>CM031235.1:489077777-489500277 GCA_018340775.1 Taxus wallichiana var. yunnanensis
TTGATTATAATTATATAATGTTGGTAGGAATATTACTGTGGGAGACAATAACTACTTGCATACCATATATAGGGATAAAGTCTTATGTAGTTCCCATAAAGGTATATTGTTTGAAACACATAATTTACATCTAATCGTATGGAATAAAATTCTTAGTGAGCAGTAAAGCATTTTTCCTTATCGAAAGTAAAGGAATAGTGGATATTAGGTTCAACAATTTAATAATTTTTAAAACATCAATAAAATAAAAACCATTCTCTATTTTAGCGGCCGCTAGTCTCCCACCATTACTATTAGTCATGATACATACCATATGTATATAACATTGGATCGTTGTAATGCCTCTTCCATGAAGGATATAATAACCACCTTCTTCAATTTGTAAATGTTGATATATGAATTTAGTTTTGAGATGGGTTAATCTCTTAAACAGTTAGTCATGTTTGTTGTTAAATAAATGGTTTACCTTTTTACCTCATCTGAAATCCCCTCTTTGTAGCCAATAGAGTTATGTTAATATAGGATTTTTTAATCATATGTTCATTAAGCTATGTTACAGGTATAATCTATTTTAATCAGGTAACTAATGTAATTTCAGTTTTATGGTCTATATTGGTAAGATACTCAAGTTTCATTATTTAATATTAACTGTAATATATTCATAACTAGGAAAAATGATAGTCATACCTTGGATCAATTCTAGTGATCTAAGGAATGCCTTCGATTGATAAGTGGTACGATCATTTTATTAAAGTCTAAGATAGACTTTATCTCTATACAATATTTTCATCCCATTCAGGATCCTATGAACTAATGTCATTAAAGTACCTGGAAGCATTCCATGAATAAGTTCTTACAAATAAATCTGTTACTTTGAAATTTTAGTGTATGTTACTATTGTTCTTATTAAATAATTTGACTAGCATATATATTATCTAAGAACCTTATCAAAACTACACTAAATTGTTAAGCATTTTAAACCTATCTTTATTAGATACTTTTCCCTAATATCATAAATTAATGGGCATATTTTTGGAAGTGGAATCCGAATTACTACACCTCCCTAATTAAATATTAATGATCTAATATATACTTAGGATGACACTTTATTAAAGGAATTGGACCTAAACCTATGTGGGACTTAAACCTAACCTAGACTTTGACTTGGGTTACGTAAACCTAAAGGAATTCGGAGTGTGGCTTTGGGAACCAACCAAGACTATCTTAAGGAATTTAATTGTATTCCAATACACTTATGTTCCATTTTTGGAGGTAGGAAAGATAGACTTGGTGGGTAGTTAACTCCATTTGGTTGATTAGGAAATTTTTCATGTATATCAATTTCTAGTTATAGTTATAGTTGTCGGTGGTTGGCAGATCTTTGAGACGAATGTCAAACCATATAGCAATTAATTGGTCTTAAATTGAGCATGAATACTACCTTAGAAGTACCAAGATGGTTTAGGGGAAAAAGGAAAAGGTAGGTTTTGTTTTTCATTTCAACATCTCGATCTCTAAGGATTTGCATGTGGTTTTCCCATTTTTTGAATTGTTAGTTCACCTTCAATCTATTTGTAAAATTGTCATTGCATGGTGGAAATAGTGGAATAAATTAATGCCGAAGTTATAGAAATGAAGGATGAAGGAATGAGGTTGTGGTTAGGTATGTTAAGAAATTTTCAAGGAATCTATTGTGAAAACATGCAAGAAGGGTTTAAAAACATAGAAGGGTTTTGCAAGCACTACCAGGCATGATAGGCTCTCACACATTATGATTTTTGTTTTGTTTATCAATCTCATTAAAATAAATCTTCTCATCTTTATGATATTACTTCTGAATTGATGTTTTTGGTTGAAAATGTGTGGTTGTTGTATCTCTACTTTTTCTTTTAAAATGGTAATGAAAACTAGGTCTATCTATGTGGATCTAATCTGTATTTTTATAAATATTATATTTGGGAATATTGCAAGATGTTTATGGATGAATTGTTTTTCATTAAAAGTATATGATTATGTGTTCTTTATGAGTCTATGTTATCTTGATTACGTATGTGTCCATTATCGAATCTTATCATTTCCTTAGCATAAAAGGATATGGTGGTTTCGATGTCCATGTGAAATTAAGCTTTATGATGGTTACTTAACGTTTTATGCGGAGTGCAGTGGGAATCCTTTCATTTTTGGGAAGGAATCATTTTGAGGTCATTACCTATTGGTTATAAAGTTATTTAATACTCAAACTAGCTATCTTCCCTAGAATTCTCTTTTGCAGGTCTTTGGTTGATCATTTGACCATTTTTACTAAAGCCTCGACACAAACTTAAGTAAAAAAATAATATCTAAAACCTTCATGGGCTAAGTCGATTTTTTTTTCTTGTTGAAAGGAAATCCCACCTAGGAGAATGACATTAAGCTAGGTTGTTATTGAAATTATAACCCTCATTTATTTTGGCCCTTCTTTTTAAATCGGTAAGTCTCACCAGTTGGGTTAAGGCGAATGGTATTTACTTAGTAAACCCAGTTGGGTCTCGTGTAGTGCTGGATTGTTGGAAAAATTTTATCGACCTCTACATCGATATTACTTTTGAGAGTATTTTCAGATCTCAAACTTAAGGGAGTCAATTTATCTTGAAGTTAGATGACTACGAGATGTAGAACCTACCTCTATATGAGGATGACTATCGTTGAAGAAAGCTACTCCTGTATCTTATTATTTTTTTCCTTTTTCATCTAGATTTTATGATCTTGTGGTCGTAGATTGTGGAAATTATAATTGGTAGAGGACCACTATAACTAGTGGTGTAATAGTCATGATTTGGGTGTGTTTTGAGTTTAGATGTAGAGCATCGATTTGATAGTGATTGGGTTCTTCTCATTTGATATCATATTATTTTCAGACAATTGTTTATTTCATATTGACTAAGTATAAATTAGTATATCTTTGGAAAATAATTTCTTGATTGGTAATAATTGAAATTGCATGAATTTTTTGTTAGGATACATGGATCTATTGACCTTACATTTGACTATCATGATATTTGATGATTGGATAATTGGGTAATTATCATATTATCTTTCTTTGATAAGAAATATTTAATAGCTATATCATGTGGCTCACCTATCAAGCAATGCCTTTTTTTTCACTTCAATTTTTTTCAATACCATTATTTTACAATATGAATTTATTTGATGGTTGAATAGATTATTGTGGATTATATTGAGTTTTGATTTTTAACCACGTAATCCATAGGATTACATAGTTAAAATATCCAAATGATTTTCATTTTGTTTGATTATGGAACTAATGATTCTACCTCAAATGAAATCTAACCTTTGACGTACTTGGTAAAAAGGTTCATAAAAAAGGTACATAGAATTCTTTTACTAAAATGGCATTATGGAATTTTTTGCATGCTTTCTTTAAGTTACCGAAATAGGCAACTTAGAACAATTTATTTAAATAGAAGGATTCTTTTTATGAAATTGATAGATAGTTTCACACTATTCTAATGTGTTATATATTATCATGCTCAATTCTTGTGAGTCGGCACATGCTAACAATGTGCAGATGGATTTCCTGAAAAGTTAAAACGAAAGAATTATAGGAAATTGCATTTGTTTTTCTGATGATGTTTTATTATTCAGATATTTGAAATTATTACAATTATGAAAGGATTATGTTATGATTCATTAATTTCTTTTGCTATTATACAATTTTAATAGTTGGAAAATGATATTATTTGTGATGGTAACATTTATGAAACAATAATAGATTTTGAGTAATCAAATTTTTCCTTGACAAATTGACTAGTTGTTTGGTTAAGAGTTGTATGAAGAATGTCTTAGTTTTGATTCTATGATGTTTTGATATATACATATATATCCATGTCAAAGTATATAAGACAAAGTAGACAACTTTGGGATTAGTATAGGAATAGTATTTAATGGGATCCTTATTCTAAACTAACCTTGTAAACTACTTAAATATTAATTATGATATAGTTAAGTACTATGGTTGAGAGGATAGTATATTACTCGCATGCAGTAAATAGTGTATTCCTTATCATGAGTAAATAAAACAAGTGTGTTTAGAACTTGTGAATGAATCTATAGGATCCTAATTAGATAAAGAAAGAATTTACTTATCTGAATTGTAATGGACAAGGATATGACTTTTATCTATGTGAATGATTAAATCAACATTGTTGGGTATTAAATCCATTTACTTTTGAATCAACATTTAACAATGTGAAAGATTAATTAGAATACAATTATGATCATAACTTATAGTGATAAGTTGAACTTCTTATGTTGAAAAATAAAGTGATTTATTTCTTACATGAACCAACAAATGGAAATGAGAGAAGTTACTTGAAATAAAATAAGAATGGAAAATTAATGAAAAGGAAATCATTAAGTCAATCCTTAAGTTTGCATATGCATACTACTAGACAAATTTTAAAGGAAGACTAGATGATGATCTTCATCATTAAGTCTGATTGAGTTAAGGGAATCAAATGAATGAATTGTTGATTAATTAAGAATTCCTAACTTAATGCAGATTTGATTTGCATGCATTTAATTGTTGAAAGGGTACATTACGATACCCTTAATAAAGGAAATATCATTTTGAACATAGTTGATCCCTTAAGTACATGTGTTATGTAAATTAAATTAATTATCTAGTGAAGGTTAATTAATCAAGACTCTTTAAGTATGAAAGTCGTGTTATAAGTACTTAGTGGGCTATTGTAGTATGAATGTTGTTGTGTTGTACCCACTTAATGACAAAATTCATTAAGTGGATACAGTGAAGCAGATCATTATGCCTCATTATCCTACTCAACTCTTCTAACAATTATCATAAGTGGGATTCTAGTTTATAGTTATACTCTAAACTGAGATACGCATATAGCTAAGTTTAGTAGTCAACTCATGTTGACTTAGGGTGAATAAACACACTTGAATCAATGTAAGCTAATTCAAGTATTTCTACTTACCCTTAGTCACCACAAGTAGACTAGAACACTTGGGTATGTGAGCCTTACCTTTCTAGTGTGGAACTCTGATTCAGAATAGGTTGATAGAATTCAAGGAAGACTAATCTAGATAACATAATAAGTGGGGTGAAAGACGTATTCCCTATGAAAATTATGTCGTATAGAAATGTAAGCATAATAAACATGTTTAAAACTTTGGCCAAAGTATTGCAAGCTATTGCTTGTGTTGTCTTATGTCATCTGGTCTAAGGTTGTGATATTTTAGATGAGTATCAGTAAAAAACACTCAGATAAGAAGCTTAGACAACAATAATTGTATGACCTATAACGGGTAAGGAAACCAAAACATACTTCATATACAAAAGAACAAGTAATATGAGATATCCATTTTTAACTGAGTCATGAAATGAGAGATGGGTATAAACTGAGCCATTACAAATGCATATGGTTTTATGTTATCTGATGGATTAGCAAAAGAATGTGTGTTCTAAATTATGTAAATTTAGGACAGATAACATTTTGTGTAAAAAAATTCCCTATTTTATAAGTCATAAATGAGGATGTTATATTTTAGTATCAGAGTTGAAGGTTACAGCTCTTAGACCTATTGAGTCCATATATGATAAAAACTTAATTTTCTTGTTAACAAAAATTGTTAGAACAAGGGGAGGTGCTTCAAATAATCCACCTATAGGTGGATAAGAAGCTACCCCAAAAAAAATTGATGAGATCCTTACTTCCCTATTAGACACAAGAGATCATCTTATTGTACTTGAACAACAAGTAATGGGAAATAAAGAGGAGGAAGATGATGCTGATAATAAAAATCACCCACTTGTCGGAAAAAATGCTAATGTTGGAAATATTAGTGTTAATAACAATAATGCAGAAAAGAAAAATGCTACAAATGCTAACAATAACATTGCAAATGCACCTAATCAACCTCAAAATAAAAAGGAAAGATTGGCAGTTGAACTTACCAATGACATAAAAAGGATAAGTCCACCAAACTTTGATGAAACTACACTGGGGGATGGGGCTGAAAAGTTACTCAGCAAAATGGAGAAGTACTTTGTAATAAGAAACTTCTCGGAAGAAACTAAGGTAGTCTAGGGAGCTTACCAGCTTTCCCATGAAGCATCCTCTAGTGGGACAACCGTAAGGCTGAACTTAACATTGATGAAGAAATAATTACCTAGGATCATTTTAAGGGAAACTTTAGGCAGCGCTAGTTACCACAACTCTATTATGATAAAAGATGATAAAATTTTAGAATTTAGTACAAGGAAAATTAATTATAACTGAATATTGGGAGAGGTTTACTAAACTTATTAAGTATGTTCCATAGTACCAAAATGATGAAAATTTTAGGATACACAAGTTCATTATGGGGTTGAATCTTATCATTGGTGGGGAGGTAGATTCACACATCCCATCCACCACTGGAAGGGGTTGTATAAAAATCCATAAGGTAAGAATAGAAATTGAATGCAATTTTTGCACATAAAGAGGATACTTGAAAGATAATTACCAACTCTTCTTCATCACTTGCACATAAGAAGGTGGCATGGAAAAATTTTAGAGCTAAAAATAAGTTTGTGGTTGATAAAAGTAAGAAAATAAATAAATAAACCTACGTAAATAACAAAAACAATTTTAGCTTAAGCACCAATTGTGAGTTTGAGCTTAAATTTTCTTTGAAAGGTATGACCCTTGAGGATCATCAACGGGAATAAAATCTTCTCTCAGATCTGTATAATATAAACAGTTGTGAGGAATCCTTTTAGAGAATGAAGTCTAGAGCTCTCTGGTTAAAAGCTTGAGACAGGAATACAAAATTCTTTCATATGGCAGCCCTCAAACATAGGGCTTATGTGAAGTGCGAAGTCTCGAGGGAAATGGGAGAATTACTACGGATTTAGGGCATCGAAGAAGAAGCCCTCAAATTCTACAAGAATCTGCTCACTGAGAATAATTCCTACAATGAGCAAGCGACCTCCTTTCTCTTAGACTCCATTCCTAATAATTTACTACTGCTGAGAGGTTTAAGAGTCTTTCCAAAATAGTCACCATTGAGGAATTGAAAAAAGTTGTTTTTGCTTTGGAAGGGGATAAGGCTCTGGGCCCTGATGGTTTTTCTACAAACTTCTTCCAAAGATGCTAGGAAATCTACTCCGAAGATCTATTGAAAGTTGTTAATGAGTTTTATAGAACTGGAAATCTCATAAAAGAGTTAAATAATACACATATTATGCTTGCTCCTAAGAAGATGGATGTAAAGGATTTCAAAGATTTTAGGCCAATTATTCTGGTTAATGTAATATATCAGATCTTCACAAATATTTTAACCACTAGGATGCAACCTATTCTAATGGAGATTATTTCTTAACATCAAAGCGGATTCATTCAGGGAATAATTATTCAGGATGGAGTTATTATGGTCCATGAAACAATTCATTCAATGGATAAAAGTAAAAAAACAGGGATGGCTATCAAGTTAGACATGCATAAGGCTTTTGATAGAGTCTCCTAGAAATTCATGGATGAGGTTTTATCCGAGTTTGGTTTTCAAAATAAATTCAAGAAAATTATACATTCTTACATTTCTACATCTAGATTCTCAGTGGTTGTTAATGGGGAACCGGTTGGTTTTTTTTCCAGCAATAGAGGAATTTGGCAAGGGGACCCAATATCCCCTTTATTGTTCATTATAAGGGCTGACAGTTTAAGTAGATCTATCTCAAAATCTATTAATAGTGGTATGATAAAGGGCTTTCAACCTCTGCTAGTAATCAGGTTTCGTCATACTAGTAGTTTGCTGATGACACTCTCCTACTTCTGATGGCCTCAATAATTGAGGCAAAGGCTATCAAAACTATCCTTAGATTTTATAAGGAAGCCTTGGATCAAAAAGTTAATTTTGACAAAATCTCTATCTATTTCTTCAATACTCCTATAGAAAGGCAAAGAAAGATTGCTCATATTCTTGGATGCACTATTAATTCATTACCCGCTACTTATTTAGGACTCCCTTTGAGTACTTGCAAGATTTCTAATGAGGTTTGGAATGATCTTATTAAGAGATTTCAAAAAAAACTGGCTGGTTGGAAAGGATCTTTACTTTCAAGTGTGGGCAAGTGTTTATTGATAAAAAGCACTCTTTAGAACTTGCCTATTTATATCATGTCAATGTTCAGCATTCCAACAACAGTGACGAATAGTATTGAAAAAATTCAAAAGCACTTTTTATGGCATGGTACTGAAGACAAGTTTAGGTACCATTTAGTGGTTTGGGAGCAACTCTGTAAACCAAAGAGGATTGTGGGGTTAGGAATAAAAGACATCAAACATATGAATGCTACTCTTATTACAAAGTTGGGTTGGAGACTTATAAAAGAACACAAGCCTTGGACAGAGTTGGTTAAAATCAAATACCTTTCCAACCAAAGCAAAATTTCCTTTATTTTTGATCAGTTTCTTCCGAATGGTTCTATTTTCTGGAACAATCTTCTCCACAGCAGACATATTCTCTCTCAGGGATGTAGCTAGAAGCTTGGGGATGGTAAAGACATTAATTTCTGGACTGATAAATGGTCTGATATTAACTAGATTTCCTCTTATGGTCACATTAGAGACAACTTAATTAGAAATTATGGGCACAAAGTACAAGGCTATATTGAGATGGATGAAAACAAAAGGAAATGGAAATAGCTCAAAGTAGATGAGGATAATATGCAGTCCAATGTTTCATCTATGCAGAACCAACTCTCTCTAATTCATATCAGTCCTCAAAATCATAAGGATGAGCTCATTTGGAAAGATTCTTTTGATGGAGAGTACTCGGTTAAATCGGGCTACAGTGCTTTCTTTACCTCTATTGAAAGTGATACTGAGTGGCATAAGTTGTGGATGCCAGAGCTAACCCCTACAGTGAACTTTTACTGGTGGCTCATCATTAAAGTCAAGATACTAACTAATGACATTCTCATTAGGAAAGGCTTCATCATGCCGAATAGATGTCACATGTGTCGGGAAGAAGCAGAAGACATCCAACATTTATTTCTTCAGTGTAAGTACACTTCCAAAATTTGGCATCTTATTTTTGAAAACTAATCGGGAATGGATCTTTTCCCTTACTTGCCTTCGAGCCTAGGAATAATGGAACTCTCCTTACAAACATTGTGTGGTGAGGAAAGCATGATGATGTCATTTTCAAGAATACTAGAAAGTTATGTAACAAAGTCTACAAAGAAAATATCATTTCTGTGAAGGAAAACATTGTAAAATTTAAACCTCCTAAAAATAGACTTTTCTACGAGGAAGAAGAGTACATTTTGGCTGCTTGGAATATAGGAATTGTTTTGAATAATAATAATAATGGTATTGATAGATCCTTTGTCGATGGATTAAGCCTCCCAATGCTTGACATAAATTAAATTTTGATGGGGCCTCAAAAGGCAATCCTGGAGATTCTGGAGGTGTGGGAGTCATTAGAGATCACAAAGGCTATTTTGTTGCTACTTTTTCTGGAAAAATGGGTAGGTAAACTAACCACTACTCTGAAGCTCTTGCTATTCTTTGGAGAATAAGGCTAGCCAGGGATTGTAACATTTCAAATATTATAATTGAGGGTGATTCACTGAACATTATCAATCTCTTAAATAAAAAACAACCCCAGTTGGTCAATCAGAGACTTTATTGCTGAAGCTACTGATATTTGCAAGAGTTTTGAAAATTTTGAAATCAATCATACCTATCGGCAAGGCAATAGGGTTACAGATGGCTTGGAAAACTTTGGAGTTAATAATACTTTTCGAACTTGGCTAAGGGGTGACATTCTTCCCACTAAAGTTAATAAAGACATAATCAATGATTTACATGACTTAGAAAGTAATCACTAATGGTTGTAATGTTGATGCTAAGGAGCAGATTTTTAAGTACAAAATGATGACATCATCTAAGATTCATGCGATGACCTGGAGTGTCACCATTTCTAGTCATAGGGTGGATGCTAAGGAGCGGGTAACTAACTACAAAGTAAGGTTTAATTATTACATATTTTCACACAATTGGGAGAGATTCAAAAACAAAGCTGAGGCTGATTCACACAGTTCTCAAATTTTTACCATTGTAGGTAGAGGCACAGGAAACATGGGGGGACCACCTTGCAAGACAGAGCCCACCCATAATCCCACTTGGAAAGATGATACGGTTCTTTGGAACTATCTTCAAAAAGGGGGTTTGGCAAACTTTATTGAAAAAATCCAAGGTTTTGATCAGGATCTCTCTATTAAATTTTTCAGGGATGGAGGAATCGCGTGGTAAAGTACAAAAACATTGAGGTTGAAATATCTGAGGAGCTTATTACCCAAGTCACTGGGATCAGTCTAGATGGCACCAAATTCTTTAACAAGCGGGTGGACAAAGAGGTGAAGGAAAAGAAGTTTCTTGATGAGGGGGAAAATCTTGAATTTTTATGGCCGACATCAAGCTTTCTTCTATTCCCGAGCCTTTTATTGAGATCGCTAGGATGGTAGTAAGGTATGTAACTCTTGAGGGGAGATTTGTCACTATTCCTCAAAAACATTTGATATTTCTTAATCACTTTCGTAGAAACATCATCATCAACTTCCCTCATTACTTGATGAACTCTCTGGAGAAATCCATTTTGGAAGTACAAAATCATACTAGGGCAGTTCCCCTTCATCAAGGGTTAATACTACTTATTCTTGCCCTTTGCTCAAACTTGTCCCCACTTGGATTTTTCTCCTCCTCTACCTTGATCCTCCCTACCCCCACTTCCTCCATTCCTCCCCTTCCCGAAAGAAAGCTTAACACTGCTTCATCTAGCAAGAAAAGGAAGGAGATGAAAACTAAGGTCCCTACTTCTCAGAGGGTTCTTAGAAGTCACAAAGACTTGGAGCTTGCCGAGAACTCTTGCGCATTAGTAATCTGGTGGAGGAGCCTAAGGATGAGGACTTGTTGGTCAGAATGGGAAAGATGGAAAAGGAAATTCAAGAAATAAAGAGTGTTATCAGAGATATGAAAAAGCTAAGGGAAAAAGGAAACTGAAAAATGATGAAGAGGAGGATATCACTGCTGAAAATTTCAAGAAGCTTCAATCTTTGGATGGCAAACTTGGAAATGCAAAAGGTCGTAATTGTATCCTCTCTTCCCTTAAAAGTATCTACAATTTCATCAAACAACATGTTCGTAGTATTTTTAGTCTCAGCGGGATTACTGAGGACATTTGGGGCTCTAAGGAGAAAAGAGATATTGCAATTGCTTAGGCGGATTTGAAAGACCCTTCCCAGGCCACCGTTATTGCATTCTTTGTCTCGCTTTAAATGATCAAAGCCAAGATTGACCGGGATATCAAGTGATGCGGAGTTACATTTGCTATTCTCTGGCTACTGAGTTGCTACTAAGCGGTGGTTTTGTGCTCTTTTTTTTTGGTTGAGATGACAAGTGATGGTTATCTCTTGTTCATTTTTTGTCTCTTCTACTTTTATTCAGATCATTGTACATCTTGATCCTGTTTTATTTCTTTGTTGTTCTATCTGGTTGTTGTGCCCTATGATGTTTGATGTTTTGCTATTTTTGGGTTGTTTCTACCAATTTTGATATACGAATTTTGATCCTTTACGTATACGAGGTATAGTCCCTTAAAAACTATTTACCCTTAATAAAAAAAAACAATTTTGTAAATAATAACAACAATGGACAGAAAACTTATGGAGGACAAAATAATAATTTCAAGATAAGAAATAAGTTTGATCCAAAAAAGGGGACTGTAGGGGGTTGTTATAACTGTGGTAAGGATCACTATGTAAATCAGTGCCCTCTAAAGAAAGATGAAAACAACAAGAAACATGTAGCAACATAAAATACGTGCTACTGAAGCAGATAAATAAGCTAAAAAGTAAGTTACGCTCATAGAAGTGCTAGGTAAATTATTTGGTACACCTGTTACTATAATTTTTGATACTGGTGCTACAGAATGTTTCATTTCTAATAAATTAGCTGTAAAATTAAAAAGAAAAGTTGGAATAATGGAAAAATCATGGACTATTCATTATGGTAATAATGTTGTCCATACTATTAGTAAATGTCTATTTAGAGTAGTTTTAGAATTACCAAATTTTTCTACAGAAGTAGACCTTTATGTTGCTCCTTTAGGGTTAAATGACCTTGTTATTGGTGTAAATTGGCTTTCTGATCATAAAGCCAAAGTTGATTATTATCAAAAACACATAGAATGTCTTGACGATCTGTTGAAAAAACAAACATACAAGTGGTAAAAAGAGAGATTTCAATAAAAAATAACAGCTATACATCTTAAGAAGGCCAAAAATAAATGTTGCATGTTATATGCGGTAAAAATTTCTGAAAAAGTACAAGTAGGTAGTCAAATATTAGAAAAGTATTTGTTGTTAAGGGATTTTAACTAAGTGTTTTCGGAAGAGCTACTTGGTCTTCCGCCAAAATGAGAATTTGACTTCACAATTGAAATCAAACCTAGAATTGAACCTATTTTTTAGGTACCTTCTTGTATGAATACAAAAAAATCATTGGAAATTAAAGGACAATCACAAGAACTATTTTCTAAAGGCTTAATAAGGCCAAGTCTCTCGCTTTGGGGAGCACCGGTCATTTTTTTCAAAAAGAAAGATGGAACACTTAGACTTTGCATAGATTATCGAATGTTAAAAAAAAAAAAAAAAATAGATATCCTCTTCCTAGGATTTATGATCTTTTTGACCAGATGCGTAGAGCATAAGTTTATTCAAATATATATCTTTGATTTGGATATCATCAATTGAGAATTAACGATGAGGATATTCATAAAAAAACTTTTAGAACAAGGTATGGACATTATGAATTCACTTTTTCGCTTTTGGTTTGACAAATGCACCTGTATCTTTAATGAATTTGATAAAATATATATTTCAGGAATACTTGGAAAAATTTGTGCTTGTATTCTTGGATGATATTCTTATCTATTCCAAAATCATAGAAGAACACAATGAGCATTTAAGGATTGTACTTGAAATTTTGAGGAAGAGAAAACTGTATGGTAAATTGTCAAAATGTTCCTTTTATGAAATAGAAGTACATTATTTGGGTCATGTCATAAGTAAAGATGGAATCTCTAAATCCATCGAATATTGCAGCCATAATTGAATGGCCAACACCTAAGAATGTACATGAAGTTAGAAGCTTCATGGGGCTTGCAGGATATTATAGAAAATTTGTTAAGGACTTTTCAAAAGTCATTGCCCCAATTACTTCAGTACAAATGAAGCATAAAATTTTTGTATGGAGTTATAAATGTGAAGAAATATTTAAAACTCTAAAGGAACAACTAACTTCAGCACCTAATATGATTGTTCTATATCCAAATGGAAGCTTTTCAATAGTTACAAATACTTCTAAAGAAGGTTTGGGAGGTATATTACTTCAAAATGATCATGTAATAGCTTATGAAAGTAGGAAGATCAAGTTACATGAGTTGAATTATACTCCTCATCCTTTAGAGCTTGTTACCATAGTTCGTGCACTCCAAGTATGGAGACATTATCTCTTAGGTATACCTTTTGAGTAAAAAACTTGCCACCTTAGGCTGAAGTATATTTTCACTATAGTGCCCACACTTTAATAGCTCAGTTACTTGTTGCTCATTATTCATAGACATGTTTTGACAGAGATTTGATATGTTTTGGACATTACATTAGGAGATTTGATTTGATTAGGGATGTATGGAAATTTAGGCGTATAGCGCCAATTTAGCTTGATTATTATGTTGTCGCATTATCTTATGATTTCATGGATGTTAATTGATATGATGTTGTTTTGGAACGTAATTATATTGATAGATATTTAGTTTGTTGCATGTTGGGATTCTATGTATACATGTCATTTTATCATTATGACTAACTTATGGTGAATTATGTATAGTTCTGCACGTTGTCACACTTTCAATTCCAGAAAGATGAAATGTTAGTCTAGAATTCATTGATATCTTATTTAGTAATTGATTTATATTTTATCAAATAGGTGTGTTTAATATGTGCAATGAGTGTGAAAATGATAGGTCACAGGAGAACATGGGACTCAGGCTAGCTACGTAACTTTGTACAAGCAACCCATGGGCTAAGTCCTAGCCATGTTTATTTCTTGAGGACTTAGCATTAGAATTAGTGTTACAGGTACCATGAGTCACCCTCATTTGTAATGTAATATGTCTTGTAATTATTAATTTTGCTTAGGGTGTTTAGTTTGTGTTGTAAACTAGTTTTGAGGAATTAATGACACCACTTGCATTAAGTTTTGAATTAGATTAATGATGTACTTAATCTAGAGGGTTTAGGGTCACATGTTAACCCTTGGGTGGGCCCCACACCCTCTACCCTTCTGTAAAATTTGTTAAACCCGAAATTGGGTTATTTTGGGCACTTTTAGGGACCCCTTTTTAGTTAGGGAGTTCCCTTAACATAAAAATGAGCCCTTGGACCCTACCTAATAGGAAGGGGGGATTATTTCCAAGGCTAGAGGGAGTTTTCCCTCCCTTTTTGGCTCTTGTTTGGTCACATCCATGAAAGGGGTATGGATTAGTGTGCTTGTTAAAAGTTGCAAAAGATTTGTTTTGTTATCAATTTAGGTAATTTGGGAGAAGAGGGATAACACTCATTTTACCGTTTCTCTCATTTATCCTTGGCATATTTGACCTTGAAGGAGGAAAGGGGTGACACATGTCAACCCCTCATTTGTGAGGATTTTTGCTTGCTCCCCTTAAAATTCCCCCTCATGGGAAAAAAAGAGAATTTTTTTGGAGCTTTTGCTTGGATACTTGTGGATTTAGAGCTAGAGTTTGCTTGAGTCAAGAAGTGGAAAAGATTGAAGTTGGAAAGATTTTTGGAGAGATTTCTTTGAGGTAGGTCTCTTAAGCCATATTGTATGTGTTGTATTCATGCTAGTTGTTAGATTTGTTTACTTGGAAATGTGGTTGTTGCATGTAGATTTTTATTTATTGTTACTTGTTATTTTTCCTCCCTCCATCATATGGCATGATGGAGTTTTAGAGTTGTGGGGGAAGAGAGAGGGATTTTTCCCTATCAATCCTCATAGGCTTGATGGGAAAACCTTGTAGGATTTAATTATTCCCCTCAAATTGGTTTGAGGTGGGGAAGTTGGTTCATTTTTCTTGAACCTCCTTCCCCATTCTTGGTAAGGAAACCCCTTTAGGGTTTGAAAATCCTTTCAAAAAGGATTTGGTGAAAAGGGTGGAGAAATAAGGAGGGCTTGAATCAATTAGGAGAAATAAGGAGGGTATGGAGATCTTGTTTTATGCAACTATTGTTGGTTACAACTTTTGGAGAACTTCTCTCCTCTCTTCCCCATTTGTTTTAGAGGTAGAACTTGGGTTCTCCTCTTTTTCATCTTTGGAAAATTTGGAGTCTTGTTTATACTTGTCTTGTGTTTCATGTGGATGTATCATTGTTTGTTCACCCTCACTCTTGTGCAAGTTATGGTTAGTTGTCCTCTTTCCCATGGGCTTGGGGGAGGCTAGCATGCATCCCAACCTTGGGAAAGGCATGTAATGATGCCTATGGTTGGGTGGAAAAACAAGCTTCTTCTCCTTGTTTGGATTCCTTGAAGGCATTTGAAGTTGGAAGTTTGGTGATAGTTGGAGTTTGTGACTTCTTGATCTCCCTTGTAACTCTAAGGATATGGCCTTGTGGAAACTAGTATTTCTTGTAAACCCCTTATTTTGTAATTTGCATTCTTGTAAACTTGAGTCATTATTGATTTGGAAATCTCCTTATCATCTTGTAAGAGGCTTGTAACTCATTTAATGAGTAGTTATGTATTTTGTGAAAAACATATTGAACATTGAATTTGAGTCCATTGTAAATGAAATTTGGGATAACTCTTCTTTTTGAAATGAGAAGTTGATTTTGAAAGCATGTCCCTTCAAAAGAAAATATCATAATTTTTGATATCTTGCTTGTGTGTGCAAATCTGAAACTTTTAATTAGTATGGAATTTGATAAGAAAATAAATCTAATATGGAGCTTTTGGATTTATTGTATGGAAATGTTATTCTTCTTGCAATATGTCTTATTCTTGTAAATTTATTAGTAGCATTATGGAATATAATGGACTTAGTTTTGCTTCCTTTCTTTGTGAAAGCTTAAGAATTTCATTGTATTAGGAAATCCACTATGAATGTGTATTCTTCCTCTCTAAGCTTTAAGTTTATTCAAAATTTTCTCTCTTCTCATTTGGAAAACTTGTGCTTTTCTTTACCACAAAATAGGTAAATCTTTTAGTATGGATAGTTGAATTCCTTTTAGCTATTTTTCTGCATTAGAGTAACAAGACAAAATCTATTATTATCATCTTGAATTAATTTTTTTATATGCTATAAATACTACATATATATCAAAATGAGGTTATAGTTATAATAGAGTTATATTAAAATATAATAAAGTATATTATATTCCCTTTTATATTATAATCTAAATAAACAGTATTTTATATATATACATACATAATATAATTAAAATGTTTTAAAAAAAAAAAAGAATTGAATTTGTTTTAAAGTTTTTATAAACAATATATATATATATATATATATATATATATATATATAAAACAAATATTGGGGATGCTACACCCTCCCCCGGTTGCCATTACTATAGGCACCCCAACCTACTCCTTATACCCTGTCCCCCTCCATGCTACCACGAACTATCCTCCATGCCTGTCCTCCCATGCAATGCAGTCTCCACAACCCCGACCTTCCTCCCTCCGGCTTCTCCTCCCTTTCTTTGTGCCTTCTCCTGTGCGGCCCACTCCAAACCTCCACCGCAGCCACAACCCTGTCCCTCCACACTTTCCCTCCTCTTAGACCTGCCACCTTATTCCTCCTTCATTAATCCCCCCTTGAAAAATAAATAAATATATATTTATTAATAAAAAACAAAACAATAAAATACCAAAACGTTTTTGAATGGATGGTTCAAAAAAAAGAGACATAAGGAACAAAACAAACTTCCATGGAATTTATTTAAGGATGAATAATTATTTTTCAATGTGGGTGAAAATTATTTAAAGGAAATATGTGTGTGTGTGTGTGTGTGTGTGTGTGTGTGTGTGTGTGTGTGTGTGTGTGTAATTTAATAGAAGCTAAATAAATAAAATTAATTAGAAATAAATGTTTTAGCAATTCGGTTAAAATTAGATTGTTATGAATTTAATTATTTAATGAGAATGGTTAGGTGAAACATTAGACCTCACTATATAAAAAAAAATTACCTACTTTTTAGTTTGTTTTCTAGTGTCGAGGCGGGGCATTACATTTGGTATCAGAGCGAGAGGTTTGCACACGTGGACACTCTGGGTAATAAATCAACCAGGTTAATAACATTGGTAATAACATTAAAATTAAATAAACAAATAAAATAATTAAACATTTTCCACAACCATTTAATAACCTCTTCACCACCTTATATATTGGATGGCACCCAAGAGGGGATGATCAGCTAGAAGCTTTGGGCATAGTGCACCTACGTGGGAGCCATCGGCACCTGAATTTGGGCCTCATATATTAGTGGTCCCTCTGACGGTGATGGGCGTTGTGTAAGCGGCATCTTCCACCACCGTAGGAGGTGAGAGAGGAGATTCCATTGGGAGATAAGGAGCCGATAGGTGAGGACACACATTCAGAGCTGCCAGAGCATGATACACCGAGGTGGGAGAGGTCATGTAGCCCTTCCATTCATCATGAGAGGGTAGCCTCGTACTATCATAGCTGTTCACACAGTCTCGAGGACCATTTGGGGATGGGTGACCCCTCTCACCTATTGGTTTGCATCGTCGGGATCAAGATATAGAAAGTGTGATCGGGGATCTTTCTCTGCTACAACCACCTACTTACACCGACTCTATAGATGGCTTTGGGGCTGAGTCATGGCTCCTTATCTTAAATAATTGATTTAGCTTGCACTCTTATGAGAGAAATGTCAAGGCAAGGTTCACTATACACCTCCTTCAAGACACAACAGTCATTTAGTGGAGGAATGAGGAACGGAAGCTCCATCTGACTCAAGAGTCAATGACCTAGGAGATGTTCAAGGAGTGATTCAGGGCTCACTATATGTCATAGCATTTCATGTAGAAGAGGATTGATGAGTTTCACGACTTATGATAGGGATCTGACACAATAGCTTAATATGAGAGAAGGTTCCTAGATCTTCTGCATTATGTGGATTACCTATAAGATGAGAAATTATAGGTTAACAAGTTTATTCGAGGCCTTAATGCAGATATAGCAGGAGTAGTTAGGATGTTATCTTCTCCCATGCTTGAGAAGGCTATTGAGAAGGCCTACTTAGCTGAGGAGAATAGGACCAAGGCACAGGAGCACCGAGATATAAACAAGAGCAAGTTTCGGGAGATGATACATGCCTTCCAGAGTCAGAGGTCTCGGGGTATAGCACCACCCCCTAGAGAAGGATTCTAGCCTCCGCTAGCAGCCATGAGGGCTCCACCGCACCCATAGTAGCAAATGCAACATCATGGCCACTAGCAGCAGAGGGCTAAATAGACACAGGGTTTTGAGAGAGGTGGTTTTAGAGGTTTTTTTAGTGGATCCGGGGATAGGAGGCATGGTACTCGGTAGGTACTGACCCAACTCGCATGTAGTAGTTTTCTAGGGTTGGACCGGCGGGATCGGTACACCAGTGTATAGGAGGGACCCCATCTCAGAGGGGTACAGGAGGATGTTTCATTTTTGGATCTCCTGATCACTATGTGTGTATGTGCCCACACAAACCCAATACCATGGATGCACAGAGAGCCGTTAGATCTGAGTAGATGGTGGGTGATGTAGGACATGATCATCATGTATATGCAACGGTTGACAATTTGTCAGGACTAAGCATCGAGCCATAGTCATTGAGATGAAAGGTACTATCAGGGGTATTTCTGTCTCAATACTTTTTGATTCAGGTGCTTCAGATTCTTTTATATCACCTTTTATAGTGGACCAGTGTGGGCTAGAGGTGGCTAGGCAACCAGATAGTTGGCAGGTTTAGTTGGCCTCTGGGGCTAAACTCACCATGTGGACTCATATATGGAAAGTTATGTACTTGATTTAGAAGTCTTCTCCACTACACTTGACCTCCGAGTTATTCCTCTAGGATCATATCACGTAGTATTGGGTATGGATTGGCTCAAGGCTCATCGAGCTAAGGTGGATTGTAGAAATAAGGTCATTAAGTGTCAGGATGATCTTGGCAGTGCAGTTGTGATTTCAGGGATGGAGAGACCTATCTCTTTGTGCATGATCTCGGCTAAGCAACTCAAGAAAAGCATGCGTAAGGGTTTTCAATTTTTTACTATCACCATCAGTGACTAATTAGAGAGCACTCTAGAGCGTTCACCCTTGGATGATCATGCAGTTTTTAGGGAGTATGCCAATTTGTTTCCAGGAGAGCTTCTAGGGATACCACCCCGTAGAGAGGTAGATTTCACCATTGATTTAGTACCTGGATCTGCACCAGTTTCTAGGGAACCCTATCAGATGACAAATCCAGAGCTTCATGAGATCAAGATTCAACTAGAGGAGTTCTTAGATAAGGGTCTCATTCACCCTAGTG
Organism: Taxus wallichiana var. yunnanensis; assembly: GCA_018340775.1. Lineage (NCBI taxonomy): Eukaryota > Viridiplantae > Streptophyta > Pinopsida > Cupressales > Taxaceae > Taxus > Taxus wallichiana. Next base: position 489,097,444 of record CM031235.1, read on the forward strand.
TATCACCCTGAGGAGCACCAATCATATTTGTGAAAAAGAAGGATGGTTCTCTTAGGCTTTGTGTTGACTTCAGACAACTTTAAAAAGTCACAATAAAGAACCGTTATCTGCTCCCTAGGATTGATGACTTGTTTGATCAGATGTGGGGAGTGAGAATATTATTTAAAATCAATCTCAAGTTAGGGTATCATTAGTTGTGTATTTCAAATGCAGACATTCATAAGACAACGTTTCACACACGTTATGGGCATTATGAGTTCACAATTGTTCCATTTGGATTGACCAATGCCCCATCTATCTTCATGATCCTCATGAATGGAGTATTCAGGAAATTTCTAGATCACTTTGTTTTAGTTTTCCTTGATGACATATTGATTTATTCTCGTTCCGAGGAGGAACATGAGGAGCATTTAAGATAGGTACTTCAGGTTTTGATAGAGCAGAAGTTGTATGGGAACTTGGAAAAATGCAGCTTCTTTCAGAGGGTCATATCATATTAGGCAAGGGTATCTCAGTAGATCCCTCAAAGATATAGGCTATCATGGACTTGCCAGTGCCCACATCAGTTACTGAGGTAAGGATTTTTATGGGTTTAGCAGGTTATTACCACAGGTTTGTACAAGACTTCTCTAGGATTTCTCACCCTATTACTTCTCTTCAGAGAAAAGGGAAGAAGTTTGATTGGTCAGAAAAGTGTGAGTAGGCCTTTCAGTTGCTTAAGGAAAGGTTAACCACGACACCCATTTTAGCAGTTCTGGACCCTACAGAGGATTTTGTTATTTGTATAGATGCATCGCTAGAGGTTTTGGGAGTAGTTCTCATGTAGGAGCATCAGGTTATTGCCTTTGAATCTCGTAAGCTCAAGGACTATGAGATTAACTACCCTACTCATGACTTGGAGCTTGCAGCAGTGGTTCATGCACTTGTGTATTGGTGACATTTTGTTTGGGTAGACCTTTCATTTTGAGGATACGTCATCGTAGTTTACAACATATCTTTTCATAGTTGAACCTCAACACTCGTCAACGGTGTTGGATGGAGTTCTATGTGAGTATGACATGAAGGTTTAGTATATTAAAGGAAAGGAAAATGTTGTTGTAGATGCACTTAGTAGATGATGACATGTGCTTGCTTCATTGACCCTTGATCGGATTTGAGAGGCGGATTCACCTTCTAAAGGAAAATTTTTATGAGGGAGCTAGATAGATGTTGGAGTCGGGGGTTATTTAGAGGGCAGATATTTTGGGTGTGTTTTAGAGACAGATGGTTTACTTCGGTTCCATAGGCACATCTATGTGCCTAAGTTAGGTGATCTACATAGCTTCATCCTTATAGAGGCACATCGAGCCCCATATGTAGCACACCCAGGCATGAAGAAAATGCACACTGATCTAAGGGAGTTATATTATTGGCCAGGTCTTCGACGGGACATAGCATATTTTATTGCACATTTCCTTGAGTGTCAGAGGGTCAAGGTAGAGCATTCTCATCCCACAGGACTCTTACATCCTCATGATATTCCCGAGTGGAAATGGGATGTGATCTCCATGGATTTCATAGTCGGACTTCCTATGTCCTCTTATCATCATGATGCCATTATGGTCACCGTGGATAAGTTGACCAAGGTTGCACACTTTTCACCAACCAAGGTCACCTATAATGCACAGGCCATCACCAAGGTATTTATGGAGGACATTTTTAGGTTGCATGGGATTTCGAAGACCATCATCAATGACAGGGATACCATCTACACTTTAGTTCTCTCGACTTCATTTTAGACTGCTCTGGGTACTCAAATTAATTTTAGTTCAACTTATCATCCAGAGATAGATGGACAGACAAAGAGAGTTAATCAGGTACTGGAGGACATGTTGAGGATATATGTGATGGATTAGAAGAAGAAATGGGAAGATTATTTGCATTTAGTTGAGTTTGTCTACAACAACATCTGTCATAGTTCCATTGGTATGGCTCCTTACCAAGATTTGTATGGATGACCTTATAGGACACCTTTGATTTGGGATAGACTAGATGACAGGATTATTTTGGGACCAACTTACCTACAGGATTTAGAGCAGCAGGTTGTTCTGATTAGGTAGTGACTTGAGTAGGCTAGAGCATGCCAAAAGGTGTATCACAGACACGAGAGGATTGATTATCACTTCTCATTGGGTGATAAAGTCTTCTTGAGATTTTGTCCGTATAAGAGTCCAATCTTTTATGGAAAGGGTTATAAGCTATCACCTCATTTTGTGGGGCCTTTTGAGATTTTAGAGGTCATCGGTCCAGTTTCCTATCACCTAGCTTTGCCACCACACCTTGCATGGGCCTAGAATGTTTTCCATGTTTCTGTACTATGTATATACATACCAATTGTTTCTCATGTTTTGGATTGGTCAGCATTATAGGTAGAGGACGGAGGACAGTGGAGACTGGAGCCCATATACATACTGGAGCACCGGAGGTTGGCCCTTTGGGGTCGAGACTTAGACTAGGTTAGAGTGCAGTGGGAATGATATGACGAGACAATAGCTACCTAGGATGATGTGACACCTTTGAGGGCTAGATATCCCTATCTCTTTCAGTGACTTCCAGGAGGAAATCTAATTTTAGTAGAGGGGGATGTAGTACCCACACTTTTATAGATTAGTTACTTATTGCTCATTACTCATAGACATGTTTTGATAGACATTTGATATGTTTTGGACATTACATTAGGAGAATTGATCTGATGAGGCATGTATGGACATTTAGGCATATAACACCAATTTATCTTGATTATTATGTTGTCACATTATCTTATTATGTCATGGATGTTAATTGATATGATGTTGTTTTGGAACGTAATTATATTGATAGATACTTAGTTTGTTGCATGTTGGGATTCTATGGATACATGTCATTTTATCATTATGACTAACTTATGGTGAATTATGTATAGTTGTGCACGTTGTCACACTTTCGATTCTAGAAAGATGAAATGTTAGTCTAGAATTCATTGATATCTTATTTAGTAGTTGATTTATATTTTATTGGATAGGTGCGTTTAATGTGTGCAATGAGTGTGTAGGTGATAGGTCACAGGAGAACGTGGGACTCAGGCCAGCTACGCAACTTTGCACAAGCAGCCCATGGGCTAAGTCCTAGCCATGTTTATTGCTTGAGGCCTTAGTGTTAGAATTATTGTTTTGGGCACCATGGGTGACCCTCATTTGTAATGTAATATGTCTTGTAATTATTAATTTTGCTTAGGGTGTTTAGTTTGTGTTGTAAACTAGTTTTGGGGAATTAATGACCCCACTTGCATTAAGTTTTGAATTAGATTAATGATGTACTTAATCTAGAGGGTTTAGGGTCACATGTGAACCCTTGGGTGGGCCCCACACCCTCTACCCTTGTGCCAAATTTTCCAAACCCGAAATTGGGTTATTTTGGGCATTTTTAGGGACCCCTTTTTAGTTTGGGAGTTCCCTTAACATAAAAATGAGCCCTTGGACCCTACCTAATAGGTAGGGGGATTATTTCCAAGGCTAGAGGGAGTTTTCCCTCCCTTTTTGCCTCTTGTTTGGTCACATCCATGTAAGGGGTATGGATTAGTGTGCTTGTTAAAAGTTGCACAAGATTTGTTTTGTTATCAATTTAGGTAATTTGGGAGAAGAGGGCTAAAATTCATTTTACCCTTTCTCTCATTTATCCTTGGCATCTTTGACCTTAAAGGAGGAGATGTGTAATACATGTCACCCCCTCATTTGTGAGGATTTTTTCTTGCTCCCCTTAAAATTCCCCTCATGGGAAAAGAAGAGAACTCTTTTTTTTTTTGCAGCTTTTGCTTCAATGCTTGTGGATTTGGAGCTAGATTTTTTCTTGAGTCAAGAAGTGGAAAAGATTGAAGTTGGAAAGATTTTTGAAGAGCTTTCTTTAAGGTAGGTCGATTAAGCTTATTGTATTGGTTGTATTCATGCTAGTTGTTAGATTTTTTTATTTGGAAATGTGGTTGTTGCATGTGGATTTTTATTTATGTTTACTTGTTCTTTTTGCTCCCTCCATCATATGGCATGATGGAGTTTCGGAGTTATGGGGGAAGAGAGAGGAATTTTCCCTCTCAATCCTTATAATATTGATGGGCAAGCCTTGTAGGATTTACTTATTCCCCTCAAAAATTTTTAAGGTGGGGAAGTTGGTTCATTTGGCTTGAAGCTCCTTCCCCATTCTTGGTAAGGAAACCCCTTTGGGGTTTTGAAATCCTTCCAAGAAGGATTTGGTGAAAGGGTGGAGAGATAAGGTGGGCTTGAATGAATTAGGAGAAATAAGGAGAGTATGGAGATCTTGTTTTTATGTAACTATTGTTGGTTACAACTTTTGGAGAACTTCTCTCCTCTCTTCCCTATTTGTTTTAGAGGTAGAACTTGGGTTCTCCTCTTTCTCGTCTTTGAAAAAATTGGAGTCTTGTTTATACTTGTCTTGTGTTTCATGTGGTTGTATCATTGTTTGTTCACCCTCACTCTTGTGTAAGTTATGGTTAGTTTTCCTCTTTCCCATGGGCTTGTGGGAGGCTCGCATGCATCCCAACCTTGGGAAAGGCATGTAATGATGCCTATGGTTGGTGGAAAAACAATCTTCTTCTCCTTGTTTGAATTCTTTGAAGGCATTTGAAGTTGGATGTTTGGTGATAGTTGGAGTTTGTGACTTCTTGATCTCCCTTATAACTCTAAGGATATGGCCTTGTGGAAACTAGTATTTCTTGTAAACCCCTTATTTTGTAATTTGCATTCTTGTAAACTTGAGTCATTATTGATTTGGAAATCTCCTTATCATCTTGTAAGAGGCTTGTAACTCATTTAATGAGTAGTTATGTATTTTGTGAAAAACATATTGAACATTGAATTTGAGTCCATTGTAAATGAAATTTGGGATAACTCTTCTTTTGAAATGAGAAGTTTATTTTTGAAAGCATGTCCCTTCAAAAGAAAATATCATAATTTTTGGATATCTTGCTTGTGTGTGCAAATCTGAAAACTTTTAATTAGTATGGCATTTGATAAGAAAATAAATCTAATATGGAGCTTTTGGATTTATTGTATGGAAATGTTATTCTTCTTGCAATATGTCTTATTCTTGTAAATTTATTAGTAGCATTATGGAATATAATGGACTTAGTTTTGCTTCCTTTCTTTGTGAAAGCTTAAGAATTTCATTGTGTTAGGAAATCCACTATGAATGTGTATTCTTCCTCTCTAAGCTTTAAGTTTATTAAAAAAATTCCTCTCTTCTCATTTGGAAAACTTGTGCTTTTCTTTACCACAAAATAGGTAAATCTTTTAGTATGGACAGTTGAATTCCTTTTAGCTATTTTTTGCATTAGAGTAACAAGACAAAATCTATTATTATCATCTTGAATTAATTTGTTTCTATGCTGTAAATACTACATATATATCAAAATGAGGTTATAGTTATAATAGAGTTATATTAAAATATAATAAAGTATATTATATTCCCTTTTATATTATAATCTAAATAAACTATATTATATATATATATATATAATTAAAATGTATTACAAAAAAAAGAATTGAATTTGTTTTAAATTTTTTATAAACAAAAAAAAATATAAAACAAATATGGGGAGGCCGAACACTCCCCAGGCCGCCATTACTACGGGCACCCCAACTCGACCCCCAACAATTTGTCCCCCTCCATGCCGCCGCGGTTGTCCCCACTTTGTGGAGTCTCCAAAACCCGACCTTTCTCCCTTCGGCATGTCCTCCATCCGTTGTCCCTTCTCCCTTCGCAGCCCACTCCAAACCCCCACTTTGGGCCACAACACTATCTCTCCACACTTCCCTCCTCAAAAACTCGTCGCCCTATTCCTCCTTCATTAATTCACTCACCCTCCTTCAAAACATACATAAATAAATATATATTTATCAATAAAACAAGAAAACAAAAAATACCAAAACATTTTTGAATGGATGGTTCGAAAAAGAGACATAAGGAACAAAACAAGCTTCCATGGCTTCCCCACCCTTGACCTGCAAGAAGGAACAAAAGTAAAATTAACAATGAGAGGAAAATAATATGGAAAAGAAAAGAAAAGAAAGAGATAAAGAAGTTTAGGGCACAAATTTTGATCTAGGGTTGAGATTTGTTTAATCCTAGGGCTCAAATAAGACCTTGCTCACATTAAGTCATGGGTTTTTGGTGGGAATGGTCATTTAAATTAAAAGGGGGTGTGGGTAAATATATGTATTGGGGGATGAATTTATTTAAGGATGAATAATTATTTTTCAATGTGGGTGAAAATTATTTAAAGGATGTGTGTGTGTGTGTGTGTGTGTGTGTGTGTGTGTGTGTGTGTGTGTGTGTGTGTGTGTGTGTGTGTGTGTGTGTGTGTGTGTAATTTAATAAAAGCTAAATATATAAAATTAATTAGAAATAAGTGTTTTAGCAATTCAGTTAAAATTAGATTGTTATGAATTTAATTATTTAATGAGAACAGTTAGGTGAAACATTAGACCTCACTATAAAAAAAAATTACCACATTTTTAGTCTGTTTTCTGGTGTCCCAAGGTGGGGCATTACATTCACTCAACCAAATCTGAATGCAAGACACCGAAGATGGTTAGAGTTTTTGTCACAATATTATTTTGACATAAGTTACATTAAAGGTAAAGAAAATAGAGTGGCAGATGCACTAAGTCATAGGAAACATATTTCCACACTTGTAACTTTGAGAAATTAGTTTAAGGATGAAGTTAAGAACACCATGAATTTTGATTTGTATTTCAAGAAAAATAAAACATTGCTTACTATAGATCCTAAGGATGTTAGATACAAAGGTTTCAATTTTGATAATGAAGGAATCTTAAGGTATGAACATCGGGTGTATGTACCCTCAGAAAATGAGTTAAGGAGGAAATTGATGATTGAATTTCATAACTCTCCTTACTCAGGACATCCCGGAGTTACAAAAATGCTTGTTGATGTAAAACAAAAATATTTTTGGAAAGGGATGAAGAAAGACATAACTAAATTTGTATTACATATGCGGAATGGCGTGAGTTAAAGGTTGAACATATGCATCCAGTTGGTTTACTGTATCTACATAACATACCATAGTATACATGGTAAGTAATTAGTATGGAAATCGTTTAGGGACTTCCTATGTCTAAAAATAAGCATGATGTTATTTTAGTTGTGGTTTACAAGTTAACGAAGTTAACTCATTTCATTTCTAGGAATTTAAAAGATGATTCACCTATTCTTGCAAAAATATTTGTTCATGAAATATTTAAATTACATGGTGTATCTGAATTGATTATTTTCGATAGATATCCAAGAATGACTTCATGTTTTTGGCAAACACCGGATGCAGTTTTGGGAACAAAGCTAAATTTTAGCTCTGCATATCATCCAGAAATGGATGGGAAAACAATAATAGTAAATCAGGTAATGGAGTATATGTTGACAATGTACTATATGTATAAGAAGTATAAATGAGAAGAATAGCTTCCTTTAATGGAATTTTCCTATAATAATACTTATCATTCGTCTCTTAAGATGGCACCATTCAAAGCATTGTACAAACAAAAGTGTAGAACCCCTGTTAGTTGGGATAACATTGAAGATAGAGAGGTAATTGGACCTGAAATGCTCACTTAAATGGAACAACAAGTAAAATTAATATGTGATCGTTTAAGGGAAACTATTGATAGGAAAAAACATTATGTAGATTTGAAAAGGGTCGATAGGAAATTTGAACTTGGTGAAAAGGTCTTTTTACATGTTAAGCCTAAAAAGAGTTTGATTACTTTTAGAAAAGTAGCCAAGCTATCACCTCATTATGTGGGTCCTTTCAAAATTGTAGAAGTGATTAGCTATGTAGCTTGTCTCTTAGCTGTAGCTTCTGTATTGTCACGAATGCATGTTGTTTTTCATATTTCTTTTCTTAACAAATATGTTTCAGATTTGTCGCATGTATTAAATTGGAATTCCTTGCAGGTCCAAGACTAATGAATAATCATGTTTGAACCCATCCAGGTGTTGGAAACACGTAAGTTGCACTTGCAAAATTGTAAAATAAGCCAATGTGTGGTCTAGTGGGACCAATTTAGTGAAGAAAGTGCAACTTGGGAAAATATTGAGGATAGAAAGACTGTTTTTCCTCAACGTTTTGAACAAGATTAATTCTAATTTTTCTTGATATTTGAATTTTAATTGTGAAAACTATCAATATTATTTTCCATTTTGGGTAAATACTTATTTCTGTATGAACTGGGACAGCAAAATGATGTTGTAATAAGTGTAACAAAACTTAAATTCCTATAAAACCAGATACTTGTTTATGGATTTTGATGAATGAGTAATTTATATTTATTCCTATGATCTTAAAATCCATGTGGACTAAGTTAATAATCGGGGTGATGATGCTTTTTAGGGGGGGTATGTAATGCCTCTGTCGTGAAGGATATCATAACCAACTTCTTCAATTTTAACATTGATATATGACTTTAGTTTTGAGATGGGTTACTCTCTTGATAGATTGGTCATGTTTGTTGTTGAATAAATGGTTTACCTTTTTAACTCATCTGAAATCTTACTATAATAGAATTATGTTAATATGGTATTTTTACCATATGTTCATTAAGCTATGTTACAGGTATAATTTTTTTAGTTAGGTAACTGAGGTAATTTTAGTCCTATGGACTATGCTAGTAAGATACTTAAGTTTCATTATTTAATATGAATTGTAACCTATTAATATCTAAGAAAAAGTATAGTCATACCTTGGATCAATTCTAATGATCCAAGGCATGCCTTCGATTGACAAGTGGTACGATCATTTTATTAAATTCTAAGATTGACTTTGTCTCATTACAAGAATGTCATCCCATTCAGGATCCTATGAAATAATGTCATTAAAATACTTGGAAGCATTCCATGAATAAATTATTGTAGCTAAATTTGTTACTTTGGAATGTTAGTGTATGTTAGTATTGTTCTTGTTAAATAATTTGGCTAACATATATATTAGCTAAGAACCTTATCAAAACTACACTAAGGTGTTAAGAATTTTAAACCTATCTTTATTAGATGCTTTTCCTAATCTCAAAAATTAATGGGCGTATTTGTGGAAGTGAAATACTAATACATACACCTCCCTGATTAACTATTAAATATCCTAATCTATACTTAGGATGACACTATTAAAAGGAATTAAACCTATGTGGGACTTAAACCTAACCTAGAATTTGACTTGGGTTACATAAACCTAAGGGTTAGAGTGTGGATTTGGGCACCAACCCACACTATACTAAGGAATTGAATTACATTCAATACACTTCTATGCCATTTTTGAGGTAGCCAAGATAGACTTGTGAGACACTTAATTCTAGTTGGTTAATTATGAAATTTTGCATGTATATCAATTTCTAGTTATTGTTATAGTTATCTGGTGGTTGGTGGATATTTGGGAGGAATGTCAAATTGTTCGGGCATTAATTGGTCTTAAACAAGTGATAATATCTCCTTGGAAGTAGTAAGATGGTTTGGGGTAAAAGGAAAAGGTCGGTCTTGTTTTGCATTTTAACATCTCAAGATCTAAGGCATTGCATGTGGTTTTTCCATTTTTCAAACTAATAGTTCACCTTCATTGTATTTGTTAAATTTCCATTTCATGGCAGAAATAGTGGAATAAATTAATGCAGATGTTATAAAAATTAAAGAGGAAGAAATGACGAGGTTCCAGGTTGGATTTGTTTCAATTTTTTCAAGGAATCTATCATAAAGATTGCAAGAAGGGTTTGAAAATGTGGGAATGGTTTTGCGAGCACTACTATGTATGATAAGCTCTAACCCATTATGATTTTTGTTGTGTTTAACAATATCATTAATAGAAAACTTATTATACTTTTTATATTGCTTCGAGTTGATGTTTTTGTTTAAAATGTATGGTTTTTGTATCTCTATTTTTCTTTTTAAATGGTTATGAAAACTAGGTCTATCCATGTGGATCTAATCTATATTTTATAAATATTATATTTGGGAATATTACGAGATGGTTATGGATGAATATGATTTCATTAGTAGTATGTGATTATGTGTTGTTATGACTCTACATTATCTTGCTTTTGTAAGCATCCATTATCGAATCTTATCATTTCCTTAGCATAAAAGGATATGGTGGTTTCAACATACCTATGAAATTAAGATTTATGATAGTTTCTTAAAGTTTTATCTTGGTCTTTGGGAATCCTTTTGGTTTTTGGGAAGGAATCATTTCAAGGTCATTACCATGTTGGTTCTAAAGTTATTTAATCTGAGACCGGTTATCTTCCGAGAATTCTCTTTTGCGGGTCTCTAGTTTGGTTATTTCAACCATTTTACTCAAGCCTCAATGCAAAATTAAGTAAACAAAATCAGTTCTAAAACCTTCATGGGAATACTAGGCTGATTTATTTTTCTTATTTAAAGGAAATACCATTGGGGAGAATGGAATTAATATGGGTTGTTATTAAAATTGTAACCCTCGTTTATTTTGGATCTTCTTTTTGAATCCTTAAGTCTCACTAGTTGGGTTAAGATGAATGGTCTTTATTTGGTATACTTGGTAGAGGACCCCTATAACTAGTGGTGTAACCATCATGATTTGGGTGTGTTTTGAGTTCAAATGTAGAGCATCGATTTGATAGTGACTGGGTTCTTGTCGTTTGATATCATATTATTTTTAGACAATTGTTTGTTTCATATTGACTAAGTATAAATTAGTATAGCTTGGGACAATAAATTTTTGATTGGTAATAAATGAAATAAGGTGGCTTTTGTGTTTGGATACATGGATCTATTGACCTTACATTTGATTGTCGTGATATTTGATGATTGGATAATTGGGTAATTATGGAATTATCTATTTTTGATAAGAAATATTTAATAGGTATATCATGTGGTTTGGCTATCAGAATTGTCGGTTTATTACTTAAAATGTTTTCAATACCATTATTTTACAATATGAAGTTATTTGATGGTTGAATAGATTATTGTGGAGTAGATTGAGTTTTGAATTTTAATCACGTAATCCATAGGATTACTTGATTGAAATATCAAAATGATTGTCATTTTGTTTGATTATGGAACCAATGATTCTAACTCAAATGAAATCTAACCTTTGACATATTTGGGAAAAAGGTTCATAAAAAGGGTACATAGACTTCTTTTCCTAAAATGGCATTGTGGCATTTTTGGCATGCTTTCTTTAAGTTACCGAAATAGGGAACTTAGAACAATTTCATTAAATAGAAGGATTCTTTTTATGAAATTGATAGATAATGTGTATTTGTTCTAATGTGTTACATCTTATCATGCTTATTTTTTTAAACTTACACATGCTAACAATGTGCAGCTGGATTTCATGAAAAGTGAAATGAGAAAGATTTATAAGAAATTGAATTTATTTTTATGATGATGTTCAATTATTTGGATATTTGAAATTGTTAAAGTTATGAAAGGATTTTGTTATGATTCATGAAGGCCTTGTGCCATTGTATAATTGTAATAGTTTGAAAATGATATTATTTGTGATGGTAATGTTTATCTCACACTTATAGCTTTTGAGTAATCAAAGTATGCCTTGACAAATTGACTAGTTGTTTGGTTAAGAGATGTATGAAGAATGTCTTAGTTTTGATTCTATGATGTTTTGATATATATATATATTATATATATCCATGTCAAAGTAGAAAACTTGGGGATTAGTAATTGAATAAAAGTTGAACTATTTAATGGGATTATTATTCTAAACTAACCTTGTAAACTACTTAAATATTAATTTTATATAAATAAGTACTATGTCCAAGAGGATAGTATATTATTGGCATGCGCTAAGTAGTGTATTCCTTATCACAAGGAAACCAAACAAGTGTGGTTGGAACTTGTGAATGAATCTATCGGATCCTAATTAGATAAATAAATAATTTACCTATCTGAATTGTAATGGACAAGGATATGAATTTTATCTATGTGAATGATTAAGTCAATGTTGTTGAGAATTAAATCCATTTACTTTTGAATGAACATTTAAAAATGTGAAAGATTAATTAGAATACAATTATGATCATAACTAATAGTGATAATTTGAACTTCTTATGTTGAAAAAGAAAGTGGTTTATTTCTTACATGAAACAACAAATGGAAGTGAGAGAAGTTACTTGAAATAAAAAAAAAAAGAATGGGAAATTAATGAAAAGGAAATCATTAATTCATTCCTCAAGTTTGCATATGCATACTACTAGACAAATTGAAAAGGAAGACTAGATGCTAATCTTCATCATTAAGTTTGATTGAGTTAAGGGAATCAAATGAAAAAATTGTTGATTAATTAAGAATTCCTAACTTAATGCAGATTTTATCTACATAAATTTAATTGTTGAAAGGGTACATTACGATACCCTTAATAAAGGAAATATCATTTTGAACATAGTTGATCACTTAAGTACGTGTAATATGTTAATTGCATTAATTATCTAGTGAAGGTTAATTAATCAAGACTCTTTAAGTATGAAAGTCATGTTATAAGTACTTAGGGGGACATTGCAGTATGAATGTTGTTGAGTTGTACCCACTTAATGATGAAAGTCATTAAGTGGATACAATGAAGCAACCATTATGCCTCATCATCCTATTCAAATCTTCTAACTCAATTATCATAAGTGGGATTCTAGTTCATAGTTATACTCTAAACTAAGATAGGCATATAGCCAGCTTGTGGTAGTCAACTTTTGTTGACTTATGGTGAATAAACACACTCAAATCAGTGTAATTTGATTCAAGTATGGCTACTTACCCTTAGTAACCAAAAGTATACTACAACACTAGGGTATATGAGCAATCCCTTTTTAGTGAGGAACTTTCATTTGGAATAAGATAACCGAATAAGTGGGGTGAAATATATATTCCCTATGAAGAGTATTCCATTTAGAAATGTAATCATGGTATAGATGTTTAAAACTTTGCCCAAGCTAGCGCAAGTAGTAGATTGCATTGTCTTATGTCACCTAGTCTAAGGTTGTGATATTTTAGATAAGTATCATTGCAGAATGCAGGACAATCGAGATAGGAAGCTTAGACAACAACAATTCTATTACCCGTAACTTGGGTAAGGAAACCAAAGTATACTTCGTATACACAAGAACAAGTAACATGAGAGATCGGTTTTTAACCGAGGCATGAAATGAGAGATCAATATAAAACCAAGTTATTATAGCTACATATGGTTTTCTATTATGTGATGGATTAACAAAAGAATATATGTTCCAAATAATGTAAATTTAGAACAAAGAACATTTTGTGTAAAAAAAAACCCTTGTTTTCTAAGTCATAAATGAGGATGTTACAATCACTAATGTGTTTTCATGGATTATGTAGTACTCACAAGACGTATTGTTTGTAACATATAATTCACATTTGTTTATAGGAGAGAAAATTCTTAGCGACCATTAAACTTTTGTACGTATTGAATGGAACTCCATAACGACTGTTAGGATCAACTATTTTTTATTTTAACACTATGTGCATGGATTTTGAACGATAGTGTTATCCATTTATTTTAATTGTACCATATTTTCTAGGCTATGTGTGGCAGAGAGAAAGTCTTGCATTACATACCCTCTCAATGGATCGAGACATATTATGTGTTTCCCATATTACATACCCTATCTTTACCTCTTATCAATATAAACATTTTCTTTATAGTTTTGGATCACTAGCCTTAATATGTAGTTCTAATAAAATACATAGTTTTCAACTCATATTTTATATCGTTTACAATTAAAGAAAATGCTTAGCAACAACTAATCTCCTTTAATTATTGAAAAAAATGGCATATCGGACCCTAGTCTCAAATGTTTCTTATTTCCAAAAATAGGCATACAATAACAAATCATGGTATAGGTTTGTGGTTGCTAGGCTCCTACTATTACCTCTTCTCATTTTAAATCACTATATTTATAATTTTGGATCCCTAGCCTTGGTATGTAGTTCCAATGAGATACATGGTTTTAAACTCATACTTCACATAATTTCCTATTAAAGAAAATGCGTAACACCCTTTAAGATCGTTTACTTATTGATAAAAATGGTATATCAGATCCTAGGCTCAGAAGTTTCCTATTTTTAAAATAGCCATAAAATAATAAATCACAGTTTAGCTTAGCGGCGCTGAGCTCCTACCTTTACCTCTTATAATTGTAAACACTATCTATAAAGTTGTGGATCTCTAGGCTTAGTATGTATTTTCCATAAGATACATGGTTTTTAATACATATTTCACATCGTTTCTTAACAAAGAAAATTCTTAGTGCTCGTTATTCTCCTTAACTTATTAATAGAAACAACATATTAGACCCTAGGCTTAATTTTTCTTATTTTGAAAATACCCATACAGTAACACTATCTATAAGTTATTGGATCACTATCCTTATTATGTATCCCAAATTGCTTCTTCAAACTTTCCATGTGGCACATTTTAATTAGATAATTAATTTAAATTAGTGAACACTATATATAACAATGTAGAAATCGATATTGATAAATAATGGAATGTAAATGTCTGTATATTATTCTAATAAAATTCAAAACTATGTTTAGGACTATGTTTTCCTATAATATATATTTTTTTCTATGCTTGTTTTAATATATGTTGTATAAATTTATTATCTTTATATCATTATAGGCTATAGAAAATGAAAAATATTTAGTTTTTAATTTTTAAACCATGGAAAATGAAAATAGGTAAATTTGATTTCCCCGCATTTTTAGATATTTAAAATTTCAATAGCCCGCCCTTTTGCTTTGAGAGGGGGAAAGTGAAAATTTCAAATTTTTGTATCCCGCTCTTTTTCTATTTTTAAAATTTCTTTTGTGGAATGTGCTAAGAAAATTATTAAATACCTCGAAGAAATATGGAGTAGGGTTTCTGATTTTTTGGTCAATAAAAAATACTTGTCTTCAAAATAAAAAAATATGCTCAGACCGTAGATTGCAGGGTTGAGTATTCAAATCCCGGTTTGTTTTACATGCGATTATAATCTTGTTTATAGATAAAGGCACATAAAAGAAGCACACAAAGGATGCACACAAAGGACACACATGAAAGAGGATAACAACAGAGGTTTTGAAAAGAATCACGTGGATTTTTTGAATGAGATATCGAGATGGAGCTTTTACAGATAGCATAAAGCACGCAATAATCCTAGATATTACTAAACTAGGTATTTATAGTAAAGTTCTACCTTTTATTATGCGATCTATTAGTTTCTTTGTAGTCAACTATATCCATTGTTTTTCATGACAATCCAATCTTGATCTCTGCACAAACCATGTTTTTCCTCTTTTGAATCGTGTTTAGTCAAGCCTTGATTTCTAGTTGTTTTTGATCTCCATGCCAAACTGCCTTGTTCTTCATGAAAACTCACTTTTTTATGCGCTAACGAAATAAATTTTAATCAATTTTATGCTCTAGTATTTATCTATGTTTAATGCTTTCCCATTTTTGCCATTCTATGTCTCTCTTTGGATATTTTCGTTATGAATTTTTTTGTTCTCATTCCTACGCTTGTTTTTAAGATAATGATAGCTTCTGGAACAATAACCTTATTTTTTAATTTTATTTTGGTTGGGAGAACCAAAAATAGTTTAATGTTATTCATTAAGATGATGCAAAGAAACCTCACTAATTAATGCATATTACATTTTTTACATGGTTTCCGCTTAGATATTTTAGGAAAATATATGAGGTTAAAAAATTAATTCAAAACTATAAAACTATATTAAGAATTCAATTATATGATAATTATTTCCAAATATATACGTTATTCCATGCAAAATTAACCAAATGTAATGTTGTCATCATTTTTATGGTATGTACATTGGAGGTTAAACACATTATATATGTAACAATATTATTAAATCTAATTTTAATCAATATGCTTTTTATAGTTAATATCTTATTTCTTTTGAGCCCACTAATCTATACCAAAAATTAACATAGATTTCAGGCTTCCACGATATAATTGGTTGTTTGAAAACCTATTTACGAAACCCCAATTCTATTTCAAATTACTTATAGGTTTCTACACATATTTTTATATATCCATTATACAAATTGCATATTTATTTGTTATCATTTGTATGTTTTCAATATGATTTATTTTCTATGAATAAAATCTACCATAGGAAAAGTTCTCTACCCTAAGCATTCGCTAGGCTATAATTCTAATTTGGAAAAAGTATTCATTTTCCTTGTCCCCTCATGGATTAGTTGTTTCAAAATGTTTTTGGTCTTAACGATCACTTTAGTTCTTTGTGAGTTGTTATATTCGCAAATATTAATAATTTTTATTTATAAAACAAATTCATTATGAAAATGATATATTTACCTCTAAGAATAGATTAGCAACTACTATGATGCAAAGAGTAGATGACCTTGTATGTAAAAACTTGTTTCTGATTCTCGCTACAATTCGAGTTTCCATATTTTTTTCATAAATGTAAAATAATTCTACCAAAATATTTCAAGAAGTAGATAAAACTATACGTTTACCTATATAACATATTAAAGATATGATTTTACATGTATATTTATGTATCCATTATATAAATGCCAAATTTATTTGTTATCTTTTATATCTTTTCAATATGATTTCCAACAAAGATTAAGAATTTACTTTCATAACATAGTTTCATTATGAACATGATATATTTGCCTTTAGGAATAACTTAGCCACCGCTAGAGTGTAATAAGTAGATCGTGTTTTATTTAAAAAATTATATTTTAAATTCTTGGTCTTTAGTCTAGGGTTTCTTTTCATGTCTGTAATGTAAAAACATTCTACCAAAATCTCATAAGAAATATAGAATTCTAGACATATAGTTGTGTAACCCATGAAAAAATGATTCTAAATGTATAAAACTTCAATATGCACATGATATATTTTCCTTTAAGGATAGATTAGTGGTTGCTTTAGGTACAATGATTCCAATTCTATATGTATTTTATTATATAAATTCAATATTATTTTTTTACCATTTATATAAAATCCTTTTTCAATACAATCTAAATGAAAATTGTTGCCTACTCTAGAAACTGCTAGGCTATAATTCTTATTTGGATGCAATCTTCATTTACCTTTGTGGACTCAAGGATAAGTGGATTTTGTTATAAGCAACACACTTTTTTGGGTCAAGCAATAACTATTTTATTTGTCTCATGTTAAATAAAAAAATACTAACAACTAAATTCATAACATAGCTACATTATTAAAAAAAAAAATTACTAATAAGAATGGCTTAACAGCCGCTAGGATTTATCGAGTATATAACGTTGTATCTAAAAAAATGTTGTAAATATTCGTGGTCTTTCATCCACTAGGTTATCCCAAGATATAACAATAAGAAATTACAATGGGTTGGATTAACCTTATTAAATTAAAATATTTTGAGCTAAGAGGACACTATGTACTTCCACACTATTATATTTTGAGCTTAGTGGGCGTTATAATCTATCCAGTTACCCAATTATATTTTGAGCTTATCATCCACTAGCTTATGACACAACATAATATTTGGATATTATAAGTATATAGGTTTCAGTAAAATAAAGTAAGATATTATAAGCATAGCGGCGGGTAGGTTATGCCAAAACATAATAATACAATCTTAGTGAATACTGGTATTAATAGCTTAGCATCCGCTAGGGTATACCACAACATATTATTTTGGTATTGAATTTTCTAGGTTATGTATCACAAACACGATATGTTATTTGAAATTAAGATATTAAGATCTTATCTCCTCTTAGGTTATGCTACCACATAATCATTGCAACCTAGCAGTAGTTAGGATTTAAATACTAAATTGAGGTATTAAGATCTTAGAAGCCGCTAGGTTATGCCACAATATATTATTTGGGTATTTAATTCACTAGCTTATGTATGGAAAAAATTATATGTATCACAAAGAAGATATATATAAATTAGTTGAATTCATTCTATGATTTTAATATTTTAAACTAGGATATTTCAATGATAAGTCTTGAAAAAAAGTACATGAGGAACCAGTCCATGATAAGTCTTTCAAGTAGTGGATTCCCATGATGATTACAAGAAACTTATCTTACTAAATATATGCCAAAATATGGGGAAGAGCTATAATCAAATTCACTTCACCCACAAATACTTCTTATATCTATACACTTCGCTATACAGAAAGCCATTTCAACCCTTAATCAAAAAGTAAAGACAAATGCATTTAGGAAAGATTAGTCCGTTCAGCCTCTCAGCTCCACCTTTTCAATGATCTCAACATCTGCATCCTCTTTCTTATGATTAGAGGATGTGGAAGATGAATCAACATAGAATTCTAACATTTTCATTTTACTACCAACATGGAGTTTTATACCCATATTTTCCGCAACTTCCTCCAGACCACACGCAATCACATACATCCCCTGCATCAAGGAATGAACATGATATTGAAGGCTTACTAGAATATATTTAAAATTCTCATTCTCCTTGTGTAAGATAAACTTCCCCGAAGAGGTTAACAATATGTTTTCTACACTCAACCCTTACGCCATGTCATAAATTTTCCTCCGCCCTTTGGACTAGTTCGGGTAAAGAATGATCTTGTGTATTCTCTCATAAATATCACTGTCATCTTCTTATTTGCATCACTCTACAACTGAATAGACCTTATCAAGCCAATTCCACATAGTTGCATTCCAAATTTTTCCATCCATACAAGAAGCAAACAATTCCCCAACATCCTTACCTATCATAGCTCTCTACCTCTTCCGCTAGTACCACACTCCATGCTACATGTGTATTTGAAATAGTTAAAAATGCAAAGGAAATTAAAGCTAAAACCTAATAGATTCAATACAATGCTAAGTAGATCAATATACCATCACTCTTATAGCTTAAGAAAAGCTAATCTACTAACATATTTCCATTAGAACATGAAATTAACATTCAAACCAACATGCTAAATAAATTAAATTCGATCTCTAATTGGATGCTAATGAAATGAACCTATTTAGATCCTTAGTAATCAAAAGTTTTGATTGTATTCTTGAATCCAAAGGTATTTAAGAATGGAGTCTTGTCAATCCATGGCTATAAGACCATTTAACATATCTCCATATGACTTCAAAAATTGGATGGATGAATTCAAGAAACAAAGATAGCTAGCTCCTCTAATCGAATAATTCTCTAAGATGATAAAATGGCTATAATATAGGCTCTATTCTCATTTAGGTCTAAGTAGAAAGGTTAGTGGAGGGTTCCTTTTATAACCCAATGGTTTAAATAATCTTTACATCCTATTATATATGGGATAATAACAAATCTAGGTTAGTTATAGATAAACATGGTTTAGAAGTGGATGATTTTACTTTAGGAGAGTTTATTTTGTCCTCTAGTGACTCATGGGGATTTAGGGGGTTTATTAATTAACCAAAGTGATTAATTAGTAGGTGTGCAAGCTTATAGAAGCTTTTAGAGGAATAGTTAGTATGATTTATGTTATGAAAGGATTTTAATCAAATAAATGACGATTTATTGATTAAATAGAAGAGAGAATTTATTAATTAATAATAACTAATTAATCTAGATAGAAATGGGTATTAATTATTAGAAATAATTAATTAATCTATATATAAAGGGGAACTTAATTAATTATAAATAATTAATTAATCTAGATAGAAAGGGGATCGATTAACGAAAGGTCGTTAATTGGCACCATTGGTGGATAGAAGATTTTTCTTATGAGACATAAAAGAGGGTCAAGTGGAACCTACCCAATAAAAAGTATGCAAGATCAAAATAAAATTTCCAAGGGAGTATCCATTGAATCCCCAACAATACCAAGAACCAGAACTATAAAGACAGAAATAAGAACATTAACGTAAAAGCCCAAAGTAAGGTAACTAACATCAAGGGCCATAAAACTAACAACAATACATAAAAAATCAAACCATACATCTAGAAATATATATAATCCATCATTTATTAATCATATATCTTTCCATGTGCATTCACCTATTCCATTCCTTGACCAAACTGACAATAGTTGATTTCCGGAGAATTTGGTAATCCAGTTCTTCTATCTACACTTTAGGTCTAATTTACCCATCCTTTTCTCTATTATTCACAATTTCCATGGAATGGATCATCTGAGTAAGGAGTTTAATATGGTGAATTATGCTTTTGACATTGAGGATGTGAACATACCTGATCTGTAGAATAATCTCATGCATTTTTAGCATATCATTCTCCATGGTCATGCATCTCTCATTTACATTCTTTAATTGTTCACTAAGAACAATAGACGAGTTTCACAAAATTTTCCTAAAATTCCCTTATATATATAGTCACCATGATTATCTTATGTCATTTGATGTCGATATCAACCTACAATTATCAAACTCTCTCATGAAAACATTCGATTTGATTGTCATATCCTAGGCTTTGAACAAGTTCTTATGAGTATTTTTGAGAGCGTGTGGAATTTAAATAGCCTCCTCTGTGTTTTTTGGATATTTTTCCCTCGAGTTATCTAGATATTTCCCACCTCCAACTCCTCACTACTGTCAAATTGGTAAGCTTTCTCTTCCTGTTGTTCCCCTGAATCAGAGATAACTTCCAAGTTCTCCTGAGGCTCTGAAGCCCCACTCTCCCTCCTCAGCTTCTTAACACTTTCTTTGGCCAAATGAGACCTGGTTCTTTTAGCCACCAATTTCCTCATTTCCTCCATACCAGGAGTAGCCACATTAGCTTCCAAGATCTCCTTTTCCCCCTCTAAATAGTATTGATTTGGGTTTCCAGAAGCCCTAAATATTTTAGTTTTTCTAATGAGGGGAGTACCCATATTAAGCATGGATTTGATGAGACCTTGATGCAAAGGAAGGGTAAAATTTCCTTTCCGAACTGAGCTATTGATTTAGCCAAAGAAAGATACAGAAAATTGGGGAAATTGTAGGGCCTATTATTTCTAACATGATTCAAAGCATAGGAAAGTGATACCCATAAATAATTGTTGTTGCAAATCAGCAGCACCCCCTGGATGTTGATCAGATTTCTAGTTTGATCATACTAGCATCCAGTGTGATTGCACAACATTGAATCCTCTTCCCAAGTGTGGGACTTGTAAAAATGGAAGAGAAATCTCCAGATTAGAGGCTGGTTCCTCAACTCCTCTGATCAGCTATTTTACTTGCACAATTGCAGAGGTTTAAACTCCTAAATCTACTCTAAATTTCAAAGGGACAAGGATAGAAAATGCAAAAAGAAAGAACTAAAACTAATGCTAATAGGTGATGCACCAAAGGAGTGGTGAGCATTTTTTACTTCTGTAAATTGACACAGTTCATAAAATGCAACAAAAACAACATGCACAAACTGATAGCTGTAATGAAGTGTTAGAAATTAGGCAAACAACACCAGCAGAGGATAAAAACTAATCACAGGGCCTGTATTGTTATTTTAACATCAAAATCACTTGCATTCAAACACCTGAAAGGCAAAAATACAGTTGCAGTTTCTAGAAAAGGTCTTTTATTCCACTAAATCACTTCCAAGGTGAAAAAGGGAGCTTTCCATACACAAAAAATGTTCAACCCTTTGAAAAATGAGCCAAATCTAGCTTTTACAGTGCAAGGGACGAGCCCAAGAGAGAGAAACACGGGAAAACGTGGAAGGGATTCAACCATTAACCAATATGTGATAAAAATAGCATGGGCAACCTGCCGACCCATTCCTTGACATTTTTAACCATGCTGGGAGAGAATGCGAGCCATTCTTCATTAAAATCAGTGGTTGAAATGTCATTTATGTTCATGATGACATGCCAGAAGTATTTTTTGATTTTATCTCTCCAAACTCTACCAAAATTCAAAATTGACCCTATAATC
This sequence comes from Taxus wallichiana var. yunnanensis, assembly GCA_018340775.1. Lineage (NCBI taxonomy): Eukaryota > Viridiplantae > Streptophyta > Pinopsida > Cupressales > Taxaceae > Taxus > Taxus wallichiana. The sequence goes on from CM031235.1 coordinate 489,119,402, forward strand.
TTGTAGAGAATTTCACCAGCTTTCCATTGATATAAAGAACGTGAAAAACGAGCTCTGGATCGAAAGATATGGCGATTTGAAGTTTTAGGGCAAAACAGGGCCAAATCGGGTCGCTTTGATATTTTTGGCTTGGACACGTGGCGAGTTCTAATTGGCTACGGGCCTTCTAGGGGAAAATTTCCCACAAAAAATCTGCCGAGCCATAACTTGAAAAATACATGAGTTAGGAGGAAAACTTTACCTTTCTGGAAAGCTAAGAAAGAGCTTTATCTAATGGTGCCATTTCCAGAAGGTTTTGAGTGCTTGAAAAGCAAAATTTTGTGACTGAGGCACAAGAGAGGGAAGAATGAGAGGAGTTAGCCACAAAATGAGTAGGGGGCACATTTTGGATAACAATAACTTTATAACTCCCTTCCATAGTAATATACTCCATGATTAAGTGAGCTATTTCATTGAAATTATGAGGCAAGTCCTCTCTAGCGTAACCATTATGAAGAGTATTAGGCACACCCTTACCTTGTGTGAAGCATTCAATCTCCTTACTGTAGTTTGACTTAGGCTTGAGGGTATATTTTCCTTCTTGAGACGGGCTTGACACTTTTGCTATAAATTTTGGTGAGATTGTGAATGAGAAGGTCCTAACCCAAACATGGCCTTCATTTCAAGTTTTAACTACTTATTGACTCATTTTTTCATCAAACCCATCAAATATTTTGAAAGTTTTTAACAAACCATCCTTATCAAGCAACTCCACTATTTATTTTGACATCATCAGGACCTTTAGGTTCAATTCTCACTAAATTTCCTCCCATTTTGCTTCTATAAATTTTCTTCATGCAATTAACTAACGTAATGTAATTAATTAATGACGATAGTAGAGAAAATGTGTGATATTGACAATATGTCATCAATTTTTAGGAAATGGTATAATTAAAGCAATTTAAGTATTTAAATTGCTCAAGATAAATTATAGGTGTGTATATTTTCCCCTTTTTGGGATGGTGTAAGTGACACCACTTCAAATATAGTAGAAAGATAAAATTTTGAAGCTGTAGAAGAAAAATTATTAGAAGTGAGAAATGCCCCCTTGAGTTTCGATGGGGTGATGAAAGAAGGTGATCGACGATTGAAAAAGGTGCGAGAAATGGATAGAAGAATGGGTAGGGGAAGGATGACCCAGTTGAATCAAAAGAATAGTGTTGATAGGAGAATGATGTTGAAGAGGAATAAAGATGGAAATAAAAGATCAATATTTCATCCCGATTGTATTGAAACAACTTTAGTGTCATCATATTGCCAAAGATTTATGTCATCAATCCTTATTAAAAATATAAGCATATGACAAAATTAGAATGACATGAAAATCCATAATAAGGACGATTGTGCATTACTGAAAATACAAACTCTATGTAACAAACAAAATGTAATGTAATACGAGAAAGTAAAAGATGCCTAGCTCCTTGCAACATACATAATGCAATGCAATACGAGAAAGTAAACAAGATAACCTAATAGATAAACGGGATAATGGTTTGTACAAGAAAGGAATTGATGGCGTATTTCTCAGATGTGTGGACAAAGCTCAACAGGATCAGCTACTACAACAGTTTCATGACATGGCTTGCGGTGGTCATTTCTCAGCCCGAGTCACTGCACACAAGATCCTCAGAGCAAGGTATTACTGGCCCACCCTTTTTCAAGATACTGCAGAATGGGTAGCTAAGTGTCAAGCATGCCAACATTTTGTTGGGCGTGTGAAATTGCCTGCATTACCTCTAAAACCCATTGTGATTGAAGAACCTTTCCAACAGTGGGGAATGGATTTTATTGGAATGCTTAACCCGGCTTCCAGTGCCGGTCATCATTACATTCTAACAGCTACTGATTATTTCAGTAAGTGGGTAGAAGCTATTCCTGTGAAGACTGCCACTTCCGCCGAAGTGTGCAATTTTATAAAAGAAAATATTATTGTCAGGTTTGGCGTACCCAGCAAAATTGTAGCAGACAACGCTCCGAATCTTTCTTCTGAGGAGTTGGTGGAATTCTGCTACACTTATGGGATTCAACTTGTTCATTCCTCAAACTACTATCCACAAGGGAATGGTCAAGCTGAATCTAGTAATAAGAACTTGGTAACTATCGTGCGCAAGCTTGTAACAGAAAATCAAAGGACTTGGCATAAAAAGTTGTTTGATGCATTATGGGCCGATAGGATCACACCAAAGAGGGCGATAGGCATGTCCCCTTTTCAGCTGCTATATGGTAGAGACACAGAGCTGCCTCTCACCTTGGAATTGCACTGCCCTACGACTTTCTAAAGCCCTGGAGGATTCCACATTCACGGATGCTATTGATAAAAGAATTATGTACCTGACTGAACTGAGGGAAGTACAAACTCAAGTTGCAGATAGGTTGACAGAGCATCAAAGGAAGGTGAAAGTCATCTTCGACAAAAAGCCAGGGAAAGGAAATTTGAAGTCAATGACTGGGTCCTCTTATGGGACAAAAGAAGAGAAACAAAAGGCATGCATGGAAAGTTCGATTCACTATGGAAAGGGCCTTTTGTGATTAAAAGGATCGTCGGAGCAAATAGCTTCATTCTTGCTCATCAGGATGGAGTTGAGTTGCCGTTGCCTTTCAATGGGAAATACTTGAAGCTATTCCGAGACATGAAAAGCAGGGTAAAACCTCGTATGTACATAAATAAATCTTTTTCTATTTTTTTCCTTATTTTGTCTTGTTTTGGTGTTGTGTTGTGTTGTGTTTGTTTTCCTGACCCCATGCCCAAAGGACAAGATAAGAAACCAGAGATGCTGGGATCTCATCTTTTCCCTTTTTCATTCTGACAAGAGAAAAAGATGTCCACAGATGAAGCCAACTGGTGTCACTCAGATTTCACCCTGAAATCTGTGACTACCCAATCCGAAAAAATTTTGTACTTTTAAAATAGTGGGTCATTTGTTGTTTTTATTGCCTGAAAGTTCCTGTATTGCGTCAAAATAATCCTAAAGAGCCATATTAGCCTTTTTCACCAAATACCCAGATGCCCAAAATTGTTTTATTCTGTCGTCGGGATTTGTCTGTGGGAAATTTTTATTTAATTATTTTGAGCCCCTGTATGAGGCTATTTGCATTCGTGTTAACTCCATTATAAGCGAATATGTTATTATTCCTATGTACCAGAAGGATTTTAACTTATTTTAAGTTTTGGGCTTTATTTGTAACTTTTGGCAATTTTTCGTGTTTTTGTGGTGTCCCGTTCTGTTTTCTGTAAAATTTCTCTGGAACAACTCCTTTGCCGGGTAAGCCCGATTTTTGGCCTGGAGCAGCTAGAAAACATATACGCACATTATGCCCAGAGGAAGTCATCATCGGAGGTCTGGATCACTGGGAAAAAGTGAAGTCGTGCACAGAAAAGCCCTCTGCGGGATGGGTGCATTTTTGGAAAACAAAGGATTTAAGTTGTGATGGGAAAAATATAAGCCGCAGGCAGGGTGGGAATTTTATACTTGCCTAGCAGGGTACTTTTTCCCATGTTATAAAAATCACTTAAGTGGATCATGGGGTTTTGGTGCACACGGCCGGAGGTAAAGCATCCGTTATCAAAAATTCTTAAAAATAGAATTACATGTGCAAAAAAGTGCGCCCCCTTTGGTGAGAGATTAAAAGAATTAAAATTGATTATTTTTATTAATCTTTCTTCTCAAAAAGTGCACCCAAGCTTGGAGGAGGTCAACAAGTCAAAGATCAAATAAAAGAAAGGATTCAAATGCATTAAATTTAATTTATTTAATGGTTGCCCTCTACCACTCAAAAAGTGCACCCCATTTGGGTATTATTTAATATTTTTAAGGCATTAAAACATTAAATTAATTTCTATTTTCAGTGGCTATGGTCAAAGCACACTGTGGGGCTTGAGTGAAGTGCGTTGTGTGAAGGATTAAATTGGATTAATTTAATTTATTGGATGGCTGTCCTTAAACATGTTATTTTTAAAAGAGAAAAGCATGATTTTTAATTAATTATTTGCCTTTAATTGTTAGGGAAATTATTAATTATAGAATTGTGAAAGTTATATAAGCATGGGTAGCCATATGGGTGAATAATTTAATTCACAGGTAAAGAATTGCAGCTAGGAGGAAAAGTGCACCCCCATTAGAGGAAGGATTTTGTTCAGACAAAGTGCTAACAAGGCTAAAAGCTTCCAGATTTGGTGCATGCTTTGGAGAAGGTTGATCTTCATCTGCATAGTTGTTTTCACAGGTGTTACAGGAGCTCAGGTGTTGATTGAAAGGATTCATGCTCTCTTTATGTGTAAATTAAACACCAATTTTTGGGGCAGCGAGCTTGAAAAGTGTAGATTTTTATAATTTAAATTCACTATTCATGCTCCAAAGTGGCCATTTTTGTCTCGAATAAATTGTAGGAATTCATTATAGGTGCTTTACAAAAGAAAATGTGTTTTTATCAATGTCCAATACATTGCAAATATCCTCTGAATCTGAAGAATTGTCAGATTCTCACCAGTATTGAAGAAATCCAGCCAAGTTAGAAGAAAAAGAATTATTGAGACAAAGATAGACAAAGCCATGGAGAAAGGAGATGAAAAAGAGAGCACGATGGATTCATGCATTTCTTCCAAACTTTCGAGACATAGGAGACACAGATCTAGGCCCGTAACCTCTTTCGATTTGATTGATAGATCTAGAGTGGAAAGACTTCACTCATGCGTGTGGTCAAAAGTAGTGGAATTATTTGAGCTGCGGCTTTCCCATGTACAACCCAATTGCCAGAGTTTGTGATGGAGTGTGCTAGATCTTATCATCCTTCATCCAGATCAGTGCGTGATGCTGCGGGAAAGACAATAATTCATTTGGATGCGAAATTCATCAATTATTGTCTGAAGATTCCAGTGTGAAAGGTGGTGACTTCTATTAGCATTCAATGATCTGACAGTAGATGGGAGAAACATAGAGCTGATTGCGTGAGCATAATGAACAGCCGGTTCATGAAGAAGCCTAGATCCCCTTCAAAGTTCCCAAGAACTCTTCCATGGTCCAATTTGGTGCAGGAAGCAGATGATGTCGTCAAATTGCTATGCAGGATGAATGGAGAAGCGAATGCCTACACTTTCCGTACATGGATGTATGCTTTCATCAGGACCATTGAAATCAACAAGGTTGATTCTATAATCAATTGGTCAGAAATTATTAGTAGCAACATCGGTGAGCAACTTCGGAACGTGAAGCGTACTTTCAGCTTCAAGATGACTTCGTACTTGGTATATGCTGTAGCTTCATAGGGTGTCTTTTCCAAGCTGGATAGATGTGGTGTTCTTTCCAAGGACCCCATTTTTGAGTGCTACCCACAGCTTACTGTACCTGCATGTGAGAAGGACTTCAAAGTGATCAACGATGACTTCTTCTACGATTTCATCTGCAGGCTAGACAAAGACTTGAAGACTCACAGGGTAAGCAAGGAAGCTTGGGAAGCAGTGTCCAAGATTGGCAGTTTATTCATCTAGTTTGTAGATTTCACATACCTCAGGGTTACGGGATTTTCTGGAGAACCTATAAAGATGCCCAGGTATCCAAGTGATAGATTGATCGCCATGGAGCTGAGCAGGCAACTCGTAGAGTTACACGACCTTCAGTTGAAATGGCACAAGTCTACGGGCTTCTTCCCAATCACTGTGGGATATTACAGTTGCATCAGCATTCACAGAGCTCGAGGGATGGAAGCGCAAATGTTATCCAAGTATGAGCAAGAGTTTTTCCCTACACGGCTTAACTTCGATCCATTTGGAGTAGCCAGGAAAAAAATCTCCCAGGAGTACGCACATGTGCCTTCGTTAGAAGATTTCTGGATGAAGTGCAGAAGTGAGTACGAGGTTAGAAAGAAAGATTTCAGTAGGCTATCAGCAAAGCAAGTGTTCAACTTTGGACTAGTGCGGATACCTGTGGATCTTAAAGATGATGGGAACGTGGTACTTGACACTTATCATCAGATGGGAGGAGATAAAGCTATACTGCAGGATAACATTGGAGGCTGCCATTCAATTGAAGAGAGATCTGGAGCTGTGTTGGTGAATACTTTGAGCTGGCTGCTAACGAAGGGATACTGCCTTGATGAAGTATTGATGAATCAAATCACAGGAAACTTCGGTGCAGGAGATTCCCTCAAACAAAAGCCTGAAGGAGAAAGCAGCAGAAGGTCCGAGAAGTTGAAAGTACACAGAAGATCTCAAGAGAAAGAGAAGACCACTTCTACGACCATATCTTTGACTCCAACTTCTCCAGTACCCAGAGGATCACCAACTATTGCACCGCAACAGCAGGATGCTTCCATGCCTTCATTGAAACTGGTGACATTCGTTTTCTCTCCGCAGCCACTTTGTTTAGCACCCATTCCAGAGGAGATGTTGAAGCTGCAGATGATGGAGTTCGAAAGAGATTTGTCCTTGGATGTTTCAAAAGATGGCAGCCATGACACTGTGGCACTTTCTGACGGAGAGGATGTAGAGCGGGAGATGGTAGTGCACTCAGTGACTTCTTACTCCCCGAGAAATAACTTCTCGGGATGGTTAGCTTTGCAGTTGGTTCCGGAAGCAAGAGTAGAGATGAACTTAGAGGAGCATGACTTGCAACTACTTCAGGATCTGAGTAGAAGAGACAGAAGGCCTAAATTTGCTAAATTAACTTCTAGGTTGATCATCAAACATTCGGGAGAAAAGTTTGTTTGAGATATCAATTCGGCGGAAGGAAAGATAGAAGAGGAGCGATGATGGCGTAAGATGTGACGGTGACCAAAATACCACTCGGTCAAGCTACCACTTTGAAGAATTGAAGTAGGACACGCAAACATTGATGGATGCTTTGTTCCTTAGGCTTGACAGTGAAAAGGCAGAGAAAGAAGAGCTGCAGAAGAAAATATCTCAATTATGTGAGATCATAGCCAAGGTTGCTAAACCTTCCATTCAGCCCATTTCAGAGCAGGTGAGTGATCATCTTATGCAGGAAATGGAAGATGTGAGCAATCAAGTAAAGGCTATTGATGAATGGAAAGATCTGATTATTCGTCAAGCTTCTGTGTAACTTGGGGAAGTGCCAGCCCACCTAAAGGTTATGAAAGATGCAGCAAATCAACTAAAGCAACTGATGGAAAGCATAGAAGGCATGAATACAGTTGCAGAGAGTAACCTGAGTATTTTGGCCGAGATCAACAAGCTGCCGGGAGATGTATTGGTTGCAGAACAAATTGTACCGGATGGATCAGTCGAGAAGGGGAAGCAGCTAGAGTTTGCAGTATCTTTCCGTTTGGAGATCTGCAGAGTTTTGCTGAAAAGGATGCAGGTGCTCGAGAGTAGAACATCAGATTTACCAGACAGTAGCATTTCTTTCACTGAGGAAAGAGTGGACGGAGGTGTTACTTCATATGTGCAGATTGTTTCTAACGAGGTGCATGATTCCCTGGAAAGTTCTCTTCTAATGGTGCAAAAGAGAATTGATAAAGCTACCAAGCCTTTCACGATGAATTCTATTAGTAGATTGGTGGCACTGTAGGTAGACATTGCGAGAGGTTTTGGCCGAGTTTGGAAGAGGTGGAAGCATGCAGCAAAGTGTTGAATGAAGGGTTGCTGCGATTCAGACGAGAGAAGGAAGCAGTGGCTAAAACAGATGGAAGGATGCTGAATTATATGTTCGACAAGTATATCAGATATCAGAACAAGAAGAAGATGTAAACATTACAGCTGGCATGACTTCTTCTATTTTCTATGTTCCCGGATGAAATTGTAAAACTTCTAAGTTATTGGTTTTGCAACCATTACTTGAAGTCATGTGGAACCATTCTATTAGTTAAGTGATACATGTGTCACTTAAGAATAAGTTAGTTGAGGATGATTGCCAAATGTCATCTTTACTTGTTGTTCATACTTTAGTTCAGTTTGAGTCTTCTATTTGTACTTTCCCTCCTACATTCTATAAGTAGGAGAAGAACCTCCGGGTTAATGATCGATCAGAATTTGTAAGAAGCAATCTTGTGTTCTAGACTTTGTGCTGAACCCCTGAGAGCCACTTGTTGCAGAGGAATACAAAGAAGTAGTTTTCCGGAGAACTTTGTGTCACGGCGTACTGTGTTTCTTGCTTTTAAATCTTTAGATCTTTTAAGTAAACTTTGTGTTATTGTAGATCTAGATCTAGAGCTGGCTTTGCTTTATAATTTTGGGTGTTCAAATATATTAATTTTCTTCTATGTGCATGCAATTAGCTCTGCTATCTACTAATTGGGATGCGCATCTTCCTTATTTCTTCTCTCGTAATACCTTTACTTTCTTCTTCTATAATTTTCCTTTCTTAAACAATGTTTGCTTACTTGCTTTCGAAGTTCTTAGTTATGGTTCATGAACTAAGTGGTTAAAGTAAACCCCGATAGATAAAAACACATTTATATTGACAAATCGACACGGGATCCTCACCAGTTAAATGAGGGAGATTTATCTCATGATCGCCTAGGTTTTATGCTATGCAAAAATCTAGCCAACAAAATGCAAGATTATGGCGGTGAAAGAAAGATGCTAAAACATTGAATTTATGTGAGTCGTGTTAAAAGAGCTTTCTGGAAAACGTGTAAAGGACCGCCACCCTGAGTAGGGGTGGCGATTCTGAGACCGCCGCCCTATTCAAGGCAGCGGTCATGAGACCGCCACCTAGTCGGGCGGTGGTTTCGTCATGAAGATAAAAAGGATAAAAAAGAGGGGAAAAGGAAAAATAAAGCACGCGGGGGCTAAGCGGGGCATGCGGGATGTTAACGCACACTTGGAGAGCTTTTCCGGATCCCGAACACCTTGTGAGGAGACCTGTATCATCATTGGGGCATGTGTCACGTTGTTCTGGCAGTACAATATCTTACAATTTTGGGTACGTACATTATCCTAACTTGATTCCACAAGAGGTGAGAAATAGGTTGCCTAAATTTCAAGGAAATAATGTTATTACTGGTGAAAAGTACCTTAGACATTTTGTTAATATTATGGCGGATTTTGAGATCGAACATGAAGATGTGTATGTCAAATTTTTCATTCACATCTTTAAAGAGGATTCCGTGATTGATATAAATATTTACCGAGATAATTTAATTGATTCATGGACTGAAATGAAAAATGCATTTAAATTACAATATGGGGACAAGAATGATCCTATATTTCTCCTATTTATGTTTGAAAACATAAAGAATAATCCAAATGAACGTCTCCAAGATTTCAATACTAGATTCAACAAAACCTTGACTAGAATGCCTATAATTTTAAGGCCAAGTGTTGAAGTTTGTATGATAAAATATTCCAATGAATTTGATAAGAAAGATGCATATTATTTGAGGGACAAAAACCTTGGGACTTTGAGACCAACATTCTCTATGGCGGTGCAAATTGAGAATAATATTAAGGAAGTAGGAAACCTCCTAAGAGGGATGGTGTCAAGTTAGTAAATCCTGAAAAGCCTTGGGCTAGTAAGGGAGTTTATCTAGAAGAGGTAGTTAAGACTTGAGCAGGAGCACTAAAGGAAATCTCTTACAAACTTGCTAGGGTAGAGAAAGGAATAAGAAATAGTTCTCTGGGCCAACATCAACCTCAAGGTCAAGGTAGATTTGGTAATCATCCTAGAGGTGATCATATATCATATGAGAGAGGAAAAGGGCCTATGGGATCAAGAAATAAACAACCATAACCAAGGGAGAAAAAATTTGTCCTCGATCCTTTAATTGCTAGAGTTTCCATGGTAGAAGAGAACCATATTATTAAGTGGTGTGATAAATGTTTCTTACCACATTCCCCATGTGATATTAATGAAGAAAGTGAAGAGGTTGATGATAATCCTACTTTTGGTGATGTGTGCATGATGGAGTGCCTAATAGTCAACAACAAGCCGCTACATCTACCGAATTACTAAGTGTCGGGATTTTGGAATGTTTCTGGGACTGCATAGACCGGGTATTTCCTCTTCCTTCTACTAGTAATCTTGAAGTGTATATGGTTCATGATTTTTAATTTCCTAATCATGATTTTGAGTACTTAATGACATTGATGATTAAGAAATATGATGGTGTAATCCCTTCTGGAGAGGATAGACAATTATTAATGAATGAATTGGTGGCCTAAGATAAGGAATATAATTAAAGAAATAGAACTGTTAAAATGGGAGGGCCACAGAACAAATCAAAGACTCCCCTCTTCACTAATATCCCAAAGGATTCCCATAACAAGATGTGCTAAATAAAGGTGCAATTAATGCCAATAAATCTAGTACCCTTGTCCATGCTCAAGCTATGAAGAACCTTATTCCATAAGAGAAATAAATTATGCTTCCTCTCAATACAACATTACCCAAATACACCCCATCTGATATGATTCAAATTTTGAATCAAATCAAGATTAGTGTACCCATTTTTGAGTTGATTAGAATCCCTGAGCACAAAAAAAGTTCATTCTAGTATTTGGGGTTAAAGGAAGAGGTAGTGGCCCCATGAAATTATCTTAATAGTGTTGATCTTCCCCCTGTAATTGTATAATTTGAAGTTCCAAAAGAATTGGAAATTTTGGGGAAATCTCATGAAGTATATTTAGACACCTCCCTTGTTGAGTCTCAACTTAATGTTAATCCCTTTTACACTAATTTTATCATTAAGGACATACATATTCACAATCGCATGTTTGATTAAGGATATTCATGTAATGTGATGACCCTTAAAGTTATGAACAAGATATATATCAAAATGACATCATCCTTTGGAAAAATCACTACTATAGATTGAAGAGAAGTACCAGTAATTGGGTATGTTGAAGGATTGGTGGTGCAATTGGAAGATTACCCTAGTAAGTTTTTAACTATGAATGTGGTTATTGTTGACTTTGTTTTTAAATGGGGTATGTTGTTATCAATAAAGTGGGCTACCAATATTAGTGGAAGTGTGCAAATGGACATGTCATATGCCACCATACCAGTAGAGGGAAATCTTATCAAGTTGTATGGGGAGAAGAAGATGTTGCATTTGATTGAAGATCCTAACAATGCCTCCTATGAAGTATTGTTTGAAAATGTAGATGTTAATAATTTTGTGGGGTATGCAGACTTTTAGGAGCATAGTATTAATGAAATTGAATGATTTGAAGAAGTTGGTGCCCTTTGGAATTTTATGTTTGATGAAGCTTGCTCCAATATGGGAAACGAGGTTGGGGTTATGCTTGTATCTCAAGGCCAAGAGGCTTTTAATTTTTACTTTAAACTGAAATTTGAATGCACAAATAATATTGTAGATTATTAGAAATTACTTTTGGGTTTGAGGATTTATTGAAGATATGGTATAAAAGACATAGTTGTTAAAGGAGACTTTGAGCTAGTAGTCAGATAAGTTAGAAAATTATATGCTACAAAAAACCAAAGGATGAAACAATATAAATATGCAGTATGGGATTTTATTGAGATGTTTCACTCCTTTAACATTTTCTATCATGAAAAAACTCAAAATGTTGCAGAAGATAAGTTAGAAGTGCTTGGATCTAGGTTTGAAAAATGCATTATTTTTCCTTATTGTGATTATGATATTGAAGTATTGTCAATACCATTTGTTCCTAATAATGTGAAACATTAGCAAGTATTTGAAGATGATGCCCAAGTTCGAAGGTTTTACGAATTGAAGGATAATTTACTAATCAGTGCATGGACTGGGAACAATGGTCTCTATTTGTGATGGTAAAGAAACCCTGTTTGGTAAGAATGTCATTCAGTTAAAAACCAATACCATTCCCTAAGGGTTGGTTTCTTTAGAATAAAATTTTTATAATGCTAATAGGGTGCTTCATAGACACATCTATGCTTCAAGGGATGTTGAAGAATTTAATTTGGGAACTAAGGAAAGGGCCAGAAAAGTTTGGACAGGGATTAATTTGATTAAGGAGGAAAAGAAATCCTATGTTGAATTGTCAAAAAAATATCAAGACTTCTTAGCATGGTCTTACTCAGAATTGAGATTTATTTCAACATGAAATACCTTTGTAACCCAATGTTAAACCAGTTAGGAAAAAATAGAGGTGAATCAATCCACTTCTTTCTCTCAAGATGTAAGAAGAATTAGAAAAAGTTAAGGGATGGAGGGATAATACAACCCACAGGATATTCTTCATGGTTGGAAAAATTAGTGCCAATAAGAAAGAAAAATGGAGATATAAGGTTGTGTGTGGATTTTGGGAATCTAAATAAATCCTCAATTAAATACAACTATACATTGTCTAATATGGATAACATGCTACAATTGGTCATTGGATCCTAGTTGCTTACTACATTAGATGGATTCTCAGGGTACAACTAGGTAGTTGTGAAGCAATCAAAAAGAATTAAAACTAATTTTACCACTCCTTGGGGTACTTATGTTTATGTAAGAATTCCATTTGGTCTGATGAATGATGGGGTTACTTTCTAGAGATCCATGGATGTTGCATTCTTAGGATACATAAATGATTTTATTGCATTTTATCAGGATGATGTGATACTTTTTTTTAGAAATAGAAGTGACTACTTGAAACATGTGGAGAATATGTTGATAATATGTAGAGAATATGGCATCTCATTGAATCCTAAAAATTTCCATTTTTGAGTTCAAAAATCAAAATTATTGGGGAAAATTGTGTCAAGAGAAGGGGTTATGATTGATCCAAAGAGGGTGGAAGTGATTGGTAAATTTCTTGTCCCTAAAAATAGGAAAGGAATTCAGTCCTTCTTTGTTCAAATAAACTTTATCATGAGATTCATTTCTAATTTTTCTGAAATGACTATTCCCATTTCAAACATGTTAAAGAAGGATCATATTATTCAATGGGAAGAAGGATCTCTCTAGGCCTTCACTATAATAAAAGAAGTATTGAAGAATGCCCCATTATTGGTTGCCCCTGATTATAAAAAGACTTTTCAAATATTTTCTTGTACATCTGAAAATACTATTATATTTGTATTATTGTAAAAGGATGAAAAAGGAAATGAAAGGCATATTTCCTTTTTCTGTAAGGCCTTACAAGGAGCTAAGTAAAAATATACTATCATAGAAAATTAGGATTTTTCTTTGCTAAGAGAAACTATTTTTTTTGGCCTTATATTCTAAGTTCCAATATTTTATCATATGTTCCCCATACTTTGTGGTTAAGGACATTTTATCATACATGAATGTTTCTAGTAGAATATTTCATTGGGTGAACAAGTTATAAGAGTATGATATGGATATACAAACCATCAAGTCAGTTAAAGGTTTGGGCGATGCAAAACTGATGGAAGAGAGGAATCTGCAGGTAATAGAAGTTAATTAAGTTGAGGAAGGAACCATGGATGTTTGGTAAAATAAAATTAACTCCACATGGTACAAGGACATAATATAATACCCCAAGAATGTTGATTATCCAGGTAATTTGGACAAAAATTAAAGAAGAACACTCGAATTAGCCTCTAAAAAATACATTATAACTAATTATGGGTTGGCTTGTAAGATTCTTGAGGGGGTCATTTTGAGATGTATCACATAAGAAGAATCCCTAAAAATTATTGCATAATTCCATGGGGGGGGTGTGGGGATAATTTTATGGAAGAGTAACTTCTCACAAGATATTGAAAGCAGGATCTTTGGAGGCCTACAATTTTTAAATATGCAACCTTGTTGGTCAGGAAGTGTGAAAGTTGTTAAAGATTTTCAGGAAGGATGAAAGCTTCAGGTTCTCTACCCTTGCAACTAGTTTCAATAGAATATCCTTTTAAACAATGGGGCATTGAATTTATTGAAGAGATCTCAAAGCCCTCAAGTGCAAGGAACAAATGGATATTGTTTGGCTAAAGATTATTTTACCAAATGGGTTGAAGCTATTCCCACTTAAAAGGAAAATCACCAAATTTTCATGGATTTCATCCTGAATCATATAATGTGTAGGTTTGGAGTACCTACAAAAAGAGTTACTGATAATGCTATGAGCTTTAGAGATAATTCACTGGTAGCAATGTGCCAAGAATATGGGATAGATCTTACATATTCATCCAACTACAAATTACAGGGGAATGGCCAAGCTGAATCGAGCAATAACAATTTGGTTAAGATAATTAGAAAAACATTGGAGGTTATTAAGAGAAAATGGGATAAGCCGTTGATATTTTCTTTGTGGGAAGATAAGATTATTGCTTACAGAGCTACTGGAAAAAGTCCATTTGAATTAGTCTATAGATTTCAAGTTGTTTTTGCCCTACATATGCAGTTGTCTTCTTATCAGTTTATTCAACATTTTGAGGATGAAGAAGTGAAACCTTATGAAGTCAATATTAATTAGATAATAGAGTTAGATGAAGAAGGAAGGGAATCTCACCAAAGACACCTCAAATTCAGAGAGAAACTCGAGAAATTATTTGATAAAAAAGTGACTCCTAGAACTTTCAATGTTGGAGATCTTGTTTTTTTGTGGGATTGAAGGCACAAGAAAAAAGAAAAACATGGTAAATTTGATGGCTTGTGGATGGGTCCTTACTCTATTAACATAAGAATTGGTGAGCACATTTTTTTCCTAAAAGACCTAGATGGAGATTTGCTTGAATTACCTATCAATTGCAAGCATCTGAATCACTTCTCGGATTGATTTCAAACAAGGTAAGAAATTTTGTACAATGTATATTCCTTTTTTTTTGTTTTTTTTGTTTCCCTTTTTGTTTTCTTGGTCTATAGTTACCAATTACCCTGGTATCTCAGTATGTGTTTGTGAGGTTCAATTGGTTTGGTATGACCTTGTGCATTTTTTGAATGACTCCATAACACAAAGGATTTAGGCATTGGTTCTGTTGAATATTTGTTTAGTTTGGTTCTTGTGGAACCCATAGGGTGTGCCCATCCCTGAATCGGAGCTGGTGTTAGTGCTCAATTTTATCTCACACTTGTGTTTTGAAAATTTGCTTCAAAATTTTGTGTCTAGATATCTGATTTCAAAAATATGTATGTTGAAGGGAAAAATCCTTTTAAAATAAGTGAAACTTTGTATCTTTGTTGTGAGAATCCTCTTTTATGGTCAAGGATTGTGAAAACATGTTTTTACTGAAGAATCCCCATGAAATAGGTCAAAAAACAGTGTAAATCCATGTTTAATCCCCCTCGAAGGTCATCTTTATTGTTCCCAGTGATAATTACAAAATAGAAAAACTTTTCCAAACTCTAATGATACGTGACACAATGCCATTAGCTGCACTGTAGCAGATTTCTCTTGCAAACAAGCATAGTATTTACATATTACAAATACAGTTTGCAAATCTTCTCTCGAAGTAAAAAGAATATTATTTCAAATATTTGAGTCAATGATACAAAAGGAAAAGTTGACCTCATTCCTGAAAGAGGTGACATGTTTTAAAATTATTGGATTGGGAAAGTGGAATGGTGGTGTATTTTTACACCAAAGGCATACTATAATGCAAAATGTAAATATGCCCCATAAGCCCGACAGGGGACACGTTTCTATTCCATAGGTAAAGTCAGAGAAGCGGAGCTTTGGGTCAACATGGTAAACTTGTATTGGGTCGTTAAAATGAGAAAATATGCAAAAGAGTCCCGTAACTATGTTACCTCTAACATTTGAACACATTTCATGAAATTAGTAAAATAAAAGAGCGGGTATTTGGGTCAAACATGTAAACTTGTATACATTTCAAAAGATAGTAAAAAGGTGAAAAAAGACTCCACAAGCTCGCAAGGCATCAAATTGACCCATGTGGATAGTCCACATTCAAATGAAGAAATTAAAATGGATAAATGAGATGTAATGTGTTTATGACTGCCACCATTAATGTGTTTTTTTCATGAATTACATAAAAATTGATTGAAACATTCAAACACTTGGAGTTTTTTTTATTACACACGAAGATATAAGTGCCCTAACTATGAGAATTTGCAAAGGAATTTGGGAAATATGACTGAGAAGTGTTGATATCAAGCTCAATATTTTTGAATCAAAGAAATAGATGAAAATTGCATGACAAAATATAAACAATCAATGAAAAATGGTGAGATTGATCATGGAACCCAGAAAATGATAATGAAAGAGGAATTACGTAGGTCAAAGTTTGGGAAATTAGTAAGTAACATCATTTCCCCATACCTAGGTTGTTTTCTTCACAAATTCCATAGTAATTTGAGGAATATACAATAAAAAACAATATGAAGACTCATGAATCAAGTTTTTTCTATATCATCTACTATCACAAGTAACTTGGACAACATTAAGGACACAAATTTTCTTGATGCAGATTTGGAGGATTTTCTAATAAGACTTCCTAGTGAGAATCATAACAAGTAAATGAAAGAAATTAGTACATGCAACATTTACTTCACTACTAATATTACACTTGCCATTCATGCCCATGAATTGGTATGGTGGTGTGCTCATAATTACGACCCTAAGAGGTTGCATATGTTGGATGGAAGTTGAAAATGAGTGGTCAATTTCACCCCTAAGGTATTTAAAAAATATTGGGACTGATCAAAGTTAACAAACCTATTATAGAGACTGTGGAATATGCAGGAGAATATCATCAAAATAAGAAGGATGAATATGTCGAGGTATTAAATTCCCAGTGGTTAATTGAAAGAAAGACATCCATCAAGATAATTCCCAAGAACTTGGTTTGGTCCATGTTTATTGAAGAAGTAGAAGATTTTATTGTATTATTACGTAGAATGGGAGGGCTTGAGGGATCCAATAGGCTAGAGGAATGGATGTTCCCTTTCATTAGAGTGATTCCGAGAAGAAGGGAAAGTTTAGCTACGGAAGTTTCATTTCATCTTCTATTCATGCTCAATTGTTAACATTGACTACTAAAGTCAAGGAACGGGATACAAAAGATCTTAAACTTTCAATGATGACATACTTCCTATACAATGTTGCATGTTTAAGTTCATTTCCAAGACACACTTAAGCAGGAAAATTTGAAACACAAATTTTATGATGTATTCCTACAACTAAGGATTTATAATTGGAAAAATAATGTAAGGGAAGTACATGATGGTTTCATTTCTCCCTTGGACAATTTATTTGATCTTGAATTAGAACAATATAGGCTATTAGCAGCATCATGGGCCATGATTTCAGATTATAGGTACCTCTTTATTTAGTAAAAAAAATCACTTACTCCATAATAAGTGGGTATGATGAGAAACCAGGAAAGTTGCCAAGATATCCGGATGATAAATTGGTTTTAATGGAGCTGCAAGGAAAGTGGTTCTTGTACATGGGAAAAAATCTATGAACCACAAGACTAATATCAAATCCCCATTACTATTGGGAGATACACATGTTAATCTATCACAAAATAAAAATTGATGGGTGAAAACATGAAGAAATTCAAGATGGAAATATTTGTTCGAAGGCCAAACTTCGAAAATATGTGGCTTGTAACCAATGGTGAGCATGAAATTTAGTTTGAATATTTTTGGATGAACTGTACAGTTGATGAAGAGGTCAAAAAAAGGGATTTTTCAAGAATGACCTCGAGACAAATCATTGATTATAAAATTGTTGTTATTCCTCAAGGAATTGAGGATGATAAGAACATTGTGAGCCAGGTGTATCTTGAACAAAATCTAGATTCGAAGGCAGTGGCTCCCATTAATTGGAAATAAAAAGAGGAAGAGGATCCCCATAGAAGGATTGTGAATGTCATGAGGTGAACATTGACTTGGATGGTAATAAAGGGCATTGACTTGTCTCTTCAAAATACTAAAGTATTAAATAAATTTAGAAAGTTGGCTGATTTGAAGGAGGATCTCCCTTCTTTAGCAAAGGGAATTGAGAATATTGATCCATTGAATGGTGTACCTCTACAATCACCAAGTAAAAAACCCACTACAGAGAAAATTGATTCTTGGAATACAACCACAAGTAGGATTGTGACATATAGGACTTCTCTAATTCATAAGGTATAAGGTATACTCCTATAAACAATGAAAAATGTGCCCATTACATTTGCAGCACCTCTATAGACAAAAAGAGCCATCTTGAGTAAATAAAAAGTTCCTACAATATCAATGCTGCAAACTTTTATATCTCATTTGAGAATGAGAGGATCTTTCTTGAGTATTGACCCATCTATCATAGGTCAAGGTGTCAAGGAAAAGGTAGTATTAGAGTTCAAGCATTAGGAAATATCATCAAAAAGACCTAGAGTAACTATCCCATTAGAAAATGATGTTGAAGGATGTTACCCAAATATAAAAAAGAAAAATAAGAAAGAGTATGAGGTAATTAGTGAACCTAGTATGATTGGAGCTTCACAAAAAGATGTTATTCCCCCATTTATTCAGACCACACCATCATTGGTTTATGAAGATAATAAATTAAACCCCTAAAAAATAGTGAAACAACCCTTGACAAAAGTTGAAGTAGTTGGCATTGATAAAAAGGATATTAGAAGAATCCCCTTCTTTGAGGTTGATGAAGGTAGAGATGAAACTATGAGAATTTCATCTGCAAAAATCCATATGACTAATACTAATTAAATTTTATATGTAGAGATGGAAACCCAATCTAAAGAAACCAAAATTTTGGGTTCAATTCCTTCAGTAGGGACAAAAGAAAATTTTCAAATGGATGTACAAGAGTTGTTAGTACTTGAATTTGCCATTGTTCCAAGACCAGAGTTCACAAGTAAAGAGGGAATGTTGGAAAGTGAAAGAGTCCTAGTTGCTAGTTTCATAGACCAAAAAAATATTTAAGTCACTACCACTTTAGGTGTACAAGATGAAAATGTTGTTATATCAGATACACCGATGGAAAAGAAAATGTAAGTCAAGAATCAAGTACCCAAACTCAACCAATTAAGGTACAAGAAAAATATGACACAAAGCAAGGAAGGATTGAGACTAAAGCCCAAGAATATAATTCTACCCAAGAGTTCCCCATGAAAGATAAGGATCAGGGAGAAATGACAGGTGAGGAAAAAGAGATTCCAAAGAAAAAAACTAAGAAAGATATCACTCCACCAAAGGATCCTAAAAAGGAAGAAAATGAGGAATCATGTCAAGCAAGAAACCTTAACACAAGATACATGCACAAATCCTACTCCTTTCAAAAATGTAAATGAGGATGCAAGTACACTTTTTGGTTCAAATAAAGATGATGATTTGGGAGAACAGTCTACACCTGATAATAAGGAAGAAGAGGTTCAAAAAAATCACACCAAAAAGTAGAACGAGGAACAATTCAAAATAGCAAAAAATGTAGGCCAAGAAATAAGTGTGAATGTGCCAATTGCTGGAACACTCATATTTCAGGATGTATTAACAACAATGGTGCCATTCCTTCAAACCACATGTTTTTCTCCTTTTGAGATAGAATATGATGATAACCACATGACATGATTGTTAGGGGGAATTATCCAATAATAATAAAATAACAAATAAAATGGAAAAGAGATTATCCCAATAAAGGATTTGGTTCTTTCTAACATTGATTTCCAAAAACCTGCGAAATCTTATAAGAAAGGTAGGATCATGAAAAGGTCAAATTTTGATAGAATGGGGTCTAAAACCTTGGATATTGATACTCATCGTCTTGATATCCCAAAGGATAAGTTAACCATCAATGATTATACCATTTAGTAAATATAATTGGGAAGGCCAAAAATAAGTAATATTAAGTAGGTTGTTGTATCAATGGTGAATTGACTCTTTAAAAGGTTGGATGTAGAGAAAATAAGTAAAAAGGAGATGAAGAAATAGGTAAGGTACTTAAATTCATGTTTACAACAATTAGTGGGAAAATATAGTGAAAGCCAAGGAGATATCTCTAGTTTTAACCCTGAAGTAATTGGACACATTGAAAAGGTTGTAAAAAAGGTTAAATTTGTAGATGATTGGGTATAATATTTGTTTTAAAATGGGAAGAAGAGTTTTGAGATATCTAGAATGAAATATGGAGAGCTCAAGACCAAGCTTGTTGAAATTAATGATTTAATTGAACAATGTGACAATGATATTTTTATTATGAAGGAGTTCTTCCCAAAATAAACCATATCACTGAACTTGATGAAGTTCTAGTTGAGAAAGAAGGAATTGTACCATTAGAACAAATGGGGACCCAATATGAAATTGAATAAATAGCTAAAATAAGGGTTGAAGTCTTGAATGAAGTCAGACAAAATATTAAGAAACAAAAAGAAGTGGGTTGAAAAAATCATTAACACCATAGATATGAGATTAGAAAACATGTTGTTTGATAAATCCAAAAAGAGTTACGGTGATTTGAAAATTTATTTCTTAATTAGTTATTTTGATAAAAACATCTCAAATGAAAATTTTTCTTATGAAGTCATCAAGACACTAATGTCAGTAGAAACTAGAATTGCAAAGTTTAAAGAAAAGGCATGCAAATACAAGAAAAGAATGGATCAATGTGTGAATTCATTCGGCGGGGAAAACCACGATATTTCAACACCACATTGGTCCATATGAGGATGGTGTAAACGAGCTATTCCAAAAATATGATGCATATGTGAAAAGGAAATCAAAGGAGGAAGATGATGAAGATACATATACGAGATGTGAAGACTGATGAGAAATCTTAGGCTTGTTTTCCTTGAATTACTCTCTCATATTATTTTAATTATTACTCATGTTTCAGGAAATATGAATATCATTTTGATTTTTTTTTTTCAAAAATGAATGTAATTTGATGCAATACAATAGGTTTTTATATTAATTTGATAAGACTTTAAATCTATTATGAAGCATGTAAACCATTATAACTATTTAAAATACTTTATCTTGTTGAAAAAAGAAAAAATGGGATTATATATGGACCCCATCCCATGAAATAAAAAATTTCATACATTTTAGAAACTATATCAAAAGGAAACAATAACGAGAAAAAAATTTACTCATCCACTACTTCTACTTTGAAATCTTCTCTAAATGGGGAATTTTGTTCAACAACCTATTCTTCCTTGGTATAAAATTTTTGAACCCTGAGCTATTTGAGAAAATAGAACTAACCCTACCAAATTATGAGACATCCCCATCTCCATCAGTGACTCAAAATCATTCTGGGACCGTCCATAATATCCCTCAACTCTATCTTCTTCTGATAAGAAGATACCTAGTCCAAAAGGTCTAAACCACCTATAGGAAACACCTTTTTCCCTTTTTCCTTGTAAGAAGTTTTCTTGAATGAGAGTAGAGTGAAGGTGATAATTTTATGTGCCTAGAAGAGAAAACATTATTACCCTTGGACACGGTGGATCAGGATATTTAGAACTAATCTCACCCTGGCGCCTCCTCGTGAAAGGTTGGATTCTCTCTTGGAAGAGGAATAAGAAAAGGTCCTGATAATGTTTGCTCCAATAATGGATCCGCATTTTGCAAAGTGGATGAATGGAAGGTTCGAGTGTATACTGCCCTTTTCCTCCTTGGTGGTAGAAATTGATGCCTTAACATTGAGGAGATGAAGGCTCTACTTCTTCCTCATCTAAAATAACAATTGAGGGTTGAGAGCTTGATTCCCCCTCCTTCTTCTCAATGATGGTGTTGGTACTGTGGATTTTTGAATTGACACAGGTATTTCTCGACCCTTTTCTAGAGAAATGATTTGTTACTCCAATTCTTCTACTTTGTGAGAAATGTCATGCACTGTGCCAATTGAAGTCTTATCATAAATTTTGTAACACTCCTTGGGAACCTGTTTCAATATAAATTATTCATTACACAGGAAGGGCGACTTATATTCACCTTTCACTGTCACAATGGGCCTCTTCTTAATCCATAAATTCTTTAATTCTTCTAGACTTTTCTCATGTTCCCACCAAAAGAGATGGTAATACATCAACTGGAAAGCCAAGAAAGCATGATTGATTATGATCAATCTTAACATGAGTGAGAGCCAAACTTCTTGATATGCCAAGGGCCCTTTGTTATCTCCTAGGTCCACAATTTCAAAAAAATCCCTAGCAAATGCTTCATATGGGCCATTTATATTGAATTTTTGATTTAAATCTTCTAAGGATATTTCCTTCAGGTTATTCGCCACATCCAACCTTTCCATTTCACCAACAAAGAGCTCTGCAATAATCCCTCATGTTCAAAAATGAAAAAATGCATATTGGGGAGAAAATAGAGCTAAATTTATAATGAAAATGATGCAAATGAGTTGAACTAGACAAAATCATTGTCATTGGATGAATAGAGATTTCTTGCTCAACTCCGAAAAGGAAGCAAAGATGAAGCAATTGGATACAAACTGAAAGGAAAGATATTTAAATGTGACAAAATGTTTCACAGAGAGAATAACTCAAATAAAGAGATTTGATGATCATTATGCACACTTCAAAGCTGATGTTGGCGGAGGTTGATGAAAGTAACATAATAGCCATTTAAAATGTTCAAGGATATTCCATAAAAGTGATTACCTATTTTTCCAAATACAAATGTAGATAAGATAACGTGGCATCCCATTTTTCTGAGAGAATAAAAGAACATGAGTCAATTATAATAATTCCACATGGCCACATAGAATGTAATATTTACAAAGGAATAATAGTGGATTAGACTATAAGCTATAAAGTAGAATATTCTTTTCAAAATTCAAGATTTTTGGGGGAAAGTAAAGAGTGAGTGAGTGATTACGATTGTAAAATTTGATGAGAGTACTCTCGCATAGGGGGTTAATTTTTGTAAGTTTTAGAAAGATAAAGGAGAAAAACAATCAGATCTTGTCTTAAGCCAAATTAATCTAAGATACCCAAGTTTTTTTCTCATCCATTCCCAAAGCTTCATGCAAAGATGATTGCATTTTACAATCATTGGTAGATGCATTGAGGTGATAGTTATTATGTCCCCTTGTCAAAGTATTGGAGTTTCTTGAATAAATTTGTGTGTATTCTCATGAGAAATGTTATTTTGTTCAAGATGTGTTACTTTGAATCAGTCATGTGCATTTCTATTGCAATCTTATAATGTTAATTTCTCTTAATTACACAAATTCTTGTCTTAGATAGTAACAATTTGGAAATTACAACTTCATTAATGATATATATTTATTTCATACTATAGTAAACATATTTAAATTCAAGTTATATATATTTGATTTAAATATATTTTTCATTTCTTGAGGGCATATGGAGCATATGTGATCAGAAACAAGGTTCATTTTCAGAGACCTATGGGAAATCGAAGGTTGAATATTCCTGGAGAATATCCCAGAAATCACTTTCGCAAACATGGAAAATTTTTCGGGGTTTAAGTAGCTTTCCTTTTCAATTCATGTAACAAAAAGGTTATAGACCCATGAAAGAATATTTGTAGTCGTATGAAAACAAAGTTTTTTCGGGAAACAAAAACCTCTTGTCATGTGAAATTACGCTTTTGTCATACGATAACAAACTTGTTGTTGCGCTATAATAAACTTTTTGTTGCACGAAAACAATCTTTGTCGTGTATCATTGAGGTTGTTGTTGAGAAAAACCTCACTAACGTGTTTTAACAAGGTCATTTTTGCACGATGAAAAGTTTTTTTCGCATGACAACAACCTTACTATCACACGACAAGAGATTTGCTGTCGCATGACAACAACCTTACTATCATATGACTCCAAATCTTCTATCATACATCTACTGACCTCCACCTTCTTGTCATGCATCAACAAAATAGGACTTCCGCACATCAACAACCTCTTATTGTGCGTCAAAACTTCCTTTCATGCATAAAAACCTACCCCTGCAAGTTCATAGTACTTGATATGCCGGTACCTCATTAAAATAGTAGTAAGTTAGTATTATACTACTCGGTGAATCACTAAGGTTTTTATAGGCGATTTTTTCAAATGTAAGTGAAGTGACCCTGAAAAATATATATATTGTAAATTTTAGGCGAACAGGTCAAAGACCTACTCCAAAAAAATTTGCCTTTCCAAATTTTCCTAAAATGGAATATTTGACACTAAAAAAATCCCTAATAAAAAATTATCAGTATTTTATTGAGATTTTATCATGATATTTTGTGTTTAAGTTCTCAAAGTTTATGTGAAATATTGTATTCTTGGGATTTCAAACCACCAACCAATTATTCAAAGGCTAAAGGTACCACTAATGTAGTGGTACTCAAGGCCATCCCAACTCATTCGTATAATTAGGCTACACCCTCATCTAATTTATCACCTATCCAGGATTTTCAATTCAAACAAGAGTAGTGAAAATATACCCCAATTGAGGAACCTTACTCTTTTGTTTTAGAAAAGCTTATTAAAGCTGGCGCCATCACCCTTCCACCCATAAAACCACACACTTGTTTTGACCCTGCTTGCCCCATGCCCGCATGGTATAAGGAACAAGATTTCTGTAACTATCACCGAGTGAAGGGTCATAGTGACGGAAACTACATCACTTTTAAGAATATTGTCCAAGAAATGCTCGAGAAAGGTGAGTTGACTATGGATAATCCCAACTCTACCCCCAACCAAAATATATAAATCTTTAAAAAACCATTTCCCAATCATACCCCTTCATCCAATAAAATAGGTGAGACATCCACTCACGATACCCATACTCGTGAGGTTCATGTGATGTTTAACGAGGTACCTATTGCCTCTCAATTACCTCACATCCCTTCCATAGAGGAAATCCTAGCCCGAAATCCTCCTTCCACATCTGAACCAACCATCATTGTGCCTTCACCAATAGAAGAACACCCTTCATCTCCTACATAACCTACGAGAGGAGTCTTCTGCTGACATTGAGACCATCTCATCCCTAATTTCTCCACTTAGTGAACTTTTCCCTACCGTACCTCCTCCACCCATAGAGGAGCACCCATTATCTCCTCCACCCATAGAGGAGCACCCATTACCTCCTCCACCCACAGAGGAGAACCTATTCATTCCTCCACTCATAGAGGAACTCCCATCATCCCTTCCACCCATCATAGACTTGGTGGGGATACCTTTTCCTCTTAGCGAGCATCCTCCATCCGCTACCCGACATCCAACAGACCTACTTTCAGCTCTCTTATCCATGGAAGCTGAAGCTAGCCGATTTCCCGTCTCTAAGATGCATTTTATGGGAATTCCCATTAGGTCTTCACCAACTCCACCCACAAATGTGCCATTCTCATGTTTGGCCAATCACTTAGATTATGTGGATAGGGCTTTATTATGGGGGCACCTCTTACTCCCTGTCTCAACATAGATGCAGAGATCCCTCGCTGATATCTCCACTATCTACCCAAACACATTTCAACCCATCAAACCAAATACAACCACTTTGCTGTCATGACCCATTCCATGATATCCGTTAGCACTCACACCACACCCTTACCCATAACCCGACCTATACCTAAACCCAAACCCATACCCACAACATTTACCTCCACTAAACCTATTACCACTTTAGGGGTCACCCCGACCACCAGCCTTACTCATCCACCTATTAAACTGGATTTAGCTACATCCTCTAACGTCAATACCACACCTACTCCAACACCTAAACCAAAGAAACAAACTCATTGACCTCATACCCCGACCGCACCAATCACACCCGCACTTGTCTGTCTACTTGAAGACCTTGGCTGCCCAACATGGTCAAGCACCCTTCACCCATCCATAAACCAATAACACAACAACCCATTCCTTCCTCACATACCTCTAACCTACCTAGGCACACAACACGACTTATACCCTCACCTACAGTCTCTTTACAACCAATACCTCCAATACCTTCAAGTGTTGCTGCACTACCCACTACACTTTAGTCATTATCCCTCACACCCTAAGCATGACCCACATCATCTACCTTCATAGCACCCCCATTATCCCCGTGGGTAACTCACCCTCTTCCTCCATCTACTTTTCCTTCTAGACCTTGTACACCCACATCACCTTTACCCAAGAAGGTGCAACCCAAAAACAAAACCCCACTACCCCACAACAAGGTAGTCACAACAACCCCACACCCTCCTACCCATCCATTTATTGTACCCCTACCCAAACGAACCTGACTGATACCTCAAACCACACCGGCACCTAAACACATAGCTCGACCCATTCCTACTCTTCCAAAAATAATTCCCCGACAACTAACCACTCCTACACCCAAACCCACATTCACTTCCCATTGTGATCCACTAACTGGGTCCTATGCAAAAATTTTAACCAACCTCCTCAAGACTTCTATTATAACATTACGCCACTCGACCTTACGACCCCCTCAAACCTAAGCCAAAATGGTTTAATGATACCAAAATTTGTGCATACCATCATGTGCCAGGGCATGATGTGGAGAACTGCAAGGCCTTGAAAACCATCCTTATCCAATTATGTCCACCGGAAACCAACTTTGATGAAGATGACCTCATTGACAAGGATCCTGCTTCACCTACACCCATTCCTACACTGTGTGCACTAAACAACCACAACCTCCACCCTCACAGCTATAAAAACCACACATAAAATTTCAAATTAACATGGTTCACATCAAATAACTTGCCACACCACCACCCAAATATCGCTACACCCAGCTGACCTTATAGGGATTTTCTCCTCCCGTAGGTTTTTTCCCTTCATGTCGTTATACCACTTACCCTAAATGTTCTCCATTTGACAATTTCCCTCAAATCAACATGGTACATGTCACTACACGTGTGTAGAAGGGTAAAGAAAAGGTAGCTGACCCACCAACCAATCCTATACCCAACATACCATCTACACCCATACCTAAGATAACTATCCACTAGCCCACATACCCCATTTCTAATGGCATCACACATCGCACCATGCTCAAATAATTACACCAATCTCTACTCAAAATGTCCTTATATGACCTCATACAAACCTTAGAATCCATCGTCAAGACCTAATGGAGGTTCTTCAATCTATCAAGGTTTTACGCAATGACCCTACACCTGTAGCCTCCATTATCACACCCCATCATGTAGCCTCCCTCACCAAATTACCACCTTCATCCTCACCTCACCTTATTCACCAAGTGGCCTCCCTCAGCTTCTCAGAGGCAAAGATCATGCCATACCAAAATGATGACCCGGACCTAGCCCTCTTCATCTCTATACACATTGATGACATATGGGTATGCCATGTGATGATTGATGAAGGTGCTAGCATTAACATCATTTCATCCCATGCATTTTCTCAAATGTGCATACCTGAAAATTACATGCACAAACATCTAGTCATGTTACGTTCATTCAACGATGCTATCACATCCACACTAGGCACCATCATCCTTCACATTCGCGTGGGCCCCTGCACTGTTCTAGAATTTTTTTATGTTTTGGAGGTGGAATTCCAATATAACTTGTTTCTTGGTAGACCCTGGATCCATTTCATGGGTTGTGTTCCCTCCACTTTGAATCATTGTGTACGAAGGACACAATTATACCATTCCAGCTTACCCATCACCTTTCAAAACATGCAACATGCTTTACCGACCCAACAATGTACTCATACCGGTCAAGCCATCTACTTCCGCAACCAATACCACTTCACCTACACCTACACCCACACCTACCAGTACAACCGTTGCTTTCACTACACATACCTCCTCCATGCCTACCGCTGCTATAACCTCCATGACTGACCCATTAGCTTCCCAATCCATTAACACCACCTCCGCATCGACCTCCAACACATCATCCATACCAGCTACCCACATACTAACCACTAATCCCTTGGAAGGTGTTTTTCAATGCCTCACTCTAGGGGATACCGCCTATATAGTGTCAACACCTTCCTTACTCCACATGAGTATGGAAGCCTTCACCAACACCCTCGCTATGATCACTATATAGGAGAACACCTCCTTTATGGTCCTCCTTATCTTTGTACTGGTCTCACCTATGGGGGACTTGATACTACCACCTAAACACCTGCACCACCATCACAACCCCGCCCATTTTCCACTGACTTCTAATCACTTACCAATCATTGTTTTTCCCACACCTTCCTACACCGTTGTGCATGGAAGGGTTTTGGTTTTGGATTTTATGAGCAAGGCATCCATATTGTTATTCCATGTATCACCCAAAAACATAATGACCGGTGTGTTATGGGCTTCCCTAACCCTTCTACCAAACAAGCCCGTATTGAATTCATTGAGGACCCTAGCCCTTCTCCACCTTCATCAACACCCTCACCGATGGAATCGATGGATCCTTAATCTATCCTCCTTGATTTTTTTTTCATAAACACCATTTCCTTGGGGCCTTTAACTTATCAATGAAAAGGAGAGGCCCCTTCCACTCTCCCATTCATGTATCCTAAGATGATTGATGATGACACACCGACCATTAACGTCGTTTAATGTCAGGATGATAAATCCATACTCACCTACCTTGGTGCGGAAGAATCATATATTCATCGGTCATTACCCTCTGAGACGTAAACCATGTTGAATGAATCGACTATTGAGATCAACATTCATACTCAAGACGACCCGCACATCCTAAAGATCGATAATCTTTAGATGCTACTTGAATAGGAAGCCATCACTTCCTTTCTCCAAGATCATAACCATGCTTTCACTTGGTCTTACACAGACATGCCTGGTATTGACCCCACCATAGTGGTCCACAATATCGTAACTATTCCCGATGCCAAACCTATCAAACAAAATTTGAGGAAAATACACCCTCGCATTGCTCTTCTCATCAAAGAAGAACTTCAGCATCTTCTTTCCATTTCCTTCATCTTACCCATTGATTATCCTTGTTGGATTTCTAACATTGTCCCTGTTACTAAAGCAACAGGGGGACTCCACATTTGCACGGACTTCCGAGACCTCAACCTCACTGTCCGAAAGATGACTTTCCCTTGCCCGGTATTGATCAACTGGTGGACCTTACCATGGGTCATGAGATGCTCTCACTCATGGATGGTTTCTCGGGTTATAACCAAATTTTGCTTGCCCTAGAAGATCAGCACAAGACCACATTCATTACCCCTTGGGGAACCTTTTGCTATCAAGTCATGCCTTTTGGCCTTAAAAACACGGTGCTACATATCAACGTGCTATGACTTACATCTTCCATGATATCATGCATCACATATTGGAAGATTACATGGATGATCTCTTGGCTAAATCTAAATGTCACACTAAGCACCTCGCTATCCTTTAAACCATCTTTGATCACCTCATTAAATATTGTGTCCACCTTAAACCTAAAAATGTGTCTTTGCGGTTCTCTCAGGAAAAATCTTAGGATTTATTATTTCCCTCCATGGTATAGAAGTTGACCCTACTAAAGTCAAGGCCATTCTTGAAATACCTCTGGCCACGAACCTCAAACAACTCCGTATCCTGTAAGGTAAATTGAAATCCATTCATCGTTTCATTTCACAATTATCAGATCAGTGTCAATCATTTCATCATCTTCTTAGGAAGGATGTCTCCTTTAAATGGGATGATGACTGTCACAATGATTTTGAGGCCCTAAAACAATACCTTCTCCAACCACTGGTACTCATTCCACCGAAATATGATCAGCCTTTTTACCTATACATATCAACTACTGATCATTCATTGGGAGCCATGCTCACTCATCGCGATGAAAAACATAGGGAGCAAGTGGTTTATTACATAATTTGTACTCTTTTGGACTATGAAACCTGATACAACCACCTAGAAAATATTTTCTTAGCCTTAGTTTTTGTTGCCACCAAACTCTGCCATTACCTACTCAACCACAAAACCTATGTTGTGACCAACACCGACCCTTTACACTTCATATACACCAAACCTTATCAAAATCAATGTGTCACACAATGGCTTATGCTTTTAGCTGATCTTGACCTCGAATTCATTCACCAAAAGTCCATTAAGGGCCAGCTATCGCTGACCAACTAGCTGATGCACCTATTACCAGGGACCAACCCTCTAATTTTGAATTTCCTGATGAATCCATTGCTACCCTTTCCCTGGATGAACCCCCTTACCAAATGACATTGTTCTTCAACAGTTCCAAGTGTCAATGTGGGGGTGGAGCTGGTGTTATCCTCATCCCTCTAGATGGAGAACCCATGCCTTTTTATTTCAAACTAGACTTTGAATGCACCAACAATATTGCCAAGTACGAAGCACTTGTATTAGGTCTCCAAGCCGCCTACACCCTAGATGTCAAATCAATCAACATCTTTGGTAATTCTCAATTGGTCATAAACTATGTCAATGGTATGTACTAATGTCGTAACAAGATACTTCAAAAGTATAAACATCATGTAGACATACTTTTGACCACCTTTAATCCTTACACCCTTCAAACCATCCCATGGTCAACCAAAAAATTTGTGGACACCATGGCCTACTTAGCTTCCAAAATACCCGCTTCCCCTACCGATTCACAAATATTTGTCACTATACTACACCTCCATTCATCTTGTTATTTACCTCATGATGTTTACTCAATCGGAACTAACATCCTTGACTGAGTGACCTTTGGTATAAACAATGCTCGACTACATTTTGCTCTCCATCTTACCTCTTGATCTCACCAGTAATTCGGACAATGCACCTTCCTTAAAAAGGTATCCTATTTCATTATCCTGGGGGACTCCTCTATGAGCATGGATTTGATGGTATTCTCTTACAATGCCTCACAAGTTCTGAAATTCCTTATACCATCAAGGAGGTTCACGATGGCATATGTGGAGGTCACTTTAGTGGCCTCGCTACTACTAAGCGTATTATTCACCTAGGCTATTACTAGCCGACCCTTAACCATGATTGTTATGACTATGTCAAATGTTGTGTGAAATGTCAACAACATTCTAACCTTCATCATACACCCAGTCATGCATTATAGGTCACTCTTGACCTTTGGCCCTTCTCTCAATGGGGTTTGGATCTTGTTGGAGAAATCAATCCTCATTCTTCCTAATGCCATAAATGGATCATAACCACTACGTAATACTACGAATGGGTGGAAGATATCTCACTCATCTCCATGAAAGCTGAGAAAATATGTGAGTTCATTAACCATCACATCATTTTTCACTTAGGTGTCCCTCATCACCTCATCACTGACAAGGGAAAACAACTAAAAAACAAAACACTATGAAAAATTTGCGACACCTTCGGCATTCAGCTTAGTTTCTCCTCACCTTATTACCCAAAAACCAATGGAAAAGCTGAATCCACTAACAAAACCCTCAATAAAATTCTCATGAAAGTGGTTGATGATAATAGGAAGGATTGGCATACGCACATTCCCTTTGCTCTATTGGCATACCACACTAGTATTTGCAAAACCATTGCGGCTACGCCCTTTTCACGAGTCCACGGTACCAAGGTTGTTCTACCTCTTGAAGTCTAGATCCCCTCACTTCACATTTCTCTCCATGACATGCTTACTGATGATGACTTTCATCAGGACCGCTTAGCACAACTAGAGTTATTAGACGAACGTCATCTTAACACTCTAGATCACCTTCAATTTTATCAACAACGTATCAAACGTGCTTATGAAAAATGTGTTCATGAACAAACCTTCCAAGTTGGTGACCTTGTTTTGAAAGAAAATCAACATGTAACCAAAGAATAAAAAATCAAATGGGGCGAATTTTCTCCTAATTGGCTTGGACCATACATTATGACCCATGACTATGATCGGTGCTTATCACTTGTCTTCACTTGATGGTAAGTTTGAGCATGAGCCCTCAATTTCTTGCATCTTCAACCATTCTACTATTGACTTCTAGTCCTATATCACTATTTATCTAGTTTATGCTCATCCCTTGAGTTCCATTTACCTTTATTTTTTTCACCCCTCCACTTTAAATGGCTAAAAAAGAATCATGTGATTACCCGTCACCCTTTTTCCTTATCTTAAATATGTGCACCATAGCTCTCGCACATGGCATGATTCTCATGGATACTTTTGTCTTCTTTTAGATGAGATCCAATGGTCGTTCACCCTTGCCTTCTCAACAAGAACCTAATGCTTCATTATAGTATATTCCATGACTTAAAAGTCAAATAATAATAATAATAATAATAAATTTTACCTCAAAGATAAGGGATTCACTCCTTGAGTCAAACTTCCAATCTCAAAGATGAATCCCTCAAAAGGACATCTCCCACCTTTAATTATTGCTATAAGTAGACTGCTCCCTCGAAGGACATCTATAAAAATCTCACAACTCTCTACATAGTCTTTCCAAAAAGAGGACTATCTTCTCAAAAATCAAAATTCAGAAGCTTCCCGCATCGATCAGCTTCGTGAAGACCTCAAGGAGACATATACTCATCCTGTATAGACTTCTTGCATCAATAAGTCTATCTACAAAGTCAAAAAGAAAAGAAAAATTAAAAAAAAAGTTTTTTCGTCATGGACTTGCCTATTGTGATCTTAGCTTTGTTGCCCAAGGTATTTTACTTCCCATTTTTATGACCCAATTACCTTCACCTCCTTACCCATTGTCTTTTCACATCATACCTCAAGGGACCTGCTGAACCTACAACATTTGGTGATCATGTGACTATTCGTCACTCTTAGAATTATCAATCATGTAATGTTTTTAGGGTCTTACATTCATTATCCTATCTATAGATGTGTCTTATACATTTTGATCCTTGCCAATCAAGTGGCTTTCTTGCCTCCTCTTATCTTTTATCATATTCATTACCTTTTGATCTTCTTATATAGGACTAGAGCCTCAACACTGTCTTTTGAAATTTTCTTCTCCCACCTCAATCAACGTAAAACCACCTTTACCTATCTAACTATTCTCAACCCCAACATCGATGCCCTCAACCTAATTATACCTATGACCTGGAATTAACGCTACTGTTGACCTAAAATCACCCATACCTATCTACCTATATTCCACCTCACCTAATTGACCTTGACCTAATCATACCTATGACCTCAAATCCAACCTAACTATCAACCTCAATACCTATTCTTCTATCTTCTCATATTCTTTCCTAACTTATGGGAGAACTACATCAGTCTGAGGTCCCTTTTTGGTGGGATTATGTAGGCAAAGCACTTCAAGGATATGGGGCCCCTGGAAGGTTAGCTTGGCCACTCTTTACCCTAACCATTCCCCCTTTTTTACTTGATTTCTGTTTATATCAAAAATCTTGACATCTATACCATATACCACATGATTTTTACCACTTAAATTATTTCACATTTTCATACATAACCAACATTTTCCACATTTTAAACCATCTCATGCATTTACATTTCCATTTGTTATCAAAATACCAAAATGAATATCCATGCCTAAACCAACCTGACTCAATCCATGCCTATCACCTGACTCGATCCATGCCTAACAACCTGACTCAATCCATGCCTAAACCAACCTGACTCAATCCATGCCTAAACCGACCTGACTCCATCATGCCTAACTCACCTAATTTCCACCCATATCAAACCAACAAACCCATATCTCATCTAATACAAAGTAACACATCCACATCTTATCTAACACAAGCCATAAATCAATATCTCATAAACACATCAACACATCATCAAATACCATGAATCTCATCATATAAATCAATAAATGTGTATCTCAATATACATGCATATCTCATCATGGCTATCATCTCAAAATATCAGAACGCGGGCTGATATATAATACAAAATTTCATCGGCACGAACAACGGTCTCATATATACAAAACACATGAATGAATCAATACAAAAATCTTTGGCATGTAGGCCGGTATCATGTACAACACAATAATCACTACAAAATCTCTTCGGCACGTAGGCTGGTCTCATATATAATACATACAAAAATGACTCGCACGTAGGCCGGTCCACAACAGGTCACTATGTCTCTCCCGACCCCTCTGTTGCACCTGTCTGAGGGCCGACACCTGCCTCACCTCCTGCTGATGGCCCCTCACTTGGAGTTAGCCTCTACACACTAGTGACCTCACCACGACCCTGTCCCTAGGCTCTTCGACCCCTGTACTCTCCACACTATGAGTGCAGATCTGGTCCTCTCACTGGAGGCATGTTGTGCTCTGTACTTGGCATAGGAGGGCACATCTAGCCCGACAACTAACAAATGATCCTAGTAATACCGTGCCTCTCCTAGGGCATCTCTGAACCTGGCCATGGGCACTGTCTGTGGAGGTGCCATGGGTCCCGCTACCTGCATGGGTACCTATACAATGGGACCCTGTCCCTGAACCTGCACTGAGCCCTATACTGGTGCTAGAGCCTGAGTTGTCCCTTGAGCCTATGCCTATATCTAGGCCTATAGGGTAGTAATATGTGTCTGTGCATCTACTGTCAGTTGGCCCTATAGACCCATAACATGTCCCTGCGCTGTGGCCAACTTGCCTTGTAAAGCCTGCACCTGCTCCTGTAGGGCAGCTATATGTCCTCCATCTCCACCTACCTCATCTCCATCTCCATCTCCCCTACCTCCACATGTGCAGTGTACCTATCCTTGCCTCGCTTGAGCCTCGTAGTGTCGCATTATCCCAGGCCGTAATGTGGCTACTCGTGCCTCTAAACCCGTAAGCTACACCTATATGATCTCAAGATGCATCACCAAAGTAGTCACCTGCCCCTGTAGGGCATCTCTCTGAACTATGATGGTGGCTAAGTCTAGCTACCCTAGCCTTGGTGGTACGGATCTCAGTTGTGCCACCCACCACTACCTGTACCCATCTACAACCCCAACATCATCAATGTATATCTCTTGGTTGTTCCTCCTTCCCAATCGACACTATGGCTCATGGTGGAGACATAGGTCTCTCCACATCATCTCTCCAGTACTAAGGGAACAGAGGTGGTACACCCTAGACCAATCCAAACTAGCGTCTAACCCACTCTATGGGTATCTACTCATGCTCTCCCACTCTCCTCCCCTCTATCCACAGATGTATCTATAGCCCAAAGCTAGTTCCGTGGCCATATTTTTGTATGAGGGGAAGCCCACATACGGCCTTCAAATGACATCCACCCCGGACATCCCCCAGCAACCTCATGTAAAGCTCTTGAACCTCGGGCCTCTCCCATGGCTGGTACCCACCACCTATACCCCACTCTCAAAAATTTCCGTGGGAATGCATCTGCCTAGGGCATCCCCACTGGTCAAACACAAAAAATGTGCTTGTATACACAACAATGTAGTAGTACAACACAACATGATCGAACCTCCACAATCACCCGTAGGCCCATAGCTCTCTATAAACCTATGTCAAAAATGTAGCTACCCATGCAAACCATGTCTGATGTATCATCATGTCATGGAGGAGTCCCATCAGTGACCTCGAGAATCTCCCCCCTCTACATCCAGGAAGTGTGAAGCAACACATTGCCTCCATCAAGAGTACCACTAACCTCATCTCCTCTGGATGAGATCTATACATCACTCCATAGCTCAGGCTAGCACTATGGAATGTTAGGTCTACTACACCCTCACCAAAAATGGGTGCTAGTAGCTCCTCAGACGCCTCTCAAGAGATGGAATACACCTAGGCCCCTAATATAGGAAACCGTAGGATCCTGTAGACGTCCTCTAAGGTGATCATCATTTCACCCATCAGTAAATGGAAGGTGTTGGTTGTCGATTCCCATCTATCGATGAGGGAAATCATAAGACTTGCCTCCTAGACTACATGCTAGTAGTGTCGCATGCCTATCAATCCCACCTTTTCCACATGATGCCACTATGCATGCGTCATGATCACTGTCATGCATCATAACAAGGCGGCACCTCGGCCCTCATCCACAACTCGTCTCGGGGGTTGCATCCTACAAAAGCAATGTATTAGTATACCTTCCCAACTTACGTAATTTTTACCTCACATCCCGACCTAATCGTTGGCCTTGTCGCTCACCCAAACCTACCCAAACCCATCTACCCAAACCTATCTACACCGCCTATCTACCATAACACTCACCCAAACCTACCCACACCCATCTACCCGAACCTATCTACCCTACCTATCTACCCTAACCCTCACCCACACCTACCTAACCCATCTACCCTACCTATCTACCCTAACCCTCACCCACAACTACCCACACCCATCCACCTGAAACTATCTACCCTACCCTCACCCGAAACTAACCTCAACCCTTACGCACTTACCCTACTTTCTCGCCCTAAACCATTCCCCTCTCACCTAACTTATTTCCCAACCTACCCTTACTCTCTTCCCTTTTTTATCCCAATTTACTCTTTAGATTAACCGACCCCAGTTATCCCTGGACTAACCATGGTCTCCGTTTGACCGACACAAGTCACTGTTCTTATGACTGGTACTGGTCACTACCCACCAACATCGGCCACAAGTCAACCGACATCGGTCACTGTCCCTGCGCCCACCCTGACTTCCCAACCCTATTTTTTCCCTTCATAATCATTCTACCCACCCAAATTCCTCCTTACACCCCTCATTGTTTCTACATTACCCTTTTTCTCTACCCCTACCTTTCCTCATTCCTATTTCCTTCCATTTTTCCCGTTTTGAAATTATTTCCCCCCCAAAACCCCCATTTTTCACATTTTTTAGTTTTTTACCAACTTAACTCACACATTAATCACAAAGGTTTAACTCCTACCTGATCCCACTATTGTCATCGTGGTGGAAGCTCCGGCCTCCGCGCTACTCCTCCTGATCTCTCTCGGCCTCCGCCATCCTCCAATCACCTTTGAATCTCCAACCAATCCACTCAATCCACCTGATATCATGGTCCCACCTCTCGCCCAATCAATCTCACCTATGTGGCTCACCAACCAAGCTCTCTGACGCTCTCTTTTATCCTCTTCCTCTTTTCTCTCTTCTTGTCCTTTTCTCCTTTTTCACAATACACAAATGAATTTTCAAACGTGGGTTTTCCACTTTTTATACCCTACCCGACTCAACCGACATCGGTTAACCCTTGACCACTGTCGGTCTGATGCCCTAGACTACCACCATCGATTCCTCTCCATCGTCATCGGTTCATATTGACCACTATCGGTTACCCTACCTACTCATTTCCCTCACATTGACCTTATTTTCCTTACCTCCTTTTTCTTTTGCCTCCCCTACCCCTACCTGGACCACTTTACCTTCTTCTTTGGCCCTCCACCTTCTTTAACCTCATATTGTTAACCAATTGGCATCTCCTTATTTCACCCCTACCTTGGCCTTACCCGTGCTATGCCCTATCTACCTGAACCTGGAACACTATTTGTGACCTTTGAACCAATGTGCTCGTTATACCTTGCTCACGGTTACCTGTGTTGTTTAACCTAATGACTTTACCTAGCCTATTGCTATGACCGTTTATCCTGACCCTACCTTTAGTGTACTGAAACATACCTACATGTTCCTGAACCTAACCTACATTGTGTTTCCTAACCTTATCCTATACCTTAGATACCAGATTCACTTCACCCTTGTTTGGCTAAACCTATCGACCTTAAAAGATGTAGATTTTGTCTGCTCTTCAACCGGTAGCATGCTATAGTTTATACATGTGTGCATTTGATTTATTGCTACCTTTGACCACGAACCATTACCTAGATCACCCAAGTATACCTTTCACCCTCTTCCCCTACACCCACTTACCTTTTCCTCACATTTACCTTTTATCAACCACTCACCGCTCACTGATGCCTCATCGGTTCTGGTTTGAGGGGGATCACCTTCACCCTCACATGGGTGAACCACATCTTATTTTTGTTAGCATCGCTTACCAATACAAGCTACACAATAAAAAGGGAAAAATGTAGACACTAAAATAAGGTCACAATTCCCTTTGTCCCTCGACATATAAGCCCCCCTTTATTACATCTACCTAGCCATGACCCCCTTCACCCTACTAATATTAATTTAATTAATTTAATTAAATTAATGTGTTATCCTCACTATATTTATTATTTAAATATCTTATTTAAATAATATCTACACAAATAGTTCACTTAGACACCTCACCAAGATAACTCAACCTAAGACCTATTCTTAGCAAGTTACCATAACTAACTAAGACTTACCCAAACCCTAAAAATCAATTCCTACACTCCCTCTAACCACATTCTCGCATGCTCACAAGAAGCTCCTAGTGTAATCCATGGGATAACAACACAAGATCTTAGGAAATTAGGAGGATCTCCTAAGTTTAGTAAACCTAGAAAATCTTTCCTTGACCGATGTTAGTTTCCCCAAACCATTGCTAGTTAAGCCGAACTGCTGTCGGTTACCCCTTTTATCCCCCCAAAATCCTTATTCTCAAGGTTGGAAAACATTGGGAGAAATATTATATGGGAAAGAATGAAATCTCAAAGAGATAACGCATCTTCAGAGAGCCAATTCCAGGAAGAACTGACATCCAAGGAAGGAGATTTAGGATCTTCTCCTGCACAGCCATCCCAGCCACATTATGATCTATCCAAGAAAAAGAGGAGTGTACATGCAGCCCATGCAGAAGCTTTTCTTCAGTTGGTAATCAATTGTAGACTTCAAACCCATCATCAGCAACTCCATCCTTCACACATATACTTTCAGGAATGAAATCCAAGTAAGTATAACATCATACTTTCTTGGTTATTTCATTTTATCATTATTTTATCATCCATTGTTTATCTTTCTCCCTATTGATCATCTCCAACATTTTTGACCTCCATAGACCCATTAAAACCTCGTAAATACCTATTCCAGTCACCTAATACCTTGTCCTAACCAACCAAAACCTTTGTGC
The DNA here is from genome assembly GCA_018340775.1 of Taxus wallichiana var. yunnanensis. Lineage (NCBI taxonomy): Eukaryota > Viridiplantae > Streptophyta > Pinopsida > Cupressales > Taxaceae > Taxus > Taxus wallichiana. The sequence continues at coordinate 489,158,117 of CM031235.1, forward strand.
AATCACAAAGGAGACCAAAACCCCATTTTGTGATGTTTCCAGATCTCACAATAATTGGCACCGGTTATACCTAACCGCGGTCGGTCACCCCTGATTGACACCGGTCTCTATGTTTTCCAACATAGCCTTAAACAAAGACCTATCCACCTAATTTTACCTCACCCTCACTCACCTGTGCCCTACCCGAGACCTTTATCAGACCTTCAAGACCCAGAACCAACCATTTGACCTGTGGATTCTATTCTAGCTTAGCCTGTTAGATTATATCTATTGTCATATTTTTTTCAAGTGATATACCTAAATAATTTTAAAATAACAATAGGATTTACTTTGTTTACAGCATTAATTTTTTAAACCAGTGGATTGACATCCATCTGGGAAGTACCATACTTCCTGGATCTAGCTCACACTAGGCAATTCACTGCCCATATTGTTTAATTCCTTCTGGTGGTCTTGTTTTCATTACAGGTAGTTCCTCCTAGCCAAAAGAAAGCTCTCATGATCAGCTATGGATTCAGAAGTCATACATGCACAGCAACCCATCAACCGACATTTGAAAAGGTATTCCTCCTACACCCATTACCCTATTTGTTTTGTCAACAATTCAAAGAAACAATCTAATAAAAATGTGAAACAAAAGGAATGGACTGAGTATCTTAGGGATTTAGAAGGATAATTGTAGTTGTTTGTGATATTTCTTGTTTATGAGGATCTATCACTTAGTGATTGTTATTGATTTTGACTTTACTATTAATAGTTATGTTAATAGGATGTGTGAGGGTTGATATGTTCTCCTCTTTTTTATTTTCATATAATAATGGTTTCTTATACGAGGTATAGTTACCTTAATCCTTTTTACAAATTACAAAAAAATCGTCAAATAGCATTATAGATTTAAACATTGGAATAAGAAATTTAATATATGCAAATGATAAATTATGAACTACATTCTTATGTAAAAATACAAATTGTTATAAAATGATATTATTTAAGTATTGTTGTTGAGTATTATGGGCGTTTTGTAAGTTGCAATATGAGTGAAAATTTGATAATAATGTAATACCTAGTTTATTCAAGTACCAATATGAGTGAATATTAGATAAAAATGATAATATTGAAGTAGTGTTGTTGATGGTTTTGGGTTTTCTTCATGTAGCAATCCGATTTGAATATATGTTTCATTTGCATTTTTTATTGAAAAGATGTTACATTTCTATTTTGTACTTGAATAAATGCTATATTTGTATTTTGTATAGAACGGGAGTATGTACTTTCTCATCAAAAAATATAGAGGAAGAATATGTTGCTTAATATATGAACATGATTAAAAACTATATTATAAAATGGTTTTAAAGAGGAGATTCCCATGCTCATATAATAAACATAGAATAAGAATAGATGTTTAGAAGGGATGTATGGCCATTCTCATATAAGAATCATAAAAGGATAATAGAGATACAATTTTATTTGTCTTAAAGAATGGCAATAAGAAAATTCTCACAACATTATTTTTTTAGAATGGGAGGTTGTGTATTCTCACAACCCTTATAGATAGAAAATATTGCTAGTGAAAGAATATTATAAATGGGCACAATCCCATTCTCATACAAATAATAATTTTTTTCTTTTAATTACTTACAATTGTATTATACTAGCTAGATTATCCTGGCAGAGCTAAGTGTTGCACTACATACTCTCGAGAGGGATCAAGCCTCATGTAGATCTCATCATACAATATATTTATATGGTTGTATAAATTTTAGAATGGATTGTGAGAATGGGAAGTGTGTTTGTACAAGAAATTGAGAACTTAATAACTTTAATACCTCTCATGTAGGAATCATAGAAGAATAATATATGATTTATCTATGAGAATGGGAATATGCCCATTCCAAATATTTTAAGACAGAGTAAATTTTAATTCTATTAATCTTGTTTTATTATTACATGATAATGGGCATATACCCATTCAATACTAGTAATAACGAAAAAAATGTTTTTTATACCTCTATAAAGGATGTGAGAATGGGAAGATTGTTTATAAAGAAATATTGAACTTAATCATTAAATTAAAACCTCTACAAAGGTTGTGAGAATTAGCATATACCTTCAATTCAATAAAAGACCAAAATTTTTGTTTTTTTGAGAATTGGCATATTCCCATTCTAAAGATTCTAATACAAACAACTATTTGAACTTAATCATGTAGTATATTGTCCCACAATTTTATTATTTTTCCATGCATGCATCTCTACTTCTCGATTCTCTCTAGTATAAAATTATACCAAATTATTATAGATGTAAATAACCTAAAACATGGCTATGATAATGTTTAAAATTTATATTTGTTGTTGACCATGACATAACGATACCACCATGCAAATATATTGTTTACCACCATTCCCATTCTTATTGCCATATATTTTTGTGCACATATTCCTTCAATTACCATGCAATTACTAGACATATTCCCATTTTGTATAGAATGAGATAATGTCATTTCTATTTTGTATAGATTTTTGTGCAGACCATCCAATTACCACAGGATTTTGTGCACATATATCTTCTAGTGGGAAACCTATCTTCATTATATGCTAAAATAATCAAGGTATATATTTAGTTGAACCCATAAAAATAGATTCCTATATTCATACCTAATACTATTCCTAATTTCAAACACTTAAGTAATTTCGAAATAACAATATAAATTCTCCATTGCTAGATCCAACACCTACTTAATCTGAGGTTTTGTAAAAATGTTTCCCCAAATTAACATTTAGGATTCCTGTGCCTACCTAGTAAATAGTTTCTAATGACATTACATATTCAAGCTTTATTTACGATTATTAATATTTTTAAAGTAATGTCCTTCAAAGAAATATTAAACTTATTACATACAATACAATTTATATTGAACTTAATTTTGTTATACCTCTATAAAGGATGTAAGAAAAGGAAGTTTGTTTTCTATAAGAAATATTAAACTTAATCATTTTAATACCTCTACAAAGGTTGTGAGAATGGGAAACTTCCCATTGAATACAAGACCAAAATGTTTGTTTATTTGAGAATTGACATATACCCATTCTAAACATTCTAATACAAGAAATATTGACAATTATCCAAGCCACTACCTTACATAGTGGTGATATTACTGAAAATTATTTTAAATGCAAACAACCTAAAACATAAGTATGAAAATGTTTAAAATTTATATTTGTTTTCGACCATGAAAAATGAGACGACCATGGAAATATATTTTTACCACCATTCATTTATTAATTGATGGTAATTGTTATTAAAAACATCTTCGATCGCTCGATGGAGGTAAATTATATATTTTAATGGAATTTTATCCACTTCGAGTACATGGCATAGTGGAGGTATTAATGGAACTTAATGTATTTGAGAATGGTAGAGTTATTGGGAATTGGAAGCTTCACCACGAAGCTATTGCATGTGACCTATTCGTTTGGATGTCATTTCTAAGTTTCACATTGTAATAAATCTACAAAGGCTGTGAGAATGGAAAACTAACCATTCTAAAAAAAAATTAGAATTTATATCTATTATTGTTTTATGATTCCTTTATGAGAATGAACATTTTCTCATTTTGCTAGACCGCTTTTTCTTGTGAAGTAGAAGATTTGAAGAAAATTTATGAGATATTTTTTTATCTCTCTAATTTTTTTGTTCATCCTTTATGCTTTGGGATCCCTCTATTTCATTAGAATACTTCATTGCATGTGAGCTATTTGATTGTTTAGTTTTATTTTTCTTTTTCTTTTAGGATCTCTTTATCGTTGGACTATTTTTGCTTGTGAAGCAAAATATGTCAAGAATTGTTTTGAGAAACACCAATCCATTCATAGGCATGAAATTTTCTAACTATTCTATGTTGATTTATTCTAAGATGAAGAATATCATATGTTTTTCTATCTCTAATCTTCTTCTATGATTCCTATTTGATAATGGGCATATGCCCATTCTATATACCCATTATCACATAGGAATCATAGCATAATAGTAAAGAAAAAAATTATTTCACAATTTTATAATGTAGTAAATTTTATCTCTATTCTTCTATGATTCCTATATGATAAGGATCATATGCTCATTCTCACATAGGAATCATAACAAAATAATAGAAAATAATATTTAATGTATCTTGATTCTTGTGATTTATTCAGAGATGAAAAATATCATCTAGTTATTTTCCTTACATGCTATTGAACTAGCCATTGTACAACAAAGTAAAATTTATCTCTATTCTTCTTCTATGATTCAGATATGAGAAAGGGAATATAGCATAAATAAAATATTGGAGTAAATTATTTTGAGAGCTATAGGAATGTTGCGCTAATGGGGAAATTTCCATTCTAAAAAAAATTAAAATTTATCTTTATTAATTCTTGTGATGACATATGAATTTTTTTATGTAAAATATTCAGTGTGAAATGATCTTATTTAATGTTGAGATTTGAATCATTATTAGATGCTATTGTTACCTTATTATATATATTGATTATTGTGAATATGATGAATGACTGTTATTTCTTACTTATAAGATTTGTAGTTGACTTTATGATTTTAAATTTAGGTATTAATTTTTTTCCAACGAAGATTGCATTATTACCTTGTTTATTGATTGACTGTATTTATGAAGATAAGGTTAGCTAATAATTTTTCATCTTCATTTAATAATAAATCAACATGATTACGAGTTGAAAATTCATGACAATTCATTGAACTGACACACATACAATTTTTTATTTTCCTATGGTATGCAATAGTTAGAGTAATCATTATGAAGGGATATGTTGGATTGGATACACCAACAAATGCGGTGAGATTGGGGAAGTTCCCATGCTAAAACATAGTAAATTTTATCTCCATTATTTTTATGACACTAATTCATTTCTCTCTATGAATGATAATAGAATATATCTTATGATTCCTATTAAAGAGAATAGGCATATTCCCACTCTTCATATTCTAATGTTATCTTTATTATTTTTATGATAATTTCATTTATATCTATGAACAATAATAGACCTTTTTTAATTATTCCTTAATGAGAATAGGAAAATTTCCATTTGAAAATAGTTATTAAAGAGAATATGCATAAGCCCATTCTACATATTCAAATGTTAGCAATATTAAACTTATTCATTATGATACCCCTATTAACGGTTGTGATAACGGGAATCGATTATTCAATACAAGATAAAAAAGTTTATTTTCCCACATTTTAATATATCTTTAACGGCTTTGAGAATGGGAATTTTCCCATTCAATACAAGAAAAAACATATCTATTTGTATTATAATGGACATATGCCCATTCTAAACATTGAGTCCAAATACAAGACAAAACATATCTATTTGAATTAAAATGGGCATATTCCCACTCTAATTGATTCCAAAGATCCGTATTATTTTTCTACTATCCCTATCTACCTAAGAAATTATTCTATGATTTATAAATGAGAAGGGGCATCACCCAATATTCAATCAATTTCATAACTCTATACAAGCTACAAGAATGGGTTCCCATTCTAAAACAAATTAAATGTAATTATTCCTATAATATATGCACAATCATGATTGAAACATATTTGTGTTATGAGACTAGGCATGTGCCCATTACAAACATTTTAATAATATAATAAATATTTATTTTATGAGAGTGGGCATGTGCACATTCGTTAATACATAGTCATTTTAATACCTATTTAAAATGTGTGAGCATGTTTAATCCATAATCTTTTTCTATGATTCCTATCTTCCCAAGAAAGTCTCTTATGATTCCTATATGAGAATGACCATCTTCCCATTCAGTACAAGACGATGTAAAATTCCTCAATCAATTTCATAAATTTATACAAGCCGTGAGAATGGGTTCCCTTTGTAAAACACAGTAAATATGTAAATAGTACTATGTATTTTTCATTATTTTCATACCTCTTTGAAAATGTTAAATGGGTCTAAACATTATTTTATTCAAGCATAATTTTCTTTATTCTAATATCTCTTTAAAACATTTACATGTGTCTAAATAGGTATGTACATAAATTATACTATATATTTTTCATTATTCAAATATCTATTTAAAACATTTAAATGGGTTCAAACATGGGTCTAAACATTAGGATAGTAAAACAATAAAATCCATAGTAATGTCCTTCTAAAAGGTAAGATATGTACATAATTAGTACAATGTGCATTTCATTATTTTAATACCTCTTCAAAACATTTACATGGGTTCAAATATTAGAATAATAAGATATCGTGGTTATGTATTTACAATAGACTTAGGATATTAAATAATTTAATCATTTAAGCATTAAAGGGTGGTGATTTATTATTATAGGATAGATTCAAATTTTGAATGTATGTACAAAAATAGTATTATGTATTTTTCGTTATTATAATCCCTCTTTAAATCATTTAAATGGGTCTAAACATTAGGATAATAGGGTATTCAAGATTTTAAATATTTACCCATTCATGGTTAATTAGCTATGATATACTTAGGATATTATCATATTAAAGGCAATGAAGCATTAAAGGATGGTGATTTATTATCGTAGGATAGATTCAAATTTTGAGACTTAGGATATTAGGATAAATTAATCAAGACATTTAAACAGTAAATGGTGGTGATTTATTATGGTAGGATAGATTCAAATTTCAATTTTTTGCCACTTTTTTTAAGATGCAATTTTTATTGGTCAAGTACATTATAAAAAGATTGATTTTGAATGGCTCAGGTTTTGATTTTTTGCTCTTTTATGGTCGAGTTTGGAAATTTTTCTCTCTTACGCTTGATTTTTTTCATTAAGAGATTTCAAGAGAAATACAACGTTATGTGAAAGGATTTGTCTGATTGGATACAAAGATTATGGAAAAGAATTTTTCAAGAGGTTTGGCCTAATTGGATACATAGATTATAGAAAAAGAAATTTGTTTAAGACGTTAGAAAAAAAAGATACAGAAAAAGATAGGTAGTATTGAGACTATCAAATTATTTTTTGAGAACCATAAACAAGTACACATTTTAGTCCTTAAGTGATTAAAAAAAGGAACAATTTTTTTTTCATTTGTGTATTTGGTAGTTGTTACATTTATGAATGTAAAGAAATTTATTTCAGTATTTCATTATTGTTATGTTCATAAATTTTTAATGAAACAATTTTGACTTATGTATTTGTTTTTTGTTATGTTTATACATGGAAACAAATTGATACATTTTTTAGACACAAAAATGAACATGATATATGAAAAAATGGGGATAGTTGATTGTGACTTAAAATATATTTGTTTATAAAATTTTAGGCTTTAGAAGTAAACATGAAAAATTAGATATAACAACCTTGAATGGCCTCCTCTTCCATTGATGTATTCTCGTTTGCAAATAATTTAAAACCCATGTAGTCTCTCTTGCAAAATATCAGATCGACAACTATATCTTCTTCTTTATTCTCAGAAACATATATATCTTCATATCTCTCCTATTATTAACAACATAATCTCCATTACTTATAATGCTTCATTGATTATAATTTTTAAATGGGTAGGTAAATATATTTAAAATTTAATCTTCATAAAATTAGAAATCAAAGAATATGTAAATTTAAATAAGATATGATATTAGGACTAAATAAAATTAATTAATTAATAACATCAATTAATAATAGTAATAATTAATAATAAGAAATAATATATTATCATTTAATAATACCAATAAATTTAAATTAATATTTTAAATTATTAAGTAAATAATGTTTTTGTATGTGAATATGATTGAACCCATTTTTAAACCTCTATAAAGGTTGTTATATTTTATTATCTCTATTATTTTTCTATGATTCATATATCACAATAGGCATAATATGAAAATTCTAAAAATATATGATTAGCACCTGCCCTAAGGCTGTGAGAGTGAACAACATCCCTTATTCTATCATTCTTATATGATGCTTGCTGTGAGAATGAAGTAAATTTTATCTTGTATTATTTTTCTACGTCTCTTATATGAGAATGGGCATACGCCCATTCAATACAAGATAATACAAGACACAAAAATGATGGATTCTTCTTCTATGTTTCCTCAAGTCTTTTTCTATTAATAAATCAAAGTAAATTTAATCTCTCAAGTTCTTTTATAATAATTTTTTTCTTCTATTAGTCATATTATAATTTTGTTTGTATGAGATAATGGTCAACTACCCATTCTTAATCAAAGAAAAAGTAAATTTTCAAAATGATGGACTCCTCTTCAATGTTTCCTCAATTCTTTTTCTCTTAATAAAAAAAAAGTATATTTAATCTCAAAAGTTTCTATTAGTAAAACAAAGTAAATTTAATCTCTCAAGTTTCTATTAATAAAACAAAGTAAATTTAGTTTCTCAATTTCTTTTATAATAATTATTTTTCTTCTATTAGTCATATTGAAAAACCAATAATGCTTCATTATAATTCATATCACAGGATTGCAAATATATAGGAATATGCATTCCTAAAAACAAGGAGGTTGTTCAACAACACTCCCACAAATCTCTCTCTCAACACCTAAATACGTGAGCTATTGAAACTCACCAAAACTAATATTGTTATATGAGTTGTTTAATAAACAACTCATATTAACATTTACATTACACACATATATTTACCTCTAAGTAAATATTAAATCATAAATATTAATGGAGCACTAAATGATAGATTTCCTAACATTCCCCCCCTTAGTGCGAACATGGGGAAGAGTAATTGCACTTCCTTCTGCAGCGTGCCGCCCGTGCGTGCTCATGATCTGGATGGTTTTATAGGATAGCCAACAACCTCAATATGGATGGTTTTATAGGACAACCAACAACCTCAACATGGATGGTTTTACAGGACAACCAACAACCTCAACAAGGATGGTTTTACAGGACAACCAACAACCTCAATATCATGATGCTGCTATTCTTTTGTGCTTTCATCTGTCCACTATGCTTTTCCTTCAGGGAATTATTTAGGAAATACCATCACTGATAAAAACTATGAAAAAGAGAAAATGGAACATTGAGACCATGTTACCCCTCTTAATGTGAACATTTCACTTAGTCAAGCCATAATAGGAACACTGAAAAAGAATCATGCTGCACACAACTGAAATCAACTGCAACTCTGAAAAGAAAGAAAACTCACACACACACTATCACCACAGCTTTGTGTGGCCCCATCATTGGTGACTGACGAGAGGTTGTTGATCAACCTCCTGCCTCCTGTACCTTGACCTCCATCCTCTAGTGGATGCATTCTTTTTAGAAGAGAAAGTCTTCTTCACTATCTTGAGCAATAACTTCTCTGTCATGTGAATGGTTGGATCCTGCTTCCCAATCACTTTCTTCTTCTCTATTTTCAGAAATGAAAGCTTTATTATTCAATTTACCATCCAATAGATCCCTAGCTCATTGTTTACAAAACATTATTCCATGTCCAGACACATTACAATAGTGACAAATAAGCCTTTTCTTTGGATCCTGGGAGGTTGAACCTTGCTTGAAAGAATGATTGTATCTCTTTTTAAAATATTTACCATGTGTTCCATATAACACTTTTTCTTCTGTTTCAATTTTATTTGTTCTATTTTCATCCTCTATCAAAGAAGAAATCAAGTCTTCTAGACTTGGATTGATTTTGCTCAAAGTGAAGACCATATTAGAATAGCTAGGAGGCATGCTATTAAGTAAAACTAATTTTGCATCATCATCGGGAACATCTACTTTGATTCCAGCTAATTGATTTAATACAAAATGAAACTTACTTATGTGTTCCACCATGTTGTCACCTTCCTCCATTTTGAGTCCGAACAACTTTTGTTTTAGTGATACTGTTGCGCTTCCTGCTTGTGATCCAAATAGTTTGTTTAGTGTAGTCCAAATTGTATTTGAGGATTTTGACAAATCTATATGATGCAAATATGCATCAGATAATCCCAATCCAATGATTGCTATGGCTTTTTGATCTTTGATGTCCCATATTTCCGCTTCATTTGGTTTCTTTGCTTTGCCATCCAAAATCTCCCACAAATCTTTGTTGATTAATAACAACTGAGTTTTCACCTACCATGTGTAAAAATATTTTCCTTCGAATTTTTCCATTCGATTCAACTTAGCCATGTTAAAAAAAATGGACGTCGGTTTCAACTGAAAATGCGTCCGAAGACAATATGACAACTGGACTAAAAAATTTAAAAAGTAATAAACTGAGATTACTTTTTAAATGAAAACGACTATATAATAAATAAAGACAAACAATACACCTTTTGAAACAACATGCTTACTATTGACTGCAACATGTGAGAGGCGTATGTGTGTGGGAGCCCACGTTTTAAGAGAAGACCATCACAACCAAATGCTTAGAGAGCTCCCGCAGGCTCCTGATCAGTTTTGAAATGTGAAATTTTACCATTGGTGAGATAAACTGCACTTTTCTTCTTCACCGACCAGACTTGCACCGAATGGAGGCTTTGGTATATTCTTTGAAAATAATATAGAATGTTAGCAGATCTTTGACCACTGAATCCCACTTACACAGCTGCATGCACGATTATGAATAGATCTAATAATGAATTGTTGGTAGCTCACTGGATATATGGATTGTTGATAGCAGAATTATAGATTCTTGATTACTGGTGTCGGCTTGAATGCCAAGAGGTGCGGTAGGGAGACACCATGAAATGCTAAGACCAAAAAAAAACTTGGAATAATACGTGGAAGGCTACAATTCTTGATGCAAGTGTAATGAAGGAAATCTGACACGTTTCCTCCTTGACGCTTTATTGAAACGTGGGGTTTGAGGGTCGATAGGATCCGACCAGTAGTGGAGCAGATGCAAAGAGAGTGGGAGCGTGGCCTCAGAAACACAAGCCTCAAAATCCAATAAATTATAGAATATGCACAGTCCTACAATTTTCTCCCAAGCCAATCAGGGTGCTTCTTAGATGCTAGGCACAGTCAGTTTATTCGAGCTTCATATGACTTTGCAAGATTTCCCACTGAAAGAATCTCTTATAAATCTCCTAATTATAATATCTCATATCCTGGGGCAAAAATGAATGATCTCCCCTACTAATCCTCACGATTACATCGCTCTGATACCAAATGAAAAACCAATAATGCTCCATTATAATTCATATCACAGGATTGCATATATATAGGAATATGCATTCCTAAAAACAAGGAGGTTGTTCAACAACACTCCCACAAATCTCTCTCTCAACACCTAAATACGTGAGCTATTGAAACTCACCAAAACTAATATTGTTATATGAGTTGTTTAATAAACAACTCATATTAACATTTACATTACACACATATATTTACCTCTAAGTAAATATTAAATCATAAATATTAATGGAGCACTAAATGATATATTTCCTAACACATATTATAATTTTTTTGTATGAGAGAATGGTCAATTACCCATTCTTAATCAAATATAAAGTAAATTCTATCTATCTACTAGCATCTTGCATTGTGGAGTTAGCTATGAGTAATATAGAAGTGCTAAATTGACTAGAATTTTCTTCTAATATTAATATTATAATTGAATGGGCATCTACCCATTCAATTTATATCAATTTATTCTATTATATGTATTACAAAAATTACATAAAAAATATTTGTTTGTTTGTATGAGAGAATGGACTACTGAAAAGACTTACTTCAATATTTATTATATTAGAATGTTTAGAACATGAGCATATGCCCATTGAAAATAGTCATATTCCCATTCTAATACAACAATTAAAGAGAAAAATAATCATAAGGAAAACTACAAAAGGCTTGATCCCTCTTTAAGGTATGTAGTGTAGCACTTGGTACAAATAAATAAGTTTCCCTTGAATTCTTAGTAAATAACTTTCCCTTGCATACACCTATTCTAAACATATATTCATATCCCATATGTTGTTATTTAATGTTTTATATGAGATAAAAATGCTCACAATTATTCTATGATTATTATTTGAGAATGGGAATATTCCTCTTTTAAACATCTATTCATATTCCATATGTTGTTTTTCTAAGTTATATATGAGATAAAATTTCTCACAATTCTTCTATGATTATTATTTGAGAATGGGAATATTCCCATTCTAAACATCTATTCTTCTTGCATTTGTTCTTGTATATTTCCTATATGAGAATGGGCTTGTATTATAATGTTTGAAACACGAACATATGCCCATTGATAATGGGCATATACCCATTTTAATACAGGAATTACAATGAAAAATAAGCATAAGGTGAACTATATAAGGTTTGATCCCACTATAGGGTATGTATTACACCACTTGGATCTTCTAGTATTATTCCATCCAATATGATATAATTACAAATAAATAACATTCCCTTACATATTACTCCTCTAAACATCTATTCATCTTCCATTTTTGTTCTTCTATGTTTTATATGAGATAAAATGCTCACAATTATTATAGGATTATTATTTGAGAATGAGCATACACCTCTTCTAAACATATATTCATGTTCCATCTATTTTTATTCTATGTTTTATATGAGATTAAAAATTCTCATAATTCTTTTATGATTATTATTTTAGAATCGGCATATACCCATTCTAAACATTTATTCTTCTTCCATCTATTATTCTTTATTTCCTATTGAGAATGGGCATTTTCCCACTCAAATGGGCTTGACATGAAGATGAATATTACTTTGTTTTATAATGGGTTATCCCCATTTTGCAATGGAAGGAAAACTAGATGATATTCTTCATGAGAAGAGTTAGAAAAATTCATTGGTGTTTCTACAAAAATTCCTTGATATTCTTCATGAAAAGAGAGAGACAATCCAAAAATGAAATATTAAACAATAATTAGAGATAGAGGCTTCACCCAAGAACTAAATTTCATTTGAACTAAGCATAAGGCAAAATACGTAAGGCTTATTCCCTCTTAAGAGTATGTAGTGCATCACTTGGATCAACAAGCATGGATAGTCAAGCCAATATGGTCCTCCTTCCATATCAATGGTACTCCATCCATTGCAAAATGGGGAACAACTCAACATTAAATTTTAATTCGTATGAGGATGGACAAATGACCATTATAATAAAGTTAAAGATCAAAAATGCAATATGATAAATTTTTCTTCATACGAGGATGAAATAGAATATAATGTCTAGAATGGGCTAATACATATTTTCATAAAATAAAACATTTTCTTATCTATTGTTGTAATAATATAACAAATATATCGCATGCAATAGTTTCATGGTGAAGCTTACAATGCCCAAGAACTATATTGTCTTTGATTACGTGACACTAAACTAATTACCTTTAAATAATAATTAAAAATACTATAGATCAAAAATGATAAGGTACCACAATGTTGGAATATTTAGAATAGGAATATGACTATACTCATATACATTTCATAGTCAAAAACTTTTTAAAAATATGAAATGACATGAAACATAACTAAGTGACATTAAACATAATCGAGACCCATATTTTGGTAATGTAATGTACATTAAACATAACGCTTCAATGCTTTAATAAGCTAATGTTTAAACCCATTTAAATGTTTCCAGAAGGTATTAGAATGGGCATATGCCAATTATGATATAAAAAAATCTTGTATTTAATTGGAAGATTCCTATTCTCATAGCTTTATAGATGTATAAAACTTTTTAAAATAATTGATTGCATTTGAATGTTTAGAATGCACATATGCAAATTTTTATATAAAAAAACATTTTTGTATTGTTTTGAATCAGGAAACCAAACATGTTTTTCTTGTATTGAAATAATATTTTACCATTCTAACAACTTTTATAGAGGTATAAATTCTCGTAGCCTTTGGGAAACGAAATATTTTTGTCTTGTATTGAATTGGAAGTTACCCATTCTCACAACTTTTATAGAGGTATATATTATCACAAACTTAATAACAAACTAATTTCCCATTCTCACGTCCTCTATAGAGGTATTAAAAAAATTAGGTTCAATATTACTTGTATTGAATGGGTAGATTCCCATTCTCATGTATGAATCAAAGAACAATAATAGAATTAAAATTCAGTTTGTTTAAGAATATTTGGAATTAAAATATAATTTTTTTAAGAATATTTGGAATAAAAATTTAGATGTTTCCTGATATAAACAATATTACACAAGTAAATTTATTTTTTATCTATAAAGGCTATGAGAATGCATATCTCCTCATTCTGAAACAAATTAAGTTTGTGTGAATGTCTGTGATCGTATTGGTGTATGTTTGAAATTTTCTTCAAATCTTCTAATTAAATATTTTTTCAAATCAATATTTCTTATATTAGAATGTTTAGAACATGAGAATATTCCCATTGATAACGTGCATATTCCCATTCTAAAATATGAATTATAGAGAAAAATAATCATAACGAAAACTACATAAGGTGTAATCCCTCTTCATGGTATGTAGTGCATCACTTGAATCTGTCATGGTTAGTCCATCTAATACGATATAATTACAAATATATAACTTTCCCTTGCATATGCCTCTTATAAACATCTATTCATCTTCCATCTCTTGTTCTTCTATGTTTTAAATGAGATAAAAATTCTCACATTTATTCTATGATTATTATTTGAGAATGAGCATATGCCCATTCTATACATCTATTCTTCTTCCATTTGTTCTTTTATATTTACTGTATGATAATGGGCATCTGCCCAATATAATTGGATTGACATGAAGATGAATATTAATTTTTTTACAATGTTTTGTTCCCCATTTTTCTATTTAAGGAAAGCCGATGATATTATTCATGAGAAGAGTTAGAAAAAATCATTGGTGTTTCTCATAAATTTCCTTGATATTATTTATAAAAAGATATAGATCCCAAAAGCAAAAGAATAAAAAATAATTAGAGATAGAAGCTTCACCTATGAACTCCACATAATTTTAACTAAGCATAAGGTGAACTACGTAAGGATTGATCCCTTTTAAGGGTATGTAGTGTAGAACTTGCCTCCACCATGGATAGTTCGTCCAATATGGCCCTCCCTCCATTAAAAATGGGGAACAACCAAACATTAAATTTTAGTTCGTACAATTCCGGATGAAACTTCCAACATGTGGCATTAGCATGTCCATTTACATCAAATTATTATATAAAATTCTTAGGGTATTTACAAGTATGCAAAGCAGTAGTAAAATGTTTACCTTTCCATTTACCTCTACTACTTTTCTTCCCTTGATCTTTTTCCTATTGATCTGTTGCATGGTATCCATTTAGCTCTGTCTCTCCTTGCTTCTTCTGATCATCAATGTAGTGTTCTTGTGTAAAAGATTAAT
This sequence comes from Taxus wallichiana var. yunnanensis, assembly GCA_018340775.1. Taxonomy (NCBI): domain Eukaryota; kingdom Viridiplantae; phylum Streptophyta; class Pinopsida; order Cupressales; family Taxaceae; genus Taxus; species Taxus wallichiana. The sequence goes on from CM031235.1 coordinate 489,173,469, forward strand.
TGAGATCCTTGGATTTGTGGAGATTACCTTACTCCGAAGGTGAGTGTGAAGTCCTCCAAAATATTTGGGCACAATGTCCACATCCTCCAAGTCCATATTAAGCAACATGTCTTGTCTCTGAAATTCCATAGTGTAGTCTTGTACACTTTGACGGCTGCCCCACCTAAAGTACTGCCACTTAATCATCATGTCAGTCTTATGGCCAATAGGATAGAAGTAATATCTAATAAATTCTTCAAAACCCTTCCAAGTACTGATAAGAGGACATTTCTTATTTTCATAAGTGGCTAGATGGGTTTCCCACCAAACAAGAGCATGACCTTCCATTTTTAGATGTGTTAAAGTAATCCTTTGTTCCTTAGTGATATTAACCACACTAAAATAGACTTCCAAATGTTTTAGCCATTTATCCAGGAATTATGCATCTACTTGTCATTCAAAATTCTTTATTTTCACATTCGTTTCAACTTTAAAAGGTGTATGAGAAGATTTTATATTTTCACTTACAATTTTCATCTCTTCTTACACTCTTCCCATTATATCTCTTTGTGGATCTTCCCAATACTGATTTTTTTGCGTTCTCGAACCATTAAGTCCATGTAATCTTACTTAATAAAACCTATTTTTTATAGATATGAAATCTCTTCTTTTTTTCTATACAATATATCCATCATGGTCTGTATAATTTATAATCTATGGTCCAAGTTCTCTTCTTCCATTAGAGATCAAATTCTATGTTTCCACTTCTTCATAGAAATATCTAGCTCACAAGGTAAAACTTCTTGAATTTTTGACCTTGTCATTGTCATACAAATCACAAGAAAGAATCGAATACCATAGTTCTAGATATATAATCAATTCCGATACAAAAATGATCCAAAAATTCTACTTTTGAACTCTATGAAATCACATAATTATGTTCTTCTACTTTCAACTCTTGAAATTCTAGAGAATAGGAAAGAATTCAAACTCCAAACACCAATAATTTTATCCCGGAAACCCCTAATACGTGAAAACCATTTGGGAAGGAAAATGCTCTTTCTTCCCACTTGTATTGGCTAATTAGTCAAATTTACAAATTACAATAAGTATGAAAATAATAAACAATGTAAACCTTATCTTTAATTACTTGCTTTCTCTATTTTTACACCTTGCTCCTAAAATTTCACTCCATCAATGGAGATCTTGCTCACTTGCTCTCATTAAACTTAATACTTTTCTTCTTTGATCTCTTTGGATCTCTGAATGATCAATTCTCTTACTCCTTGTATTTATAGCCTTCTCCCATGTTCTCCTATACAATGGAGAATGGGAAAGGTTAGGAAAGGAAAATACATAGTCGACACTTCAAATTTTGTCCATTTGTGTTATATTCTTATTTTCTATTTAGAAGTGTCAGGACTGCCACCCTGAGCATACCAATGGTTTTAGGACTGCCACCCTAGTTGGGAGACAATTGTAGGATTTCTACCCTTGTAATGCGGTAGTTCTACAATCACCACTTTGCATAGAGTGGTAGTTCTTTCCAGAACCTCTGTTTACCTCATTTTCTTCATTTTCTTCAATTCTCATTCTTGGTGCTAGTGGAATTGATGAAGTGTTGTGTTTTTATGTATCCCTATGGATCAATTAATCTCTCTACCATGCCACATAGCAGTGTGAATTAAATTTCATTAATATCCCCAATTTACCTCCAATTCTTCATCGAAGGCATGTTCTAAAACAATTACTTTCAATTCATAAGTAAATGGTGGTAAACAATATATTTTCACATTGGTGGTCTCGTTGTACTATGGTAAAAAAATATAAATTTTAAATAATATCATAGCCATGTTTTAGGATAATTCCATTTAAAATAAAATATAAATTTAAAACAATATCATATCCATGTTTTATGTTATTTACATTTATAATAAAATATAACATAAACGAGTAGCATATATGTCCATATTTAGATGCATCCATTTATAACTATTTTGATCATGGTTGATGACCTTTTTTTAACAAGTTTAGATCATAGTAATGAAAGTTTGACATTAAATCATGGAGGATGAAAATGTGCTCATTATCCTTGCATTCTTGGTAAATACTTCATAAATGTGAATAGACATATACAATATCAAGACAAATAGATATATGATCCACCAATGATAGAAGGCCATAGTGGACAATATTTTACTTCAAAATAAAATGATTTACTTTTATTACTATTATTTGACTTGCTGAATAAGGAATCTCATGTATGGAATAAAGAAGAATAACATAATTAAAATTTACTTTTTCTATCATGTTTGGAATATAGATAAATTTACAATATTTATATATGATGAAAAATACATAGGTATATTTGCCTTTCAAGGCTATGTAGTGCAACACTTGTCTCCACTAGGAATAGTCAAGACATTATGAAATAATTAAAAATATTTTCAAAGATATTAAACAAATATATATTTAAAAATATATTAAACATATATGTTTGTTTGTTTCTATGAGATAATAAAAACATAATATCCTTCTATTAGTCATATATCAGAATGGGCATATTAAATATTATCCTCATAATATTTCCTCTTCTATTAGTTTAATATTATTTTATTATTCATATATGAGAATGGGAATTTTCCCATGTAGATACAAAAATAAAAATTGTTTTCTTGTTTGTGTGAAAGAAAGGACAATCTGTCCATCATAAAAGAAAGTAATTTAAAAAAAAAAAAATTCATCTCCATTCTTCTTCCATTAGTATCTATTCTCTATTCTCTATGAGAATGGGCATCTACCCATTTAATCTATATTTCTATTCTCTATTATTTTTATTTCATGATTCCTATATGAGAATGGGAATCTGCCCATTCTAAAAAGGAAGTAAAATTTATCTCTCCAATTCCCTATTCTAATAACTCTACAAATAATTACTAAATAATAATAACATAAATAAAACGTACTTTTTGTAGTGTAGAGGGTATGTAGAAAAGACTTGACTCACAAGTTTAGTCCATCCAATATGATATAATTATACAATTATTCTAGTTTATTCTTCTTCTATTATCCATATATGAGAATGGAAATCTTCCCATGTAAATAAAAATATAAAAACTATCTACATGTTTGTGTGAAAGAATGGGAAATTGCCCATTCTAGAAGAAATTAAATTTCATCTTCATTCTTCTTCTATTAGTCTCTATTCTCTATTCTATATGACTATGGGCATCTACCCATTTAGTCTCTATTTTCTATTCTCTATTATTTTTATTTCATGATTCCTATATGAGAATGGGCATCCGCTATTTTTAAAAAGAAGTAAAATTTATCTCTCCAATTTCACATTCTAATAAATCTTAAAATTTTAAATTTCATCTTCATTCTTCTTATATTAGTCTCTAGTCTATATTATCTATGAGAATGGTCATCTACCCATTTAGTCTCTATTTTCTTTTTCTTTTTTTTTTTATGATTCCTTTATGAGAATGGGCATTTGTCCATTCTAAAAAACAAGTAAAATTTATCTCTCCAATTGCCCATTCTAATAACTCTAAAGATAAATACTAAAGAAGAATAATAGAAATGAAACTTACTTTTCTATAGTATAGAGGGAATATAGTGCAACATGATTGAGTCTCAATGTGTGTTAGTCCATATAATATGATACAATTATACAATTATTCAATAAAGCTATAGACATCTTGAAAAATATATAGATATTATTACCTAATATTTATAAGAAACTATTTTCAACAAGGAATATAAACTTTCTAATACCCAATAATATACAATGGAAGACCTTTTCTCAGCAAGGTTAGATTATAGTAATGGAATTGTAACATTTAATCCCAAAGGATGAACCATATGCATCTTGGTCTTGCAGCCTTGGTAAATCATTCATCAATGCAAATAAACATAGATGATATCAAGGTAAACAGACACATAATTTCACCAATGATGCAAGGCCAAGTTGCCTATAATTCACCATTGCAGTAAAATTCTTTACTTTTATTACTATTATTTAACCTTGATGAGAAATGGTCTTGAACAAATAACCTCATTTATGGATCAAAGAATAATTATAGAATTAAAATTTACTTTGTGATTAACTCGCTTGCCCAACTTGACCTACATAACTCACCCAAAAATCTTGGAAAATAATAAATTTCGCCGAGGTGGTAAGATCACTTTATAATTTGTTTAAAAAATAATAGTTGACTCCCCATCTTATCATAAATGATTGGTAGTGATTTATTTGATATACATTAGTAGTTTGTTGGGATGAGACGTGAGGTCCATTGTGCATCGAGTACATACATTTTTGCAAGGGAATGATCTTTTTGAGACTCTGAACCATATAAAAAACAATCATATTTAGATGAAATTGTTTATAACTATAGAGGATAACAACTATGTAAGTCTTACAAAATATTGAAGTGATATTCTTAAAACCCATATAAAGAATCAAAACTACGACATTATATTTGTACCCATATAAAAATACAAGAGAAAGAAAAATAGATGATGTTATTCATCTCATAATAAATCAACAGAGAAGAGTTAGAAGTATCTTTGAAACTTATGTTCAATTTAAATAAGAAGTAATATTTTTATTCATTGTATAAAAGTAAATTCTTATTGTATGAATCATTCTTCTTTCATGATTTATATATGATAATGGGAATCTACCCATTCTAAAACAAAGTAAAATTTATCTCTCCACTTGCTACCTAGAATAAGAAAATAGGGCCTTTATAAAAAATTGAAATTTATGTACACTATAAAAAAGTAAATTCTTCTTCTATGAATCATTCTTCTTTCACTACCTTGATGCTTCACTTCATCTTTAGAATGAAATGCTTCACTTCTATTACTACCTAGATATACATCGATCTTCAATATGATGAAAACTACATAAGGATTGATCCCTCTAGAGGGTATGTAGTGCAACACTTGGTTGTGCTAGGGATAGTCTAGCCAATATGATACAATTATAAATAATTAAATAGATCTATAAAAATATTGAATTGAGAAGATTCAGAAGAATAGACATAAAAAGAATTTTAATCACAAAATAAGAATATATTGAGTTATGAATCACCATTCAAATCATTCTAATGCAAGCACTATTGAACATTTTCATTTTAAAAACTCTATAAAGGAGGTGAGAATGTTATTACTTCTTCTATGGTCCCATTCAATACAAGACAATCCCATCCAATATAAGATAATAAATGTTTTTTCATATGAGAATGGGAAAATGCACATTCTAAACACTCTAATACAACAAAGTGTTAAAATGTCTAGATAGAGAAAATGCATATTCTCATACAAACAAACATTTTTTTATTTTTGTTGATATATGCCAATTAAATAATAAACAAAAATCAACAAAGTTTCTCTCATGAAATAACATCATGGTAAAGAATCATATTCATGAGAACTATACCGTAATTAAAAACATTAACTTCCATTAGTATCTCAAATTTTGGAGATCAAATGCCATTAATCTCACCAATTTTCAATCACCTTCAATTAATAAATAAATGGTTGTAAACAATATATTTGCATGGTGATGTAAATTTTTTTTATAAATTTTATACATTATCATAGCCATTTTTTAGTAATAATAAACTTGTGAGAACTAGGAGCAATTATATCCCATCATGTCAAAGATTAGGTTGGCTTAAATTAAATTCTTAATGGAACTAGGTTGGCATATATTAAACACTCAATGACATTAGCTCATGTGTGTTGTCTTTAGGATCATACATGGCTAATAGTTGGATTATGTGGCTACGGCTCCTAGAGGATCCTTAATCTATGATCTTTGGGGAAGAGGATCATGTTGTTTATGAGAATTAGGAAGGTCTTTGTGTAATTATTAATAGTGATAGCCACTTCATTGAAGATTAATTCCTTTTTACCTTCACTTGTGTGGTTTAATTTCAAGTAGTCATCCTCGTACTCTTACAACATTTCAACTCCTTTCCCATTTTTTTCTATCATCATGGAGGTGCCCTCTCTTCCTTCCATTTTTTGTAAAGAGAAAAAAGAAAAAATGACTTCTTTAATTCCATTTCTTGGTCACGTTATAAGCGGGTTTTCAGGATTGATTCATCATCTGTCTGTGAGGCCATTGAAAATTTTATAGGTGATGCCTTTCGATGTGATTCAAAAATATCTTGGGTTAACTTCTAAATTTCCTCGTGTTTTTTTGAATCTACTTATGGTTACCCATAGGAAATTGAAAGTTACTACGATTTCCTATTTTTAATCTTTCCCTCTCATAGGGTTGATTTGAATGAATAACTGGAGCATTATAATCTTAACATTGTGTTCCTTTCTATGGGCCCCAATATAGTAGTTGCTTAGGTTAAATATTCTTTTGTGTAAGATTTGGTAGAGAGGAACCGAGGCCTAACCCAATTCACACATATTATCATATACTTTTGAACATCCTTGGACCTAGTACCTCTCCTTCTTCCATCCATTTATTTATCAAAGATTCATGTTCCTATCCTCCCTGAGTCTCGTTAGTGTTTGTGTTGTGGTAAATTCTACGTACCACCTACACATTACTACTAAAGATAGCTACGTTAGTGGTCACAACTATCATATGGTTACTCAGGGCAGCTCCATGGGTTCTTCCTTTTTGTTTTCTAATGTCAGAGAAGAGGCAATCAATATTTTTGATGATGAAGAATCCGGTCTATTATTTCTTTTACGGTCTTTTCTCTAAGGGTTTTTAGTTTCATCACTTCTTGTTTTCATTTTTGGTAAGTGCTTCATCATCTCATATTTATTATTTCACTTTTAGTTCTACAAATGTGGTCACCTGCTACTTTTTATCTTTGAACATCTAATTTCATTTTATCCCTACAATCACTTATCCTAAATTTCTATGTTCTTCTTAGCTAAATTATTGATTTTTATATTCAAATCACATATACAAATAATCTTCATCTATATTAACATAACCATTTTAAGTTTATTTTCATCAAAAATTAAATGGTAGTAAATAATATATTTGCATGGGGGTATCACAATGTAGTACCACATTTTACACACCCAAATACAATAGTAAAATACCAGGATAATTTTTTTTTTTTGACTTACAATACACGTTACAAACAACACAACAAGGGCTCCAAGTACAGAACTCGACTCACATGTGACAATCACATAAGTCATCGACTCACATAGACACATTCAGACGACATCAGCATGTCGATGCCACTCTTTTCCCAATGAACGAATACTAGCAATAACACGACCACAATAAAAAGGGACTTAAGGATTGACAACCCACCACACAACATTACCATGGTTACATCTAGCGTACGTTAAACATCCAATAACATTATTATGTAGGAAAAAATTTATTCCTTTCTCCACCTACATGTTTCGAAAATTCGTTTCACCTGTCACTTATTGTTCAATCATTTGATTTTGCTCCTTACCCTTATGCCAATCTTCATAACTTACATAAGTATTTTCCATATTTCAAATTTTATACAAAATTCTAACTCTCACATTCTTATGTTAAGAGTATGATTCCCAAAACACTTATTCAAACTTTAAAATTTAACCTTGCTACACAAGTTAACCCAACGTGATGTCAAGATGAAATCTTGGGATTAAGGAAGACATAGATTTAAAATAGATTTTTCCCCAAGAACATCCATCGATCACGGAATAGTTTTTTCACTACCATTATTATTATAGTTCAATAATTTGTTGAATTCCAAATTTGATTTTTATATGTATATATTTTGTTTTCTCAATGTTTGGTCACACCAAGGTAATTTATATACTTTGCAATGCATGAAAAAGTTTAATTAAGTTATAAGGACTCCAAAATTGACCTCAATCTCCAATCTCATTTGCAACATTATATGATATGCTCTTACATCACACTAAGGTCTCATTCTTAGCATTATCTCAAAACAAAAGAGTTACAAAAGCACCTATCTGACATCTTAAGGAAGTACATGGCTAGGAGCATTATAAACTGCACATGAACACAAGTGATCTATGTTCACGAAGATCCCATATCCTTGCATTGCATGATTCCACATAAGAAATATTATTTATTCCTTAATGCCATAAAATGACATAACAAGGGATTAAGGGACAAGATTACAATTTCTAAGGTTCTCTAGAATCAACATCTTTCAGCTCAATTTCACATACAAGGAGTTAAATTATAGTTTTCTACCCACAAGTTAACATACAAAATCCACTAGGGTTAGTTTAATTCCAATATGCACCTAACGATCTATGCCTCAACTAAATATAATTTTAAGGCAAATGAACATTTTTATAGTAAACCATGTTCAAGAAAAAAACCAAGATGTTATTTTGATAGAAACCAAAGTAACATCGCTTAGTCGTTCCTTCGAACAAGGACTCAAAAGGTGACTTCCAAAGTAGTCTTCGCCACTCAACCTGGTGTCAGACTTGAAGAGAGGGAATTCTTCTTGTGATTACCAAAACTAGAAGGAAACCACATACTGGATAAAGTTGGACCATGACATTCCTAAAATATGGGTTCATGACAATGATGCTAAACATAAAGACTATGACGGTAAACTCCAACTAGGGGTTTTATTTACCTAACCTAGAGTGTTCTATCGAGTGCAAAGCTTAAGTTCATTCTATGGTCTTAAATTTCTTATATGGTAAAAGGATCACACATGCGGTAGTTATGCATGAATATTCTATTAAGGTTGAGTTTTCCCATTAAAAATCTTTATTATGTTAGCAAGGTAAGAAGATAACCTGGTAATTAATGTAATCGTTTAATGAATACCTTGAGAAGATAACTGGGTAATTAAGGATTCAAATTTATCAATGGGGAGTCAAATTCGTCTGGTCGATAAAATGATATTGGAGCGATCAATAAGGGTAAGAGTTTTCTAAATCATATAGAAGTGAGGGTGATAGTTCATGGTTTAAAGTAGGCAAGTTATAATGACTTCGTGAGTTACGACATGAAAATTATTGTTTTGCAACGAGTTGAAGGAACATTTAACTGTATTAAAAATCCCATAATTTTAAAATTCTATTCAGTTGTAAAAGAGAACTAAAACACGAGAATTATGAGAGGTAAGGGAAGAAGCACCATGCCTGGAGAACGAAGTCGGTCAAAGCCGCAGGCTTGGGTTCAGTCTCTTACTTGGGCACTTCATCAACTAGTCCACGAGCATCCTCAACTCCACCATTTTACATACACATCTACCAGGGAAGTTGCATTGCAAACAAAAACATCTTCTTTTCTATGCCTTGATGGTTTTCCAACAGAGTAAGTAGTTGCTTATGCATTTCTAAAACATTTTGAACAGATCCATTATGTGAATATCCTGCCATTGTGGCATTCCATGAGCCCACATCTATTTGGGGCATTCTATCAAATAGTTTACAGCCTGTCTTACACATCCATTTTGCGCATAAATGTCTACCAGGGCAGTAACAACTACAACATCTGACAAAAATGCCTCTCTAGTTCATGTTTTTGGTAGTTGTCCACACGGGTCCAGAACTCATTTTTTGACGTAGACTAAGAGGATATTGCACAGCCATAAAAGGAAAACATGGCAAATCCATGGGATGACATTTGGCGAGGCATCTCTTTGAAAGAAAACAAGAAAATGCCCAAAGCGCATTGATTTGTGTAAAAAGAACTGCAAACCACCTTTCTTTTAGGCATTTGTGCAGAACATACGGAGTTTCCCCCATGGCAGCGGCAGTTGCACTCTCTCTCTACACAAAACCAAAATGATGGAAGAAAACCCAATTTTTCCCTAAATCCGCCTAAGAAGAATATCACGGGCTTTCTTTTAATTTGAATCCTTTTATTTTATATTTATTTTATTATTATTATTACCACTTAAAATAATTATTAATCATACTAACAAAGACTGACATACCCGCTCGACAAAAAGGTAAAACAATAATACTATCAAATAGAGGCCAATCGTCAATTAAATTAAAATAACATTATTATCATTATATATTATAAATATATAAATATAATCACTATTCACATTGATAATGACTATCGGTCCAGCTTTACCAGGTGACAACAAGGTCCTCCTTCAAATAGGTTAACGAATAGGACATTACAGTCCACACACAAAGGTGTCGATAATGACTCGAGAGAGCAAGGAGAGGGAAGGTGCTAAAACATCACTGAGACAAGGACAAGGTCAACAATGGTCAACGAGAGCACATGCACACAAGTCTCCCAGGCTTAGCAACAGGTTTGGCAGGTCAGGGACTGGGGAACATCGAATGGGGCATTACATGCAATGTCACATTCAAGAACAAATATAAATTTATACATTAGCATAACCCATTCTCAAAAATTACTCTAAAAATTAAAATATTATATGTATAAATATATTAAATTTTCCATGGTGTTATTTTTATGTCATGGTCAAGAACAAATATAAATTTTAACATTAGCATAGTGTGTGTGTGTGTGTGTGTGTGTGTGTGTGTGTGTGCCTTGTGCACATATGTAGACGCACGTATGTATGTATGTATGAGAATTACATAACTCTTGATCCCTTTCAAGGGTATGTAGTGCAACACTTGGCTTTGCCAGAGATAGTCCAAGTTATATAATACAATTATTAATAATCACAAAGAAAAAATGTTAATGTCACAATGCAAAACTAACAATTCTATTATATAATTCTTATATGAGAATGGGCATATGGTCATTAAAAATATCTATTATTCTTCTATGTTTCCTAAATGTGAATGGATATAGATATGTATTGAGATGAGAACTACATCAAGCTTGATCCTCTTGAGGGTATGTAGTGTAAGACTTGGCTCTCATCGGGGATAATCCAACTAGTGTAATACAATTATTAATAATTACAAAACAAAAGATGTTACTTTCACAATACACAACTTCTAATTCTATCTTCTATAATTTTTATATGAGAATGGGAATACTCCCATACAAAATATCTATTCTTGTTCTATGTTTCATAAATATGTATGGATATATATATATATATATATATATATATATATATATATATATTGTGTAAGATGATATGTACATAATGCTTGATTCCTCTCGCGGGTATGTAGTGCAACACTTGGCTCTGCTAGGGATAGTCTAACTAGTATAATACAATTATTAATAATTACAAAACAAAAATGTGACTATCACATTACACAACTTCAATTCTATCTTTTAGAATTCTTATATGAGAATGAAAATATTCCCATTAAAAATATTTTTTCTTCTTCTATGTTTCCTAAATGTGAATGGATATATATATATATATATATATATATATATATATATATATAGTAAGATGATAACTACATAATGAGTTATCCATATCAATGGTATGTAGTACAACACTTGGTTCTGTTAGGGATAGTCCACCTATTACAATACAATTATTAATAATTACAAAATGAAAAATTGTTACTCTTACAATGCACAACTTCTAATTCTATATTCTAGAATTCATATATGAGAATGGGAATATGCCCATTCAAAATATCTATTCTTATTTTTTGTTTTGTAAATATGAATGGTTATATATGTATATATTGTAAGATGAGAAATACATAAGGATTTATCCCTCTTGAGGGTATGTAGCGTAAAACTTGGCTCTACTAGGGATATTCGAGATAGTATAATAAAATTATTAATGATGATGAAATAAAAATATTACTTTCACAATGCACAAGTTCTAATTCTATCTTCTATAATTCTTATATTAGGATGAGAATATGCCCATTCAAAATATGTATTCTTCTTATTTTTTTCCTAAATGTGAATATATATATATATATAATAAGATGAGAACTACATAAGGCTTGATCCCTCTCGAGGGTATGTAGTAAAACACTTGGCTATGCTTTAGGGTTATTCCAACCAATACATTATAATTATAAATAAATAATTAACTTTTTAGATCATATACCTTTATTGAGTAAGCTTAGATCATAGTAATGGAAGTGCAACATTTAATACCGAAGGATGAACCATATGCAACTTTCCCTTGCATTCTTGGTAAATCAGCCATCAATGTAAATAGACACACATGACATCAAGGAAAAAAAGACATGATTCACCAATGATACAAGGGTTAGTTTGCTACGATTCTCCCTCGAGATATTTTTTTAATTTTATTACTATTCTCTAGCCATGATGAACAACGGTCTTAAACAATATATAAATGGTTTTATTACAATTACCTTTAATTAAGAAATAAAAAATGTTAAATACTATATTTTCATGGTGGTCTCATTATGTCATGGTGGTAAACAATATATGTTAATGATTCATATATGATAATGGGAAGAGAATAGGCATATTCCCATTCTAAAACAAAATAATATAACTACATAGCATCGAATTGCCATCTACCAATTCTAAAAATAATAACATAACTACATAAGGATTGATCACTCATGAGGGTATGTAGTTCAACACTTTGCAATACTAGAACTTGGCTCTGCAATGTTATTTCAGCCAAAACAAGACAATTATAAACAAACAATCAGAATTCCATTTATCAATTCTAAAATAAAATAATATAACTACATAAGGCTTGATCCCTCTCAAGGATATGTAGTGCAGCACTTGGGGGTTTCAACACTTAGCTCCACCAAGTTTAGTCCAGCCAAAACGAGATAATTATAAACAAAGAGACACAATTCCATCTTCTGATTCTAAAAATAATAATTGAACTACATAAGGCTTGATCCCTCTCAAGGGTATGTAGTGCAACACTTGGATCCACGAAAGCTATTCCAACCAAAATGATACAATTATAAACAAGAGTCACAATTCTCATCCAACCAAAATGACTGAGTTCAATATTGTTTGGGCATGTACGAATTATAGAAGCATAGATTATCTTTCCCACCTAGATTTATAGGTCATTTCTCCCACCTAGAAGACATAAAATTGATTAAGTTCAATTAATAATGTTAGATAATACAAGATAAGATGTTCTAGAGGTGCATGCATGGAGAAAGGAAAATTACTAAACTTATGAGATAATATACAAGATTATTGTGTTTAAATAAGTTCATTTAATAGAATTAAAATTTATTCTAATTATGAACTTTTGGAATGGCCATATGCCCATTATCATTGAGCAATCATACAATTATAACAATCATATATTTTTGTTGATCCCTCTCGAAGGTATATAGTGCATAACTTGGCTCTACTAGGGATATATGTATGAGAATGGGATTTTCTCATTATCAACATAGTTACACAAGCAATGTTCTCTATCTATAAAGGCTATGAGAATGCATAACTTCCCATTCTAAAAAAATGTAAGGTTATGATAATTCTTGTGATTGTATTAGTGTATCTCTAGTATTTTATTTAAGTCTTCTACTTCATAATCCAATTTTGTTTTAAACTTACACTTCATAAGATGATATAGTCTAACGAAATATCTCAGAAATTTTCAAATCTTGTTGAACCTTAAAAAACTTGTAACCTTTTTCCAATAGGGTTAGATCATAGTAATGGAAGTTCATCATTTAATCTTGAACGATGAACAAGTGCATATTGGCCTTGAATTCTTGGTAAATCATTCATTGATGCAAATAGACATATACAATATCAAGGTAAATAGATGCATGATCAACCAATGATACAAGGCCAGGATGTACACAATTCTCATTCAATATAAAATGTTTGTTTTATTACTTTATTTGACCTTTCTTAATAAGGAACTAAATAAGGAATCTCATGTATGGATCAAAGAAGAATAAGATAATAAATATTGACTTAATTCTATAATATTTGCAATATTTATAAATATGTAAAAAGAAATATTATTCTTATTCAAAAAAATCTTCTTCTTTCCCATTCTATCATGACTCTAATTTTCTACAATTAGTTATATATCAGAATGGACATATTAATTATAATCCTCGTAATATTTCATATTTTATATCTATTCTTCTTCCATTAGAATAATAAAAATTATACGTAAAATGATTTTTATTAAATAGAGAATATGATAATAGACATAAGCTCAATTTTATCTCTTCTTCTTCAATGTTTCCTGGTACAAGAATTGTAGAACTTAAATAGAGAATATGGAAATGGGAATCTCTCCACTTTGTCAAAAAAAAAAAAATTGTCTAGAAGAATGTTTTTCTTTTATTAGTCATATTATATGAGAATGGTACGGGTTATTTGGTGTAATATCAACTCCTTTTGAGACTATTACCTCGGGATGCCCATTATTCATAAAAATTAGAAATTTCTATTTAGAATCTGTTATGTATAGAGTGAACATGAAGCTTACCACTTGGAAAAGTTCTTTGTCATCTCGGGTTGGTAAGATTCAAATTATAAAAGCTCATTACAAGGAATCCCAATCTATGTCATGTCCCTTTTTCAAGCTCCCTACTCAAATCATTGACTCCTTGGAAAGGATTCAAAAACATTTTCTTTGGTCTGCAGTGAGGATAATTTTAAATATACCTTATTTTCTTGGAATAAAGTCACCAAACCTAAGAATTATGGGGGTTTGGGGTCAAAGGATATAACATTAATGAATGAGGCCCTTCTAGCTAAGACTTGTTGGAGGATTACCAAGTAAGAATATCTATGGGTTTACATCCTCAAGAAGAAATATATGTGGAATATTGATAGAATGGGTACAATTTTTACGAGAGAGGATATTCCTTCAAGCTCAAACTTCTGGAATTCCTTTGTGGCTTCTAAATTAATTTTAGGATAGGGAATTAAATGGAATATTGGTAAAGGTGAAAAAAATGTAATTTTGGAAAGATAGTTGGCTTGAGGAAAATCCACTTTCTAGTGTGGAACCTTGGAAATCGATGTCCCAAGTGTTTGAGGAGGCTACGAGAAGTATGGTTAAGGATTACTGGATCAGGACTAGAGAGGGTTTAAATTGGATCTCTATCATACCTCCTCCCAATTTTCATGGTTCCATTCATCCTTTCATTGACATCAATTTAAAGATTTAAAATATTAATATACCTCGGCTTTTAATATCAAGAGGACTCTGTTATTTGGAGAGAAGAGGAGTTAGGGTAGTTTTTTTGTTAAATCTTCTTATCTCTTAAATTCGATATCCCTAGAATAGAAGGATTAGTGGAACACTATGTGGGTTTAGGATTTAACTCAGAAATTTAACATTTTTTACTAGCTTGTTGCTCAAAATATGATCCTTACTGTCGAAAAATTGAGGAAAAGAGACATGATTATCCCTAGCTGATGTATTCTATGTGGAAAGTAGGAGGAGAAAGATAATCAATTTTTATCCATTATTCTTTCTCATGTGCTATGTTTTCTTCAGTTCTAGAACTTTTCAATATTCAATGGTTAATTCCTTGTTCGATGGAAGATATTTGTTTACATTGGTCTTTTCCCTTTAAATTTATACTTTTGGTGGCTACCTAGATGATGGATCTCCCCCATTTATTTTAGAGTTTGTGGAAGGAAATAAATGTTAGAACTTTTAAGGATCAACATGGTACTACAAAAAGATAATTTCCCAATTGTGTTTGAACCTTAAGGAAAATACTATAATCTTTAAGGGAAAAGTTAAGGCTGATTATTCCAAGTTAGAGACTACAGTTCTTAAACAGTTCACTTTCAGTTCTTGCAACCTCAAGACTTCGTATCTTTGAGTCAAGTGGTCTAAAACAGGTTTTAATTGGATTAAATTTAACTTTTATGGTACCACAAAGGGAAACCCTAGCCTTGTTATGGGTTGGGTATCCTTAAAGACCATGAAGGTAACTAGTTTTTTTCTTATCTTTGGGCATTTAGGGGTCTAGAGTAATAATGTGGATAAATCTATAGCCCTCATATTGGGTGCTAATATGGTTTGGGATAAGGGATTCAAGATGATACAAATTAAGGATGATTTTATGCTCATTATAAACCCCCTTAGAAAAAACAAGATCCAAAATTGGGCCTTAATCAACATTCTTTATGATATTAAATAATTACTTAAGACCTTTGATAATATGACCTTAATTAATACGCCATGTAATGGTCACAAAAGTGTGAACTGTTTGGCTAACTGGGGGTGACTAGTAATGATTTCAAAAAATCTGAAAAGGGGGATGAAGTAACAACCATTATTAATAATACCATTAATCATGAAAAGAAATACTTTGTAGGCCATCTCTCTCATAGGGGAGTTTGTTATTAATTTTTGCATTAAAGGAAGTGTCATCTGCATGTACAAAATATCTGTCGTGATTTATTTTTACTGTAAGTGCATGGGGAGAAGTA
Source organism: Taxus wallichiana var. yunnanensis (assembly GCA_018340775.1). Taxonomy (NCBI): domain Eukaryota; kingdom Viridiplantae; phylum Streptophyta; class Pinopsida; order Cupressales; family Taxaceae; genus Taxus; species Taxus wallichiana. The sequence goes on from CM031235.1 coordinate 489,189,739, forward strand.
TTTAATTCTTATCCATCCATAATATATTTTTTAGAAAGAAAACCATGAGAGGTGGTAGGCTTCAGGTGGAACCCTCTCACCATGATGTGATTGAGAATAATCATTCTCTGTGGCACATTTTTAAGATAAGGGGTTTTAGGAAGTTTATATCTAAGCTCAAAGGGTCTAATTCTTCTCTTTCCTTTGATTTTGAGTGGGAATGGAACAATGGGAAGGTTTTGTTTCATGGTGTGGAGATCCAAGTCTCTAAGATTTCCATCACATAGGCTATGGGTATGGACATGGAAGGATTAAATATTTTCAAGGATTGAACTAGACGAAACCAAGAAATTCAAACTGTCTTCAAACGTAAAGAAAAGGTTTACTATCTCATTGATGGAATTACACAATGTTGTATTTCAGATATATAGAACACTGTGTGCCTTCACATTATGAGATATATAACTCTAGAGGGTAATTACAGGAAGCTTTATACTCATCACATTTCTATATTAAATATGTTTCCACATAAGGTTTTCACGAGTATAACCTTCTATTTTTTTATGTGAATCTCTATATCGATTAATAAATTTCAGTTCGAGAAAACTTAGTTCCCTGTGCATCATCAACTCATTCTCCTACTCCATCAAAACATAAATCCCCTCATTCCTAAGTAATTAGATACAACAGTGGATGACTCTAATGATGCTATCACTTTGGCTGATTTTATGATGATATTCCATAGGGAGAAGGGTTTATAGAATCTAGGAGAGGCTAAGGAGTGCCAGAGGGTTGTGACATCATTAAAAATAATGAAAGGTGAGTTATATAAGGGAAAGAATAAATTTTAGTCGAAATGGGAAGACACTATTAAGAAAATTACTCTCAAAATTCAACAAACTGGAAAAGGACATGGAATCCATGGGAGAAATTGGCATGAACCTGAGGGATAATATGACTTATTATATAAAGGCCTTCAAGAAGCTTTGAACTTCTCAAAAATCCATCAAAGAGGAGTTGAGGGAGATTAAAAATGTGACATGCATCTCGTAAGAGAATGGGTGATTTTGAAAAGAGCCATAGTATTAGGAGGTTTAAAATTTATCTAAGTGGTTCTGAAGAGGAGGAGGAGGGAAAGGACACCACCAAGATGGAGGCTTTACACAATCAGGTACAACAAGGTCAAAATAGTACCTAGGGTGTCCCTTTCAAATTCCTCAATAACAAATAAATTTTCTAGCTCGGGGTTTGAGGTTTTTGTGGACTGTTAGCAAACTATATTTTGTCGGGGTTGCATGATTTCATTTCTTGTTGATATATTTGTATTCATTTCTTGGTGGGTCTAGTCTTTTGGGGTTAAGTGGTTTTAACTTTATTTATGGCCCTATTTCTCTTTTGTTACTTTGTTATGGTGTATTCACAATGTATCTTTTTATGTAAGGCCTCTGGGATCTATAATCCATGTTTTATTACCTTATCTAATAAAAATATTATATGATAATGGACATCTTCACACTCAATTCTAAACATCTTTTCTTCTTGAATCTGTTATTCATAGTATATGAGAATAGGCATCTTTCCATTTAATTCTAAACATTTATTCTTATTGAATTTATTAGTTGTGCATATTCCCATTCAATACAAGATAATACAAATTATACATAAAATTATTGATTCTTCAAGCAATTTTGAACATAAAATTGAGAATATGAGAATGGGAATATGTCCATTCTAATGAGCATATGATCGTTCTAAAAATCTAGTGTTCTTCAATGTTTCCTAGTATAATAAAATGTTCAAAATAAAATTTATCTCTCTACTTTGTGTAAAAAACTATTTTTCTTCTATTTTCATCTATTACTCATATTAAAAAAACTACATGAGAATGGATATATATATATAGTAAGATGCTCATGCAATGTAAAATAATACAAATTATATGTAAAATGATTGATTCTTCAAGCAATATTGAACTTAGATGGGCATATAATATATATAATATGAGAATGAGCATACATCCATTGTAAAAATACATTCTTCTTTAATGTTTCCTGGTAAAAGTAGTCTTCAAATTAAATTTTATCTCTCCACTTTGTCTAAAATAAATAAATTTTCTTATATTTTCATATATTAGTCATATTATAAAAACTACATGAGAATGGATATATATATATATAGTAAGATGAGAATTACATAAGGTTTGATCCCTCTTGGGGGTATGTATTGCAACACTTGGCTCTCCTAGGGATATTCCAACTAGTATAATACAATTATTAATAATTACAAAACAATTTTTTTTGTTTATATGATAATGGGATTGTGCCCATTATAAATGTGCACAATTTCTATAAATGTTGTCACAATGCACAAATTTTGATACTAAAACAAAGTACCATCCCATGTTAAAATTTTAAAGAAAATATGTAGTGCAGCACTTGGCTCTGTGAGGGATATTCCAGCTAGTATAATATATATATTAATAATTCAAAAACAAACAATTTTTATCTGTAGGAGAATGGGCTCATTTCCATCATAAACATACTTACGCAAGAAATATTCTCTATCTATAAAGGTTTTCGTAGTGCACAACTTACCTAAAGGTTGTTATAATGTACAACATCCCATTCTAAAACAAAGTAACTTCGATGTTAAAATAAAGTAATTATAATATGTTGAACTTCAATTTATCTCAATTCTTCTTCATTCGTTATATTAAAAAATGGGAAAATGGATATATATATATATATATATATATATATATAATAAGATGAGAACTACATAAGGATTGATCCCTTTGGGGGTATGTATTGCAAAACTTGTCTCTGTGACGGATAGTCTAGCTAGTATAATATAATTATTAATAATTACAAAATGAACAATGTTTGTTTGTATGGGAATGGGCTTGTGCCCATTTTAAACGTGATATTTCTATTAGTTATATATGATAATGAGAAAATTTATCTCTATTATTATTCTATTAGTTAAATATGAGAATGGATATCTGTCCATTTTTAGTGGAAAGGATGAACAAATAAAGTGGAGAGAGTAAAAATAATTACAAAAAAAAGTTTGTTTGTATGAGAATGAGCTTATGCACATTATAAATGTGATATATCTATTAGTTATATATGAAAATGAGAATATTTATCTCTATTCTTCTTCTCTTAGTTATATATAATAATGAACATCTACCCATTTAAAGCGAAAAGGATGAAAAGATAAAGTGGAGAGGGTAAAATTATAATTAAAAATTCTTCAAATCTTATTAAAATTTCAACACTTACGAATTAGACAAAGTATAAGTAGCATAAATGGCCATCTTTCATTATATTATTAATTCTTACATGAGAATCAGAATCTACCCATGTTGCAAATTATCATAGCTTGTTTCTTTTATAAAAATATTAAGAGTGTGAATATTTTGATATACATTATACTAACAAAATTTGTAACTAGAAAAAATGGCTCTTATTACCACGACCCGCATAAGGAAACTACATTTTTGATGGTGCAAAAGACGGGAAAGAAAGGATGAAAAATGTTTCATTGAATTTCAAACTCCCGATAATTATTACAATGATCTATGGTTGTTTCATTCCTTGGGAGACCAACACACACCAATTGGCATTCTTCTAAGCATAAAGTGTATAACATATACTATTGTATATTTTCAAGTGGAAGAAGTGGACAACAAATCCACAACATACTCAAAGTACATAAAATGGGATTACAGGTTTCTCTTTACAAAAAAATTAGTATGGAAAGGTTAGCAAAATAGTATAAAGATGCATATTATAATTATTGTTGTAAAATTGAGAAATACAATGAAGGGGACAAGAGTAGTGTGTAGAATAATCAAAATATTTTTATAGGAATTACAACTACATTCAACAATATTTATCAGTATGCATTTACTTCATTTGTTTCCAACCACATGAATATGGATAAGGAATTGGGCGAATGAAAATTACATTCCAAAATGTTTACCATGCTTAGAATATAAAAATTATCTAAGCTATAAAAAGACACTTCTAAATCACACTTTCAAGTCGTGAAGGGATATACAAAAGAAAAATTATTATTAAAACAAGCACAAGATAAATTTAAAAAACCTGAGTCTAAATTATGTAAAGAGATTCAAATTTTTCTATTTGATGAAAAGTAATTCAAAATTTATATTGGTCATTGTCATGTAGCTCATGGAAAATAACAATACATATCACTTGACTTAGTAAGTGTCATTCTCCTTATCCACTCTATGTTATGCAATCATGCACCTCTTCAATGGGATGTATTTTTGCTTCCTTTCAAAAAAATTACTAGTGTTATTTTTAACATGGAATTTGACCATGAAGTTCAAGACATTGATACTCAATTCTATATTATTGTTGGGAAACATACAATTGAAGCCCAAAAAAATCCTTGTAAATCCTTATTTATCATATGTTTGTGATGGAATCAAACAAAGGTTTTCCGTATTTTTCTTCCAAACAAACAATAGAACAAATAATCGATATCTGCAAATAGTAGAATATGGCAAACAAAACATGGGTTAAAACAATATTTATCGACCAACTATACAAATCCAGGTCAAGGTGGATCTTATAAAAGAAACCACAATGTTTTGGTCTTGCTCATGAGAAGTCGAGAAAGATGGAAGGTATTTATAAATTTTACTAAGTGTTTTTGCACATAAAACATAACTTAAATTATTTTGTATAGAATGCTAAATAAACTAATAAATTTTATTTCCATGTTCAAATACAGACATTCGAAAGGAAAGTTTTGCTTATTTTTAAGAAGGTAAAATAGGATAGTTTGAATTATAAAATTTCATTTCATCTACTCCCCGGATGATTTTTTTAGAATTGGGTTTTGGTTTATTATTTTTATACCGATGGTGGGTTTCCTTGTTTCCTGAAAAATCTATTGATATTGATTTCTAGCCAAATTGATTAGATATGCTTACAGAAGAACTATTCAAAGGCACAAAAGGTATGACAATTGTACTTACTAATAAATGCACAAGTGGTGAAGTTTTTTTTTAGTGAATATTCTTGTGTTAATGTTATGGGTGGAAAATATTACTGCAAAAGAGTAAAGGAGAATAGAGAAACAAGAGCTAAAGTTATGTCTTATATGCAGACAAGAGTTCCAAAATACATTGCTCTTATGGGATGCAATGAATCAAATTTGATTGAAAATTTTGACATACATGAGACTCATTTTTCTTAACTATGTAAAGATCTTAGAGATGAAAATTAAAAAAATGAAAAGGAAATCTACTACATCATGGCAAGAGAGTCAAGGAAATTTTCTAAATTATTCAAAAAATGTTATTGAACTACTTGAATTAAATGTGTTTGTGGCTAATAAAAATTCTCAACCAAGGATGTAAGATACATATGAATTCACTTGTAAATGTTCTTATCATTGTTTTCTTAGTATAACATTGAAATGTTTGGCCTTCCATTTCCTCCACTCAGTGTAGAAGTTGTAATTGATGATTTTTATAATGTTGTGAGTACTATATCACAAAAAATTATTATTGATCTTCTAATAGTCATTGGGTGCAATAAAATGATTTTTGTGTGCATCTTTATACTTCTAATAATACAATTTTACTTATTTCATACTTCTATAAGAATATACATGAAAAAAGTAAAACAATCAGAATTAATTTCATAAAGATTTTACAAAATTATGAATGTAGAACATGGGTTTCAAGGGATGTCAGTAATTTTTTCCATAGATGGTGTTCACAATTCTGTTGGTGTATGTGACATGCCTAGTCATCGTCCATATCACGTGGTGAGTCATCTTGCCTTGCAAGAGTCATAGGTCTTAGGAATTCAAATGACAAGTTTTAGATTCTATCATAGAATCTATCATTGTCATTTGCATGAGTGCAGCATAGGAGTTACATTCCTTATATGGAATTGTAACTCCTCCTTTAGTGGCATCATATGCGTCAATGGCATCATATGCGTCAATGGCATCATTGACGTCCTTTCCTTGTTTAGGAATGGGGGTTACATAGCACCCCTATTTGTACTTCCTTTTTTCGATCTATGAGCATGAGCAGACCTGTTTTCTTATTTACATATTCTTTCCATTGTTCAAATCTTGCTTATTGTGTTGGAGCTTGACATTACCATCAGAGTGCAAATTTGTTGTGGTGCATTGTTTTTGACATCATTTCTTGTGAATCCCTCTTTCATGGTATCATAGTTGGTTTTAGTAAAATGTGCACTCTTCGTTTATCATTTTCTTATTACTTTTGGTTTCTTCTTATTTCCTCGTGTAAGTTTTTTTTATTATTACTTTGGAATCATGTTAATCTGCTTAACAATTTTCTCTTGGAGTTTGTGCATTTTTGGGGTTTGTGTTGGCTTGCATTTTCTTACCACCAGATTTCATTATTTTTTAATAAACATCTTAGTGGAAAAATGCTTGTTTAGGGATCTTCCTATGTGCACTATTTATGCTCGATAGTTACTCCTAAAAACTTCTATCACATGGACATCCCAGTTTTTCCTGTAGTGTTGTTCGTGTTTTGCATAGTTGTGGTGTTGTCCTTGCTTTGGCTCATGTTGAGTGCTCATGGCCTACCTTTATCAACTCGTTGCACTATTGTTGTTCAAACATCTGGGGGATTGTTTTGTTTGCTCATCAACCTCTACATTGGTTTTGTAGCTTGAGTCCCTCATGCCTACCTACCCTGCACCATTTCTTGTTTCCTTGGAAGCTCAGTTTCTTCCTTTGGTGAACATTTTGACTTTCCATCATTCTGCCCTGATCTCTGGCTTGGAGAATTTTATTTTTTTGCATTGAAGTATCTTTTGTTCGAGTTCCTACCAGGACCTCCTTTCCATGCTCGGTCCTCTCTATTTGACTGTTTTGTTCACATATGGTTCGGTATTAGCATTGGATTTTTCCACTTTGAATTCTAGCCGATTGTAACTACCCGAGCCCGACGTTAATGCATTTTTTTCACCTATTCAACACTCCTCATGACATTGACCTCACTCCAACCTATGTCACAATGGTTACCTTGCTAGTTTTTGTTTATGTTTTTTCCTCTACATAGTGGCCTCACTTTTCATTAGCAGGTGGCTTGGTGGCTTAGCTTGATGGTAATCACCAATAGAAAATTACACTTGATCACGTTTCATTTACTCGTAGTGGTTATCACCAACAAATGGATTACACTTGACCACGTTTCGTTGGTGTGTGTGACCTGTCAGGACATCGTCCACATCACCTAGGTGAGTCATCTCGCGCCTGCGAGAGTCATAGGTCTTAGGAAGTCAAATGACAAGTGTCGATTCTCGTCATAGAATCGACATTATCATTGCGTCAATGCGTCATAGGAGTTACATTCCTTATTTGGAATTGTAAATCCTCTTCTAGTGGCGTCATATGCGTCGACCAACGCGTCATATGCGTCGGTGGCGTCATTGATTTCTTTCCATGTTTAGGCATGGGGTTACACAAAGACACCCCTATTTGTACTTCCTATTTTTCGATCTATGAGTATGAGCAGACCCATTCTTCTTACTTGCAATCTTTTTTCCATTGTTTGAATCTTGCATATTGCGTTGGCTTGACGTTACCATCGGAGTGCAACTTTGTTGTGGTGCATTGATTTTCGACATCGGTTCTCGCGAATCCCTCTTTCATGGTACCGAGCTAGTTTCGTGGCGTGCACTCTTCATTTCTCGATTGTTTATTACTTCGGTTTCTTCTCATTTCCTCGTGTGCAATTTTTTTCGATTATCATTTTGGAATTATTGCTCACCTCGTATTGAGGTTTCAAAGTGATTTGCAAGTTAAGGTATTTGGTTGGTTTTTTTATTAGTGAGTTCATATTTGGATATTTCTAGATCTTTGTGGCTATTGTTTCTGGGTTATTTCTTGTTGGTTGTGTTCAGATTCAGTGCAGGGTAAAAGAAGAGCTCGTTTTTGGCATGGACTGTGATTCTTGGTTGGGATCGTTGTTTTTTCTTCACCGGTGTATACTCAGACTATTCCGAGCTTCTTCCCCATCGCTGTGGTTCCTTGTTGTCTCAAAACGTTTTTTGCAAACCTCTCACGTTTTTTGCAAAACCTCTCACGTTTTTGCCTTGTCTCTCACGTTTTTTGCAAAGATACTCACGTTTTCCTCTTTTCGAGCATTTTCAACTGTTTCAGACGTTTTTTTGGGTCTTTCTCATTTGTTTTCTCCTTCCGGGCTTTTTTGCCTGTCCTCAGGTGTTTTTCTCCCCAGGCTGCATTTTCTATTTTGTTCGAGGCATTTTTCTATCACTGGCTGCATTTTCAATTATTCAGTGTTTTTCTCCTTTCTGCATTTTTGCACGCTGTCTTGGCTTTTTTTGTTAAGGCGTTTTTGAAATTTGTCAAGGTGTTTTTGCATGTTATTTTTGCATTTTTACACTACTATTTGGCATTTTTCCTATAGTGGATAGTCACTAAATTATCTCTTTTTACTCCGCCTTTCATCCCCACGTGGCTTTCTCGGTCATTGCCAAGTAATATCTCTCTTAAAATACGTTTTTATTCACTTTTCTTAAAAAAAAAACGTGGTTTCATTCTTTTATCTTATCACTCTTCTAAAAATGTGTTGTTTCATTATTTTTAAAACGTATAAGGTAAAAACATTACATTTATTGGCATTGTAAGTTTTTGGCTTGTTTTATTAACCTTCCGTCGAGTGCAGAAGACGAAGGGTGAGGTCCGAGATTGGCAGGTGGCTAATTCCCCTCGCAATACAAACAAACCCTACCTCAAATTCCGTGCCATTTCCAATGAGCATACATACGACACCCTTTGCATGCGTTTAGGGCACTTTTTTAATCCATTTGCAGGCTTATTGGCTTTTTCCTCATCAGTTGCGGGAATTGGTTTTTGCTATAACTTTTGACTCATTGCTCGGTTTTGAGCACTTCTTTAGTCAAAGTTGCATGTTTTTTCACACTCTAGATGATGGGATCATTAGTTTTGTAAACACACTAATTTTATAAAGTGCCGCATTCTGGGGGGTGTCTTTGTATTGCTTAATTCAGCTCTTTTTTTCTTGAGCTTTGTTCTATTCCTTTTTTGTGGACTTGTGAGCACATCCGCCACAATCTTACAACAAAGGGATTCTTTTGTGTGACGTGAGATGCTTGTTTCTCACAAATCTCTTTTCTCCCCCCTCTTGCTTCTCTCTTTCTGTGCTTGCTTGCAGTGTTGATCTGTTGTGCCCTACGAACCTTGATTGTTGTCTCCACCATTGCGCGTTATTACGCTAATTGCAAGGTGAGTGAAAAACTGGTTCTCGGAACACAGTCACATCTGGTTGTAATCAACGCACTGAATTATAAAGTGACAAACTTGGGGGGGTTGTTATTGTCTTGGGTGTTGTATTACATGCAGACGCATTATCGGCCGAGTCCGGCGTCTTGTATTCGTGCATATTGCACTTTTTGATTCCACATCATGGGGTGCTCTTTCCGATTTGAGCATCATAGGATCGCCTTACGACCTCTCGCCCAATTCTTCTTTGGGAGAGAGAACTATTCAGCTTGGCGTGCTTCTATGGAACATTACTTCACCTACAAGGGTCTTTCTCACTTCTTGGTTGGGCCTATTCCTGCACCCACTGATCATCGTCATCTTAATGATTTTCTCAACAATTGCGACCGTGTTTTTGGTCACATGATGATGCATGTCTCTACATCTCAATGGGTTCACGTGGAAGACTCAGATCCACCCCACCATGTCTGGAGCATTCTTCAGTCCCTCTATGGAGACCCTTCACATACTTCCGCAGATTGTTGCTACTGCTGATTCAGTTGTCTCCTCCATTTCTTTGTGTGATGACAGTTTCACTGACACAGGCTTGTTTGGTTCTACTTCTGATGATGAGGATTGTGCATCCAGTTTTGATGTCGAGAGTACTATAGAGGACTCTTCTCCTCTTTCTCTCACTATTCCAGAGAGTGTTGACACTTCCCACATCTCATCAGATATCGAGCAGTCCCCTTCTCAGTCTCATACAGTCATCACACCCGCCTCCTTTCCACTTCTAGTGTGTGAGGCCCATTTCACTCCTCTACCTTCATTGGATGACTCATACCTATCTGACATCGCTCTTCTGTTTGTTGAGCCCCCTCATTGGGATGAGTATCTACCTGACCTTAGTCGTCTTTTCACAGATTCCACTTGTGATGCTCTACAGGTCCCTCATCCATCTACAGGTGTTTTAGAGGAGTTCATCATCTCTGTTGTTGGGAGTGCCCCTTTCGGGAATCATGTCACTTCCACATTTCCTAGAGACCTTCATTGATCCACCCTTAGCTGTGGATCCCTTTTCTATTGTGGAGGATGTTTTGTTCCCTTCACATCACTTGTACATCCTTTACGTGGGTGTTCCTCTTCACTCGGCGATTCTACGCACGTGGCATTACCTTGATTCCTTGGCACTCACTCGCTAGACCTATGTCACACTTGATGCACCAGACTCTCGAGTTCTTCGTGTTCTTTGCCTTGATTTCCTTTGTGGAGTGGGCAGACTTCCAGCACGTCATTTTTGTCCTTCCCAAGAGTAGGCACATAGTTCGGTGTGGATGGCTCTTCTTGATCCAGAGGCGAGAGGATCTCATCATCGACATACGGTATGTTCAAACAACCGATCAAAGTGCAGAGACATTTTCACCAAGCCCTTCACTGTGGTGAAGTTTCTTCACTTGCGGTCTCTTCTTGGGGTGAGGTCTGCTGCAACCGCCCATCTTCTTCGGGCTATATAGTCCTCCTTCTTCTCCTGTCCCTCTTTCATGGGATACTCGATCATTGTATTATGTACAATCTGTTACCACATCTTCTTGGGTTGGCACCTGAACCTATTGACCACATTCGTCACCAAAATTGGTTGAACGAGAATGATATGACATACGGGCTTCTTTGTCTTACTATACCAGAGGACCTTCAACGTCGTTTAGAATTCACCGAGTCTGCGCACAGAGCTTGGATCTTCATTCGAAATTTTCATGGAGATTTTGATCCTCCTTCATCTGGTTATGGATCTTCTGATGATCTTGCATCCATGGAGGAAAGTGAGTTCACTGATACTTTTTCTTATGAAGGGCAGCCCACACATATTTCTGTGCATGCTCCTTCAGAACTTAGTATTGCTCCTATCATAGTTTCTAGTGACTCTCCTCCACAAGACTCTTTGGTTGAATTCTCTCCTGTGCACCATACTGCCTTGGATCTCAGGTTTTCCCCATCACGAGCATCCACTGATTCAGTTGATTCTAGCCTGGAGATTCTGCCATCCCCTGTTGCTTCTAGAGACTTCGAGATTGCTTCCTCAAAGGGTTCTTATAATCCTCCACAACAGGACATTGATTTCTTTGACTCAGACTTGGATGATATGCTCGAGGATACCGACATCACAGTGCAGCATCTTCTTCAACCTACTGCCTCTTCCAAGATCAGAGTTGCCATCCCACCAGCTTCCACTGACTCTCCACTGCAGCAGGTTCATTTGCCCCTTCAGGGCTCTCTTGATGATATATCTATATTTGCAGACTCTCACCTTATGGAGATTGACAGGATTGTCACCGCTTCTCTTGATATATTATCTCCTTCTCATATTGGGCCACCTTCTAGCACTCTCCATGTTCCTCCTCCTTCTGATCACCGACCTTTGGTCCCTTCAGATTCATTAGGAGTCCATCAAAAATCATCTTCTTGGGGAGCTGGATAGTGCTCCTTTTTCTCTCTTCCTCTTCTTCTTTCTAGAAAGATGTTGTTTGTACATGGGCACCTTATCAGGCCTTTAGTTGCGGGGCCCATTGACACATCTTTCTTAGTTGTCTAGGGGAGTCTTCTTTTCTGTTTTGGCTTACCTTGACCTCTTCCTCGGCTTCGATGAAGGGGGGTGTTGGTGTGTGTGACTGTCTAGTCATCGTCCACATCACCTAGGTGAGTCATCTCACCTTGCGAGAGTCATAGGTCTTAGGAAGTCAAATGAAAAGTGTCAGATTCTGTCATAGAATCTGACATTGTCATTTGCGTCAATGCATCATAGGAGTTACATTCCTTATTTGGAATTATAACTCCTCTTCTAGTGGCGTCATATGTGTCATTCAACATCATATGCGTCAGTGGCGTCATTGATTTCTTTCCATGTTTAGGCATGGGGGTTACACAACACCCCTATTTTTACTTCCTATTTTTTGATCTATGAGTATGAGCGAGACCCATTCTTCTTACTTGCAATCTTTTTTCCATTGTTTCGAATCTTGCATATTGCGTTGGCTTGACATTACCATCGGAGTGCAACTTCGTTGTGGTGCATTTCTTTTCAACATCGGTTCTCGTGAATCCCTCTTTCAGTTTCATTTACCTACAATAGATTTACTGCGGCGGATTACACTTGACCACAGATTACCTGCAGTGGATTACACTTGACCACGTGGGGTTTTCTTGTCTCGGTCAACACTACCTTAGCTCAAGTGTTATCCTTCCTTTTTTAGAATTTATTATTGGTAAATCATTACCCCTTAAATTTTTTAGGTTAAAAATATTTATTTCATTGGCATTATAAACCTTATTTGGGTATATTTTGGTTGTATTATTATCCTTCCTTTGAGTGTCAAAGATGGAGGGTGAGGTCCGGGGTTGGCAGGAGGCTAATCACCCCTCACAATTAAAATAAACCCTATCTAAAATTTGATTCAATTTCCAATGAGCATACATATGAAACCATTTACATGAGTTTAGGGAACTTTTTAAAATTTGTTTGTAGGCTTATTAGTATTTTTCCATCAGTTGCGGGAATTCTTTTTTACTATAACTTTTTGACTCATTTCTCGGTTTTGAGAACTTATTTAGTCAAATTTGTATGTTTTTTTGCACTCTAGATGATGGGATTATCATTTTTGTAAATCCACTATTTTATAAAGTGCCATATTCTGGGGGGTGTCTTTGTGTTGCTTAATTCAGCTCATTTTTTGAATCATCTTGAGCTTTGTTCTATCACTTTTATTTCTTGTGGCCTTGTGAGCATGTCCACCACAATCTTACAGCAAAGGGATTATTTCATGTGCTGTGAGACACTATTTCTCACATGGATTTCTCTTCCCTTTCCTATTTTCACTCATTCTCATGCTTACTTACAGTGTCGAACTGTTGCGTCCAACAAACCTTGATTATTATCTCCACTCTTGCGCATTATTACATTGATTGCAAGGTGAGTGACAGACCAGTTCTCAGCACAAATTCAAATATAATTTTAATCAACACACTAAGTTATAAAGTGCCTAACTTAGGGGGGTGTGATATTATTCGAGTGGGTGGTTGTTTCCTTTCTCTCTCCTTCCTTCTTCCTTCGTTGGTTATATCTCTTCATTATGGATATCTCTAATGTACCCGTGCTCACACATTTTAATTTCTTCGAATGGAAATATAAAATTATATTGGTTTTTTGAAGTAAAGGGTTATACCATGTCACCATGGGGTTAGATACTGAACCTAATGATGAACCTAAAAAATCTAAGTGGCTCAACCATTGTGATGAAGTCTTAGGTCTTCTATGTATGTCTATCTCTCCCGACTTGCTCTTCCACATCAAAACTTCCTCGACACCTGATGCAAAGCATGGAAAATGCTCAACGATATGTTTGGGAAGAAAAATGACATGAGAGTGCATGAGTTAGAGAATGAAATACTAGGGTTAAATCCTAGTGACTTTGAAAACCTACAGGTCTTCTTCTCAAAGTTTGTCCATACTAGACTACTTCTAAAGGTATGTAAAGTGGAAAAGAAAGACTTTTAATTGATCTTGTTGATTCTTTCTAAGTTAGGTCCTAAATACTCTGTCGTCATTTCAAATTTCTTTGCTATGAAAGCCTCCTTGGGTAGTACTTGGAAAATTCCCTCCTTTTACTTTTTTGTCCCAACTCATTTGAGAACAAGACAAACTCATTCAAATGGGGACTCTAAAATCCAAGTCACATGCCCTTGAGGAAAATAAGTGAAAGAAAAATGAAAAGAAGAAATAAACTAAGGACCAACCTAAGAAAGAAACCAAGACCAACCAACCCCAACTAATCCCAACACCGACACTTTGAATTCTAAGCCTAAAGCGAAGAAGGAAAAGTTTAAATGCTCTTATTGTAAGAATTCTGGCCATGATGAGAATCATTGTTTTTGGAAACAAACTAATCACTTAACTAATTTTCTTGAGAAGAATAAAATAAGTGTTCCTGAATGTGTTAAACAAAATGGTTAGAAGGGTGAGTCTTCTAAAGCAAAGGATTCATAAAATGAAAGAAGAAAGGTAAGGCCCTCATAGCTAGATCAAATCCATCATCAACTTGGATTATTGATTTCAGTGCCTCACACCACATCACTTCTTCAGAGGTTGAATTCTCTATCATTGAACCATGTGACATGTATCAAATCACATTGGGTGATGACACTCATGTGTTGGTTTGCGGTAGTGGATTGGTAGAGATAGAAGGTGGAACATTTAACCAAGTGTTGAATGTTCCTAATCTCTCTACCAATCTCCTATCAGTTTACAAAATCACTCACCTTGGTAAAGGAATGTGAGTGGAATTTGGTCCTAACTCGGTGATCATTCGTGACCTTAACTCTGACTGCACTGTGGCTAAGGGAAAGTTGGATCACTTCTCTTCTGATTTGATGCAAAATGCCTTGCTCACTCATGCGGATGAGGTTAGAAAGATATGGCATGAGTTTTTGGTCATCTAAATTATCGTTACTTGAACAATTGAGCCAAAATGAAGTGGTCAATAGGTTACCCGAGTTTAGTTTTCTAAAGTTATTTGTGAGGGTTGAACCCTCGGAAAGCACCCTGAAAAAAAAATTTTGATAAGTGAAAAATCCTGGAGAGCTACTTGTCCCTTGGATCTTGTTTATAGTGATGTTTCGACCCCTTTCCATCCCCTTCTTTCACTAGAGCTCTATATATACTAACCTTCATCGATGACTTTTCACATTATACTTGGGTATATTTTCTTAAGCTTAATTATGAAGTCTTTGAGCATTTTCAAAACTTTAAGGCTCTTGTTGAGAAACAAGTGGAATGGTCTATCAAGGTTCTTCAAACTGAAAATGGAGTCAAGTATGTGAGCAATAGGTTTGAGGATTTCTAAACTTCTGAGGGGATTTCTTTGCAATGTATAGTTGCTTATAACCCTTCCCAAAATGGAGTTGCAGAAAGAAAGAACCGAACTCTAAAGGAGATGGCTACTTGTATGTTTCACTCGAAGTCCCTTCCTCCATAGTATTGGGATGAAGTAGTGAACTGTATTTATTACATTCAGAATCATGTTCCACACAAGGCAATAAGAGGGATGACACCCTTTAAATCCTGGTTTGGTCACAAGCCTGATGCTGAGTACTTTTGAGTATTTGGATCCAAGGCTATGGCTTGAATTCCCAAGAAGAATTGCAAGGCATTTGATCCACAATAAAAACCTTGTATATTTTTTGGGTATCCTAATGGTGTGAAGGGATATTGATTGTTGAACCCTACAACCCATGAGCTCTATATTGAGAGGAGTGTGAAGTTTGATCAGTCATTCTTGACTTTTACTTCCATTGAGGTTCTTTTTCCCACTGATTCAGATTCTAACTCATCAGATAATGATGTTTTTGAATGAGTTCCTCCTCTCCCTACTCCTCCTAATACTCAAACTTTTGAGTCTTTTGATTCTAACAATAGTGATGATGAGGACTATGTCCCTTCTCACTCGAGTGAAGAATATTCCAACTCTGAGCTTGAACCTTTAGGACCTCTTTGGGCCAGGAAAAATTTACAGTTATGGAGATTTAGTTGGAGTTCCTTCAGATGAGAGACGTACACAATTGATTTTCGTTGGACCCCAATCCTTCACATCTGCTTCTGATCCACAATCTTTCCAAGAATCTTCTGGGATTCCCAAGTGGGATTCTTCTATGGATGAGGAGTATTTGTCACTCATAAATAATGACACTTGGGATCTTACCCCTCTTTTGAAAGGAAGAAAATTCATTTTGTGTAGTTGGATATATCGAACACAATATGAATCCAATGGAGAAGTCGAGAATTATAAAGTGCAACTTGTAGCTAAGGGTTTCTCCCAGGTAGCTAGGGTTGATTACTCAGAAAACTTTGTTCCAGTTATGAAGATGACTTCCATTCGACTAAACCTTTCCATCGCTACCACTAATAGATGGGAATTCCACTAGATGGACATTAAGAGTGCCTTCGTTCATGTGGACCTAGAGGAAGAGATCTATATGGAACAACCTCTGGGTTATGTCCATGATCCATCCTTTGTTTGCAAGTTAAATAAGTCTCTCTATGACCTTAAAAAATCCTCTTGGGCTTGGTATACCAAGATGGACTCCTTTTTACTTGCATTACGGTTCACTCAGTGTTACTTTGACCCAAATGTGTATATTTTGCGGTAGGATGACTCCATGTTTATTCTTGTTCTCTATGTTGATGACTTATTTATCACGGGTGGCTCTTCCTCTATCATTGATTCTCTGAATATCTCCTTGGCCAACAATTTCTCCATGTTTTACTTAGGATTGCTTCATTACTTTCTTGGGATACTGATTCACAATCTGACTAAGGAATTATGATCTTACAGCCTAAGTACTCTCTTGCTTTACTTTCTCGATTTCACATGTCTGATTGCAAGTCCTCACCTACTCCTTTTCTTTTTGGGGTCAAATGTGTTTCTGATTGCTCTTCCCCCTTGGTTGATGGTACCCTTTGTCAGCAATTGGTGGGGAGCTTGATCTACCTTACTCACACTCAACTAGATATTTTGTATGTTGTCGGGATCGTGTCCAAATTTATGCAGGAGCCTCATGAGCTACATTTAAAAGCAACAAAGAAGATCCTTCACTATGTTCATGGCACTCACATAGATGGTATTCATTACTTATGAGGGACTGAGATTGAATTGGTTGGATTTACAGACTCATATTGGTCTGGTGATCTAGATCATTGGAATTATAACTCGTGCTACAGTTTCACTCTTGGTTCAGGTCTTGTCATTTGGTCCAGCAAGAAGTGGAATGCCATTGTCATATCATCAACAGAAGTAGAGTACAGAGGAGAAGTTAACGTTGTCATAGAAGTTGTTTGGCTATAGGGCATCTTGATAGAGTTTGGCATCCACTTACGGTGGCCTACCATTATCTACTGTAACAACATGGCACTATTGTGATTTGTAGAAATCTCGTTCAACATCAGTTGACAAAGCACATTCAGATTCACATGCACTTCATATGGGAGCTGATACATGAAAACATCATCGACATATAATATGTTTAGACAACCTGATCCGGTTTGGACATATTTACCAAGCCCTTTATTAAGGTGAAATTTCTTCAATTGTGGTCTCTTCTTGGGGTGAGGTCTACTGCATCCACCCATCTTCTTTGGGCTACATAGTCCTTCTTCTCCTCTTCTTCTTTCCATAAATATGTTGTTTATATATGGACACCTTATCGAGCCTTTTGTTGTCGGGCCCCATTGACACATCTTTTTAGTTGTCTAGGGAGTCTTCTTTTCTGTTACGGATTACCCCGACGCGTCTTCCTTAGCTTAAATGAGGGGGGGTGTTGGTGTTTGTGACATGCCTAGTCGTTGTCCACATTACCAGTGAGTCATCTCACCTTACGAGAGACATAGGTCTTAGGAACTCAAATGACAAGTGTCAAATTCTATTATAGAATCTATCATTGTCATTTGTGCCAATCCATCAAAGGAGTTACATTCCTTATATGGAATTGTAACACCTCCTTTAGTGGATTCATATGTGTCGACCACGTCATATGCGTCGGTGGCGTCAGTGATATTCTTTATTTTTTTAGGCATGGGGTTACACACAACACCCCTATTTGTACTTCCTTTTTTGGTATATGAGCATGAGCAGACACTGTTTTCTTATTTGCATATTCTTTCCATTGTTTGAATATTTCTTATTGTGTTAGAGCTTGATGTTACCATCGGAGTGCAACTTCATTGTGGTGTATTGTTTTTGACATAGGTTCTTGCGAATCACTCTTTCAAATTTAACTAAAATGGAGGAGGAAGATGTGACAATGGATTTGGATTGACAACATTCATATCCCTTGGACATTATCAAACCAAATGAAGTTAGAGTTTCCATCCCTAAACATCCTTTCAAATATGAGAGATCAGTATAGTTTTGGGAGCACATGATTGAGAGATGCATCTTTGATGTATCCCCTATATTAGTATTATATGGTGGGACAAATGCAATAAGGGAAGAACATAATATAAAGAGGACATCACCTATATTTTTGGTGAAGAATCATAAGCATGATTGTATGCTCCAAAAATATTATAAATATCTAACTACATCTCTTGGTAAATATCCTCTATGATTTCTATGTTCGTATTTTACAATCTCTTTTATGTAAATGTGAATAGAAATCTATCAATTCTCAATAATGTTTACTTTATTCTAATATTAATCTGTACTTCCTTCATATAGTTTTCTCCTAAAATTTCCTTTCATCTTATAGAATATATGTCAACAAGAGTAATAGAGCTAAAATTTTCTTTGTTTTAGAATGGGAAGTTCCCATTCTCACGGTTCCAAGAGATTTATTAAAACGATTATGTTCAATATTTCTTAGGAATATGTCCATTCTCATATATCTATCATAGAAGCTGAACATGGACAAAATTAAATATGTTTTAGAATATTTAGAGGCATTAAAATGATTAATTTTAGTATTACTTATAGTTGAATATTTACAATGGGAATATGACCATTCTTAGATAACAAAATTTTTTGCACTTTGTATTGAATTGGAAGATGCCCATTCTCATAATATAGGTGTCATGGAAGAATATTAAATATAATTTTGTACTTGTGGGTAAGTGCACTAATATGGGGGATAAAAAGAGTTCAAAAAACATAAAATTAATGAAACACGATCAAGTTTTGCAATAACGTGATCACGTTATGTTTTCCTAGGCTCAGGAATTCATGAGCCTAAAATGTGTACGCGTCATGATGCGTATGCATTTCTAGTGCTATGAAACACATACACATTTTGAGCTATATGAATTTGAGGAGGGCATGAAGGAGCCATATTTACTAAAATACATTTTAAGTATAAGATTTATTTTATTATTTCTTTATACTTTTATTATCTACTTTAAATAATAAAAGTATATATAAATATTAGACTTTAAATTTATTTTAGTAACTATAAGTTAGGGTCATTCGCACCTTTGATGGAATTGGTCTCGTAGCTCTGACATTTATAATCTAGAAGATAGTTTTTCAAAATCTAATCTAGTCAATACTTACTCATTTTCAAAATTTCGTAATGATCTAAAACTTTTGAGCCACATATATTGTAGTCAGTCTTTATTTTACAAAAACAAATAGTAGTTTTGTAGGTTTTTTGACCTTATGGATTGGATGTTGGACCTACCACTACTTGAATTGGTACTAATTTTGAAATTTGGTCCATAATTGACTATAGTGACTACAAATCAGCTCTATGATGCTTGTCTAGTTCTTACTAAACTGAGATCCTCACTTAGTAGATAGAGGATTTCTCCCGAATGGGATTTCTATCCTATGGTAAAAATGATGTGATTTTAATGTGCCTCCTCCTTAGGGCTTAGAGTACGAGTTGAGGGTTTAGGTTTTAGGGTTTAGGGCTAAGGTTTTAGAGTATAGGATTTAATGTTTAGGGTTTAGGTTTCTAGAATTAGGGTTTAGGGTTTAGGTTTTAGGGTTTAGGGCTCATGGTTTAGGGTTTAGGGTTTAGGGATTTTGTTAATGGTTTAGGGTTTAAGGCTTAGGGGTTAGGGTTTAGGGCTCATGGTTTAGGGTTTAGGGTTTAGGGATTTTGTTAATGGTTTAGGGTTTAAGGCTTAGGGGTTAAGGTTGATGATTTAGGGCTTATGGTTGAGATTTTAGGGTTTAGTGTTTATCCTTTAGGGTTAAGGGTTCATAGTTTAGTATTTTTGCTTAGGTTTTAGGGCTTATGACTTAGGGTTTATGGCTTAGGGTTTAGAGTTTAGGGCTCAAGGTTTAGAGTTTAGGGTTTAGGTTTTAGGGTTTAGGGTTTATGGTTTAGGCTTTAGGATTTAGGATTTAGGGCTGAGAGTTTAGGGTTAAGGGCTTATGGTTTATGGTTTATGGTTTATAGTTTATGGTTTATGATTTATTCTTTATTCTTTATGATTTATGGTTTACGGTTAATGGTTTATGGTATACGGATTATGGTTTATGGTTTATGGTTTATAGTTTATGTGGTATGGTTTATGGTTTATTGTTTATGGTTTATGGTTTATGGTTTATGATTTATGGTTTATGGTTTATGGTTTATGGTTTATGGTTTATGATTTATGGTTTATGGATTTATTGTTTATGGTTTAATGTTTAGGGTTTAGGGTTTAAGGTTTAGTGTTTATGCTTTAGTGTTTAGGGCTTAGGGCTTAGGGTTTAGGGATTAGGGTTCTAGGTAGTAAAAATAGGGTTCTATCTTTACACTTTAAGGTTTAGGATTTAGGGTTTAGAGTTTAGGGTTAAGAGTTCAGTGTTTAGAGTTTAGGGTGTACATTTTAGGGTTTAGGGCTTGGGGTTTAGGTTTTATGGCTCATTGTTTATTGTATAGGGTTTAGGTTTTACGATTGAGGTTTTAGGCTTTAAGACTCGGGGTTTAGGGTTTAGGGCTTAGGGTTTAAGGTTTAGGGTTAAGGGTTAAGGGTTAAGGGTTTAAGTTTTAAGGGTCGGGGTGAAGGGTTTAGGGAACATGATTTATGGTTTAGGTTTTAAGGCTTAGAGTTTAGGGCTTATGGTTTAAGGGCTATTGTTTAGGTTTTATGGATCCTGGTTTAAGGTTCATAGTTTAGGGATCAAGGTTTATACTCACCCACTCACTCACCTGTAATGTTCTATGGATTACCCATTCTTATTACTATTGACAGAGAGTATTCAACAAAAAAGGGTTCATTTTCTTCCTAGGAAGAACATTCAAAGGAGTCATCACAATTTGATAACTTTCATACGTTGATATTTTGGAGGATGGAAATTCTATATATCTAAGAATAATTCAGCACAAATAAATGTTACCCAATAGAAATATCTTCCTTTTCCTATCGCAAGGGAACTATTTCACTCACTATAATGTTCGTGTCTTAACCATTATTATTATTATTGGCATAGAATATTCTACTAAAAGGGTTCCTCTAATTCATAGGTAGAAAATTCAAAGAGAGTCATCACAATTTGATAACTTTCATCTATTGATATTTGAAAGAGGGAAATTCCAGATATCTAAGAACAATTTAGTAGAAAGAAATGTTTTTGATGCTCTTTTGAATAATTATTTTAGTTGCAAGTTGTCGGGAATGAAGCTTTCATTCGAAGAACAAATCTTGATATGTCCAGTGCTTGTGTAAGTCAAAAATTTGAGAGGATATATGAGGTTTAATTTTATTTTCCAATATGCATTACTCCAATGTTTCTCCAGATGCAACAACATTATGATTTAGACACTCAATGATTCTTCAATTTCCAATCCTTCCATAAAGTCCAGTAGTCCTTGATCCTTGGATACAAGGAGACACTTTTACTTGGCTTCCATTTATAAATATATATATGTAAATTCATGTTATGACCTCTAAATATGTATGAATTTCAATTTACTTGGAAATCACATCACACCCTTCACTAGGCTTGATGACTACCCCTATATTTTTGAAGGAACTTTTGAAATAATCCATGGGTTTATCATAGAAGGAATTATCAATGAATGGAAGGTCACTAAGTCATAGGTCAGGTGACTCCCATTCAGAAATAAACAAGAAATATTTACTAGGAAATTGATAAACCCTTTGTGTTCTTAGCCATTCCCCTGTTCTATGATTATTTTGAACACTTCAGGAAGTTCTATCAATTTTTTATCCATTCTAGTAGTAGAAGAGATTTATCTTTCTCTAGAGGAGAGGATACTGTAGGAAATTCGGTTATGATCCTACACCTCCGCGTTGGTATATTCTCTATGTTTCTTCCATTTTCTTTGAGATTACCTTTTGTGTTGTGATGGTTATTTTTCCACCTTCCAATGGTTCATCATGGCTTTCAAAATACCATACATGGAAATATGAGAAATGTGAAATTTGTTTCAGAGTGTAAAGAAATTGACATTCAAGAGTGTAAGTATATGTGAGGAGAAATAGTTCTAGCAGAGATGTGTAATATGCATTGCAAGGCAAAAGGTAGATGTCATATCCATTTAGTTAATTTTTCCACCTCTCATAAAAGAAGGTAGTTGTACAAGCAGACTCAATGATTGTTCTAGGCACTAGACTAGGAAATATTGATGAAATATGGTTTAAGGTTTAGGGTTTAGGTCTCATGGTTCAAGGTTTAAGGTTTAGGGTTCAAGGTTCAAGGTTCAAGGTTAATGGTTTAGGATTTAGGTTTATTTTTAGGTTTTAGGGTTTATGGTTTAGGTTTTAGGGTTTATAGTTATGGTTTAGGGATCATGGTTACGCATTAAATGTTTAGGGTTTAGGGTTTAGGGTTAAGGGGTAAGGATTTATTTTTAGGGTTTAGGGTTTAGGGAAGGGTACATGGTTTAGGGTTTAGGGTTTAGATTTTAGAGCTCAGGATTGAGGTGTAGGTTTCAAGTATTAGGGTTTAAGGTTTAGGGTTTTGGGGTTAAGTTTTATGGTTCATAGTTTGGCATTTATAAATTAGCTTTTGAGGTTTAAAGTTATGGGTTTAAGGTTTAGGGTTTAGTGTTTAGGGCTCTGGATAAAGGGTTTAGGGTTTAGGGTTAAATATTTAGGGTTTGGGGTTTAGGATATAGTGTTCAATGTTTAGGGTTTATTATTGTTATTTTAGGGTTCATTTGGGTTTCTAGTTTAGGGTTTTGTACTCAAGGTTAAAGGTTTAGGGTTTAGGGGTTAGGTCATAGAGTTAAGGGTTTAGGGTTTAGTGTTTAGGGATCAAGGTTTAGGGTTTAAACTTTAAGGTTTAAGGTTTGGGGTTTAGGATTTAATGTGTAGGGTTTAGGGTTTAGGGTCTAGTTTTTACACTTAAGGGTTTTGGTTTTAGCATTTAGGACTCATGGTTCATGGTTTAGGGTTTAGGACTTATAGCTTAGACTTTAGGGCTTAAGGCTCAAGGTTTAGGGTTTATGGATCATGGGTAATGGATGAATGTTTAAGGTTTAGGGTTTAGGGATTAGGGTTTAGAGTTTAGGGTTTAGCATTTAGGTTTTAGGGTTTAGGAATCATGGTTTAGGGTTTGGGATTTAGGGTTTAGGGTTAAGGGCTCAAGGTTTAGGGTTTAGGATTTAGGTTTAGTGCCTAGGGTTCGGGGTTTAAGGTTTAGCATTTTGATTTTATAATTTAAACACTAAAAGCTTTAGGATGAATGTTGAAATCCTAAAAATTACCTATGTACTAACTAGATTATACTATAAAAACTATCTCCTAATTCGTGACTCATTGAGTTGTGACACTAGTTCCATAAGGTGCAAAGTGACCGTAATTTATTGTATTTACTAAAATAAATTTAAAGAATATTTTTTTCATTTATTATTATTTAAATTATAAGAAATAATAAAATATTAATTATAATAAATGAAAAACCTATAGTTAAACATTTATTTTTATAAATCAAATCATGTCAAAAGCGCATATAATGTTTATACTATGAGGAACACGTATGTGTTAAAGTGCATACGTGTTTTTGTTTATTATGCCCCCATATAAAGAAATTACATGTTTAGAATTGCCTTAGTTTCCCAAACCTGCGCCTTAGACCTACAACATCACAACAACCTACGCGTTTTTGAAAAAATATGCAAAAACACACCTTCCACCATGTTAAATCCTACAAAAACATTCACTATATTTCTTAAAACTTTACCTACAACATCAAGAAAACTATCCTCCTAAATATTTTATTTTAATCTTTTTTTTACTATTCTAAGGATTTTATTTATATTTCTTTCAAACTGTGTCTTTTATACCTCAATTTTTAGTGATTGTAAATGTTTATCTTTTGTCATGTATCTTGTTTTCGACTCATCGAAATTGAATAAAAAAATTACGCACAAACTAAGGCTAAATCTATACATATTAAAAAACTAGTTTTCAATATTTTTGAGGTACTTAAGGGGGGCACGGTTAGAGTTCCGTTATTTTTCAAAATTTAAAAATTTGTACTAGAATAATCATAAAAAAAGTACTCACTACAAAAAACTAAAAAAATCTAGCACAAACTAGATGCTCCTAGCTATCTTTCTACTAAAGTATTTTCGAAAATAATAAATAGTGCTCGAAAAATGTGGGGTAAAAACTATATTTTTTAACATAAAAAAAGCACATGTTGGTATTTTAGTTATTTTACCCACTTAAACTTAACTGTTTTCAATAAAGGTTAGTAGCTTAAAAACTACGTTCAAAATTATATGATTCATGTTCTGACAACATCTTCCAATTTTGAGTGTAACTATGTCAAATAACTCATACAAGTTCAAGATTTTTTATTTTTCAGAAAAAACTTGTCCACTTAAGACCCCTTTTGGCCACCTAGATTGGTGCACTTACCCTTGTATTGAATGGGAATATGCCCATACTCGAGAAATAATTAAAGTTGTTTTAGAATGTGAAGTAACCCATTATAGAGGCATTAAACTACAATAAGAAATATACATAACGTGAATAATATATTCTTGATCTATGTTTCCTATATGAGAGGTAATAAAATTATTAAGTTCAATATTACTTGTACAAACACACTTACCATTCTCAAAAACAATTCTAAAAAGGTATAAAATTATATAAATATGTAGTAATATATATATATATATATTGTATGATGAGAACAACATAAGGTGGATCCCTCTCACGGGTATGTAGTGCACCACTTGGCTCTGCTATGGATAGTCCGGATAATATAATACAATTATAGATAACTACAAGACAAAAGCGGTTGTTTTTACTTTGAGAAATTGTTTCTACAAACTCACTTCCTCACAACACATTCTAAAAATAGATAAAACTCTCTCTCTCTCTATGTGTGTGTGTGTGTGTGTGTGTGTGTGGTATGATGAGAACTACATAACATTTGATACGTATTGAGCATATGTAGTGCACCACTTGGATTTTATAGGGATAGTCCAACTAGTATAATAAAACTAATATAGATAACTAAAAGACAATAACTGTTTATTTATTTGATAGTGGGATTTTACACATTATAAATATTCTTATAGAAGCATTATTCTCGAGGCTGTGAGAACACACAAATTTCCATTCTAAAACAAAGTAATATTTACTTGGATGCGAGAAGGATTGTGCCCATTGTAAATAAGATAAGGCTATGAGATTGCACAACTTCTCATTGTAAAAAAAGAATTTTTTTTCTCTATTATTTAATTGAGAATGGGTTTGTTATGAAGATTTAATAGTTTACTTTCTTACAATGGGAAATTTTCTAGCTTGAAAGGAAAAGGAAACCATATGATATTCTTCATAGGAAGAGTTAGAATTAATCATGCATTTAAATCTATTGGCGTTTCTATGAAATTTCCATGATAAAACAATCCAACGACAAATGTCTAGCCCAAAATTGAAGGATTAAATAATAATCAAACAAATAGATCACTTACAATAACATCGTGATGAAGCTTACCATTCCAAAGAACTATACTTCATTTCAAAACATTAATTGCCAATAAAATTTCTAGTGTTGCGTGAATAATCTCACTTGACAAAAAAAAATTAACCACTTCCTTTATATATATTTTAAAATGATTAAGTTCAATATTACATGTATTGAATGGGCATATGCCCATTCTTATATATAAATCATATATTCTTCGTCAATGATTCCTACAAAACAACAAGCATCCACACATTAAGTACAAGATTGAACAAAATCATTTGAATACCTCTATAAATGATATTACAATGGGGAATACCCTTCTAAAAACGGAGAACTACATAAGGATTTATCCCTCTCGAGGGTATGTAATACATTAGTTGACTCTGTTAGAGATAGTCGAACAAATATAAGAAAATTATGAACAATTAAAGAGATTTACTAAGGTGAAAATTGTAATTTTGAAGAGTAGTAGACCTAGAGAAAAATTTTTGTCCAAGTAAAAGGTATTATTTGAAGTCTTGGATCATTTTATCCTTGGTGATATATTTTAAGTTATTTAGACTCTGCATCAGACATCAAAATTATATAACATCTCTCTCATACAAAATAACAATTATCTTTTGATAAGAGGTAAAAAAGGGTCGATGGGGGCCTACCCCGTACACCAACACGACTCCAAGAGAGTAGATAATTACAAAACCACAACATCAAATAACAATAATATAACAATTCATAGTAATAAGAGCTCTCCGGAGCTCGAGTAGCAAAACTAACAACAACAAAAACATAGAGAAACTAACAACAGTGATGAAAGTAATAGCCAGGATCAAAGACAGTAAAAAAACCAAAACATCCCACCCTATATCATTTATAGGATTTTTCAAGCCCCTCCATCACCTTAGCCCATTCCTTCGCCAAAGCATCAATATTACCCGCCAAGGTACCCAAGTTGAAACCATTAGGGTATCCTTTCTCTTCCTTCCCTGACTATCCACGACATAATAGGCATTGACGAGCTGCCCCAAAGTTTGAAGGTGTTGCAGAGTAGATTTTTTTGTGACTACGCTCCATTCCATGTAGCTATGGAGGATATCCCGAATATGATCCAAATATTTGGTTATGAAATAAACAAAAACTTTATCTTGAATGGGAGAAAGACATTTCCAATGTAACATTTATTCTTCTTCTATGATTCCTAAATGAGAATAGGTATCTTCCCAATGAATACAATATTACACAAGTATTACGGTTATTAAGTGAGAATGGAAAATTTTCCATTATTTACAAATTTTGATTTACATTATAAGTATTTAGATTCACATTGAAACAACTAATGAACCCTTAAAAATAATTATGAGTGGAGAATAAAGTGCAAGACATGAGGTTAATCCATTAGAGGAAGTAATTATTCTTGACAAAAGCACGATGTCATCCATCCAACAAGAAGTTTCCCAAAAAAACATGCAACTGATGGTGATTAATATTGAAGCTACATCAAACCCTTCACCATCAATTATGAAAGTTGGCTCATGAACAGGTATCAAGTATTATTTAAAAATTAATAATTTTTTTACTTGTCAATAATAGTTGGAATCAATTTGATAAATATATTGAAATTTCATTATTTATGTGCAGATATAGATGGAGAAAATCTACAACCAACAAATATATGTAAAGAAAAAGGTAAAAATATTTTGTGAAATATTATTATCATATTTGAAATATATACAAGTCAATAATGAAGTTTCAATATTATTATTTTTAGTTCCTCAAAATAAACATTTGCTTGTTCTTTAATTAGAAGGATTGTTAGTTCAAAATCTTACTTCTAAAAAGGAAAATACATTTCAATTGAAAAACAAACACATTCAACCACGAATTTTTGCTTCTTGATTTCAAAGTTTTGTATCTTGAAATTTTCATCGAATAGAATTTTAGTCTATGTTGATACAAATGCCAATGTAAAAAAAACTAGTAATGAAACTATTAAACATAATTAAAGTGGACGTGCATCCTTTGTTTTGTTGGGGTATAAAGCATTACAAGAAACAAGGAGAAAATTTTATTAAAAATTTGGAAACAATTTGGAAGACACTAGAATTTCTATACAAATATGAGACTATGGTTGTAGTTAATGTAATCACAAAAGTTGTTCTGGAAAAAAATTGTCTCAAAAGGTTTCGATAAAGAATTTTAAAATAATAAGTGGCCTATATCATCATTCTTTACAAAACTAGCCTTGATATGGGTTTCAGAATGATGTAAGAGACATCCCAAAGGAATGCTCTCTATTTCAAACAACAATGGAACAAATAAATATATTAAATTGTGTTTATTAATTATTTGTAGCTCTTTTGCCCATTTTCCATTGTATGTGATTATTATATACTATTTAATATGATTTTATTGATATTTATTAGTATTTAATGATCAAAATGTGTTTATTACAATTTCTTAGATCTTTTTCACATTTCAACCATATGATGTGATTGTTATATAATGATTATGATGTTATTGATAGTTATTACCATTTAATGCTCAAAACTAGCCTTGATAGGTTTAGAAAAAGAAAGTAATTATCAATAAAATCAGATAATATAATCTATGATTTAATTTATTGAAAAATAATTGTGTTATTGGTTAGTTTTTTAGATCTCGTTTCACATGGAAATAATTTATTGGTTTTGGGGGTAGAAGAATTTCTCTTTGGATTTCCAAGGCTTACTGAATTTAGATCGTTGACCATACAACCAGATTTTACATATGCATGCTATTAATAGTTTAGTCATACATTTAGCCTTAAATTTTTAAGGATAGAAAAAAAACATTTTTATATTGGATTGTGGTTTACATACATGCATTCAATAGAACAACATGCCTTCATTCAAAAATTTGATTGGCTAGGAAATAATGAATCACTTTTTGTTGGGGCATAATGAAGTGTGAAATTAGCAATAAATTTTTAAGATCAAAGAAGGGTAATATTGTTCCAGTTTACAAAAATAATATGAAAAATTTCTCGACAACTACACCCAAATATATAGAGGAGAAAATATATTATTCATAGGTGAAACAATTTTTTTGTTCATGAAAGAAATGAGGCACTTTTATTTGGATTGCCTTCATGTTGGAAATTTGATGGCACAATGCATTCTAATAACAATTTTTTCACACACTTATGTACATGGTTAAATCATGTGGGGCCACAATTAGATTTACGTCGATATTTGGAAACATTTAAAAGAACAAGTTTTCAGTTTGATTGATTTTACTTGTTACTATTATGTTTATTAATCAATGTAAATAAATTCATTTATTTTTGTAGTCTATCTCATAAAACTTCATTAATATTGGTTTATTTTTTTAGTGTATCTCATAAAAATTGATTTATTACCATCATTTTATACAAAAATATATGTGAGTTGTATTTATCTAATAACAATACATTTCCTACCTTCGATTTATGTAAATAAAATCCATGTTATAATTAAACAGTTGTCAATGTTTATTGATATCATAAATTAGATGCAAAATTACACACAAATATATTATTATGATCGAAATATGTAAAATATACCACATGAAAATGCGCACAACTCCATAGTTAAAATAAATCACATTCAAATTTTATCAAGTATATGATTCGAAGTAGGTAAAAAATGAAATTAATATAGGATCTCAAAAGTTATCACAAATTTGTTACCATTGGGTCAAATGCTATCATCATAGAACATTTTAATTAAATTATAGAGAAAAAACTTGTAAATTATGCCTTGTATGGAATGAATATATGCCCTTTCTAAAACATTAAATATAAAGTTGGAAGAGAATGAACATATGCTCGTTCTCAAAACTTTAAATATAGAGCTGGAAGTGAATGAGAATATGCTCATTCTTAAAACATTAAATATAAAGTTGGAAGAGAATCAACATATGCCCATTCTCAAAAAATTAAATATAAATTTAGAATAGGTTATACATTAATTATTTATTATGCATTACAAATTTATAAATGTAAATTAATACAATATTAAGTATTTTCTAATATTACTAAAAAGTTGGAAGAGAATGAAGATATGCCCATCCTCAAATAATATTTATAAAGTTGGAAAAAATTATAAATTAATTATTTACCATGCATTACAAAGTTATAAATGTAAATTAATGCAATGAGTATTTCCTAAACTTGCTAAAAAATTGTAAACCCCTAAAATGGAAATCCAACAAATAAGATATATAATTCCAAAAACCCTGTTTTTGGATTCCAATAATGGGAAAATCAAATTCCAATATTTGATATAAGTAAAACCAACATAGCCAATTTCATTATTTAATCTAGATTGTAAAATGTCCAAATTTAAGGAAATAACAGTTTACTCGATACAAAATGAAAAAAATCCAACAAATTTACAGGGATAGATTAGATAATAAGAACATAATATGAATTATATTTGTGATAATCTTCTTGTAAAATTCATTACATACACACCCATATAAATAGGAAATAGCTCCCCTATAATTTAGGAGGTAGCTATAACAACTCACCAACCTACGTGAGTTGTTTATAACTCTCTAACAACATATATATTTGTTATTTTTGTTTTATAACAACTAATAACAAATCACTAACTTACTAAAATACTAACTTTACATTTACCTATATAATAATTACACACATGGATCTATTGAGGTAACTGCTTATGTTAATGGCTTATTTTTAATATATATACCTACCTAAAGAAATAACATGTTACCATAATTTAAGTGAAGGTCCTCAGTTTATTGGAAATTCCCATGTTTTGGTTCAAAAATGGGAACCGAATTTCAATCCCTTTGAAAAAATTGTTATTGAATATCCTATTTGGGTGAATCTTCTAGGTTTACCTCTTGAGTTTTGGGAACTAGAGATCTTGATTGGCATTCCTAAGAGTATGGGTTCATCGATAGCGATAGATACGGTTACTAAATCTAGAACCAAGTTAACCCATGCAATATTATGTGTCAATATGAAACAAGAAGCTTTATTGAAAGGAAATATCAAGTTGTTTTAAAAATTAGGAGATTGGGTGCAGAGATTTGAGTATGAACCGTCCCCTTTTTCTTGTAGAAAATGCAAAACTATCGGGCATAATCATAGAGGATGTCCAACAAATAGAAAAATCAAGAAACAAGACCAAACCCTCCCCTATGGGTAACAATAAAGAGAATGTAGAATGGAGGAAGGTGGGGAAAATAGAAGAATCATTAGCTATGGCAATGAGGTAGAGCAAGAAGTACCAAAGGAGATAGTTGTCTTAAGACGTAAGAAAAATAACCTATTGAGCGGGCTCCAAGCAACACAGAAGAAAGGGATAAAGTAGATATTGACAAGGAGGATGAAGAGGTTTTTTCATTAACAAAACCAAAAAAGAAGGAAGTAAAGTATTTATTAGAATCATAAGGAAATTATGCTTTGGCAGTGGCTCTAGGGCCTTCCCTGGAGGAGGTATCTTTGATTGAGAAAAGATCCTTTAGGAAGAGGCGGGATGTTGGCATCTCAACTTCAAATGATTTTAACCTATTGATGGGGGTATTTTCCAGGATATAGTAGAGCCAGGGTCTTATCCATCCACCCCAATCACGAGGACTAAGCCTATAACAAGGAGAAACTACATAGTGGATGTTGGTAAATATTCGACTCCAAGAGGAAAAAAAAACAAACAAGGAAAAGAGGGAGACATTGGTAAAGAAATAAATGGATAAAGGGTTACAGAAACCCCTTAGGTTCTCGCATACAAACAAAAACTTATTCTACTATCATGGAACATAAAGGGGTTGAATAACCTAGAAAGCATAGAATTCTAAAGGATCTTAGGATCAAATATAAACTTGACATTTTGATGATTCAAGAAACTAAAATTAGTACTAAAATAATTCAATCTATTGGCAGGACGGTTTGGAAAGATGGTCTCAAGGATGGTGTGTCAACATAGAAGGGGCTTTAGGTGGCATTATCAATCTCTGGAATCCTCTTACGGTGAAAGGTGAGGCGATTTTCTCCTGGGTTAACCATCTAGTCATGAATTTCACTGATTTTACCTCTAATAAAACTTGGATTATGTCAAATATTTATGCCCCCAACTCTGTTGTTGGAAAAAGGAAACTACGGGGAGCTTTCAAGTTTTAGGATTTTGTTTAAGGACTTTGATTATATTGTGGGGGGATGTTTCAATATCCCCATTTATTTTGAGGATAAAAAAGGGGGAAACATCTCTTATACTAATAGTATGGATTATTTGGAAAAAATATTGATGATTAGTGATTTGTTTGATCTAGAGTTCGAGGGTTCTAAATTCACCTAGGATAATAGAATATCTGGTCAGGATCTCATCCAAATAAGATTGGATAGGTTTTTTGTGAGTCATATTTGATGATTAACCAACTCTATTCCCTATCCACTTTTCCCAGAATCGAGTCTAACCATAATCTGATCCTCCTCAATTTGGGCTTGGATATTCCCAAAAAACCCATACCTTTCATATTTGAGAAAAAAATTCTCCAACATCCAAATGTTGTCAAGAGAATGTAAGAATGGTGGGATGTTCCTGTCTATGGGGTGTCAATGTTCAAATTAATTTTCAAGCTGAAACATGTAAAAAATAACCTAAAAATTTGGAATAAAGAGACTTTTGGGAATATTTTTCAGGATAAAAGTAGAATTGAGAAGGATTTGTGAACTATAGAAGAACTAATGGAGGAGGATGGCCTTAACCAAGCCCTGAAAATCCAAGAGTAGACTCTTCTCATATAATATCATGATATCCTTTCCAGAGAGGAAGTGTATTGGAAGCAAAAATATAGAGTTAAATGGATAAAGGAGGGCAATAGAAACACCAAGTTATTTCATTTCTCTACTACTTCAAGAACCAATCAACTCAAGATCAAGGAAATCAGGAAAACTGATGGAGAAATTATTGTTGATGAAAAGGAAATCAATGAAACTATTATTAATTACTTCAAGGATCTCTTTCTTCCTGGGATTCAGCCAAATAGGACATCATGGGATAAGGTTCTAGGTTTATTCTAGAATGTTATCTCACAATAGGAAAATAGATAGCTCTTTCTTATTATGGGGGAGGAAGAGATCAAATTGTTTTTTTGATATAGAATTAGATAAATCTCCTAGGCCAGATGGTTTCCCAACATCTTTTTCCAACAATTCTAGGAGGTGATTAAGAAAGAGGTTATTGATATGTTTCAAGAATTATTCAGTAATGGGAACATCCTAAAGAAACTAACAATTCATTCATGGTCCTTGTTCCCAAGATGATAGGGGCCAAGGATGTTAAATATTTCAATCCCATTAGCGTTTGTAATACCAGCTACAAATTTCCTACCAAAATAACTTCTTTCAAGGTCAAGAAAGTGCTTACAAATTTCATCTCTCTTAGCCAAGGAGGATTTGTTGCTAGAAGAAAAATTCTGGACAACATTATGGTTATCCAAGAGGCCATTCATTCCATTGAAAATTCAAGAAGATATGTTATGTTTGTTAATCTTGATATGCACAAAGCCTATGGTAGGGTTTCGCAGGCCTTTCTATGGGTCATCTTGATCAAGGATGGTGTTGATGAGTTATTTATTAACATGATTATGGTTTATATTTATACTACTAGTTTCTCTTTAATTATTAATGGAAAACCTAAAGGTTTCTTTTGAGCTGGGAGGGAGCTTAGACAAAGTGAACCCCTCTCCCTTTCCTTTATATTATTGTGGTAAAGTCTTGAAGTAGACTGTGCAATCAGGTTGTTTCCCTTAACATTTTGTACAGACTAAAAATTTATATTGGTCTTCCTCCCATATTTCTCAATCAATTTGTGGATGATAAATTTCTGATGGGAAAATTTTCTATTTAGGAAGCCTCTATTTTCAAGAGTGTTCTAAATGAATATGAGAATGTCTCAAGTCAACTTGTCAATTTCCACAAAAGTCATATTTTTTTCATTTATGTGGACAAGAAGTTTCAAGCAAAACTTTCCTTTATCCTTAGTTGTAAGATTAATAATTTCTCTAATACCTACCTAGGAATGCCTCTCATTCATAAGAAGTCAAATCTATTAATATGGAATAATTTTCTAGAAAGAGTAAATAATAAATTGGCTACCTAGAAGTGTATCCTTTGTATGCAAGCTAAAAAATTCAATTTCTCCAAAATTATCTCCAAGGCATTCCCATTTATGTTATGTCTCTTTCCAGGTTACTGGTTAAGATCTTGGATGCACTGGAAAAAATTTAGAAAAGGTTCTTATAGTCTGGAGCAAAGGAAAAAATTTAATTTCGTCTTGTGGCTTAGGATAAAGTTACTAGACCTAAGGAATGTGGTGGTCTGTGCTTGAATAAAATGAGATACATGAAAGAGGTACTTGTGGCCAAAGCGGGATGGAGAGTGATAAAGCAATATGGTCTATGGTCTGACATCATCATAAGGAAATATTTAGGGAATGTTGGCAGGATAGAGACTTTTTTCATGCTTGAAAATTGCCCTTGTGGTTCTTTTTTCTGGAAATATTTTCTTTCTTCTAGGAGATTGAATAGGGGTATTAAATGGAACATTGGGAAAGGAAACATGATTTTATTCTTGAGGTATTGTTGGTTTTTCGAGAAACTACTTACGAAGGAAGATCCTGAAGATCTTTGGCACAATTTTTTGAAGATAGGGAAAAGTGTGGGTTAAATACTATTGTATTTTTCTAATGATGATATCATTTGGGAGGATTTGAATTCACTCCCTAAATTCATTGGGAACAATCTCTCCTTTTCTGCTCTCAACCTTAAATTATAGAGTTTCTATATCCCAAGGTTTCAAAAACATGAGGAATCTATTTTTTGGAAGGAAGAGGACTCGGGAAATTATTCTATTAAATCTACCTACTACCTTAATTTCAAGGATTCTATCCAAAAGGACTATTGGGGTAGACTTTAGGTGAAATATCTTCTACCTAAAGTCAACATTTTCTTCTAGTTGGTAGTGCAAAATAAAATCCTCACTATTGATAACTTGAGGAAATGGGGAATGGTTTTACCTAATAGGTGTGTCCTTTGTAATAGAGAGGAGGAAAGTGTAAACCATATTTTCATCTCGTGCCCCTTCTCTAAAGTAGTCTTATCTAAGATGATGGATTTGTTCCAAGTGTAGTGGATTCTTCCTAATTCCATTGAGGATTGGTGTTTGAAATGGGAATGCCCTTTCAATTTTCCCTTTCTTATTATTTCTTGGAAGATGGACCTTCCCCATTTCTTCTGGTGCCTATGGAAGGAAAGGAATTCCCTCATCTTCAGAAAATTAGAAATCTAACACTATAAAGGTCAGCGCTTGATTGATTTCCTCTATTAAAGAAAATTTGAAAATTTTCCAAGGTAATATTAAAAAGGCTTGTTCTATCAAGGAAGATAAATTCCTCAAACAATTGGCCTATAGTCCTCCTCAAGTGGTCTTTCCTTCTATTCATATCAAGTGGTCCAAACTGGAAAGAGGCAGGGTGAAAATCAATTTTTATGGGGCTTCAAAAGGTAATCTTGACATGGAAGGGGAGGTGGCATTATCATATATCATGAAGGTGACTGGATCCTTGCCTATGTTGGGCCTTTAGGTATTTAAAGAAATAATGTGGTAGAGGCTTTCACACTACTATGGGGTGTTATCCTAGCTAAGAAAAGAGCTATCAAATATATTTTAATATAGGGAGACTCTCTTATCATTATCAATTCCATAAAAATGATAATTACCACAATTGGGCTTTAGGTAACATTATTTTTTATATTAAGGAACATTTTAAAGGTTTTGATTCTTTCATCATCAAACATACTCCTCACCTTGGTAACACATGTGTGGATATGCTTGCTACTGAGGGTACATTATAATGATTTCAAAGTCTAGCATAAAGGTGACATCATCCCCATGCCAATTTATAACATTCCACACCATGAAAAATCATAATAATTTCACTATCGTCCATGCGAGTGAGGAAAATTGGCCCATTTTTTAAAACAACAAGCTTGTGTTTGGATTTATTTCACTTTGGAAAGGTCATTTTAACACCAAAATTTTTAAGAACTGTCTGGTTGTGAGTTTGGAAAATATTTTGGCAACCATGGGAGGAGATAGAGTTAGGGTGGAACCATCTAGCCATGGAAATATTGGGGATGACCCTCATGTTGCACGTGCTGCGTTAGGGATTCAAAAAGTATATCATAAAGTTGTAAGGGCACGATCCCTCGTTAACCAAGGAGTTTGGCTTGGCATGGAAGGATGGTAAGGTAGTGGTCAGGGGTATGGAAATTGAGACCTCAGAGGAAGCCATTTCTGGATTTCTTGGTATGGATATGGATGGCCTAAAAAAATTTAAGGACAGGAATAGACATGAGCATGAAATTAACACCTTTTTCATTGGAAAGGAAAAGGTGCATTACTTCACTGATGGAATTTCTTGGTCCTACATCCTTGGTGTGTGGAGGGAGGTTTTCCTTCACATTATGAAGTATTTAACTTTGGAAGGAAAGTATCATAAGATTTAAACTCATCACTTATCTCTCCTGAATATGTTCAGACGCAAGAAAATATTAAGTATGAATTTATTTATTTTCATTATTTTACTACCTCTATGAAATATATTTCATTGGGGTAGGGTGGATATCCCTAATTATGATGGTTTCATTCTCCTTCTGTTTCAAAATGGAAAACCTTTGCCGAAAAAACCCATGCCCCTAACCAAGGAGGAGGAGGATATCACTTTGGCTAAATGTCTTACTAAGATGCATGAGGGAAAATTGGGCCATAAAAGAGGTGAGGAGGGGAAGAATGTGGTGGGATCGGAGAGTCGGAAGTTGGGTCCTCTAGAGGTAAACGAAAAATGATCTCAAAAGCTGAGAAAACCCACAAGGACTTGAAGAAAAAATTACACTACTTGGAGACTATGGTTCAGGTCATGGAGGAGGTGAATTCAGTGGTTAGGAATTGTATGGTTGACAACATAAAGCCACAAAAAAATATTTATTGGACCAAAAGAATATTATGGGGAAAATCAATGGTCTGGATCAACTTGTTCAGGATATGAGGATTCATTTTGAAAAAATTAAAGAGGAGAAGAGGAAAAGAAAATATTCTAGGGTCACCATCTTTGATGAAGAAGAGGAGGATGAGGATGACACAGAGGAGGATGTCGTGGGATATTAAGAGGATAACCCACCTCATAAAAAGCTAGAGCTCGGGCACAACAAGGCGAGTGAGACCATGGAGGCCAAACCCTTCAATCAAAATACTATTAGGATCTCAATCACAATACTAGAATGGATCATGGGCATGAAAAATGGTGTAATCAATGCCTTCAAATAATAATTTTACATAAATATGTATAATAGAGGCAAAATCTTACATGGCATGAAGCCATGGCCTACTAAGTATACAATTGTAGGAGACTGGGAAATTAAAAACAAAAAAAGGTAGTGACGAAATCCTTTGGACCAATAATGATAGGAAATGTAATGTGACCGAGACATGGACATACAAAACCATCATAAACATGCATTGAAATACTATATGGACTAACGTCACAAGTGGAAAGACCTAAAACT
The DNA here is from genome assembly GCA_018340775.1 of Taxus wallichiana var. yunnanensis. Lineage (NCBI taxonomy): Eukaryota > Viridiplantae > Streptophyta > Pinopsida > Cupressales > Taxaceae > Taxus > Taxus wallichiana. Next base: position 489,227,028 of record CM031235.1, read on the forward strand.
TCAAAGAATGACATATTAAGTTAAGTTCTGATCCATTATCAATTAAAGTGTGCTTAACACTTACATTATGAATACGACATATGATATGCAGAGGTTGGTCATTACCAGAAGTATGAACATTAGTGGGAATATTAGAATTTAATACTATGTGTGAAGAGAATGCATCAACAAATGATTGATAAACCGAGTCTATATGCATGTCAAAGACAAATGTGAGTGGCAAGAAGATGTTGGAATTTATGTAGTAAATCAGGATTTGCAAGAAAATAATCATTGATTGAGATACTCATGATGACTAAACCCTAGGATGAAAAATAATGAATGAAGAACCCAAAAAAATGAATGATCGATTTGAGTTCACCAAAATGATTAACTAAACATGTGATCTAATATTAGTTAATCTAATCTAGAACAACGTGTAAATACAGTAAATTAATGTAGTAAAATAGTATATAAAATGACCCAAGAAACTTATCTAACAAAAGTAAAAACCTAATGTGCTAGAAGAAAAAGGAAAAGACTTAGCTGATTAGAGGAAAATCTGAAATATGTCGCCAAGTGAGTAGAAAATTCCGAAGTAGGAACAAACATAAAGAGGTCCTGAAAAGGATACATCTGGACTAGGGTTCTGAGAGAGGGACTGGGATTCCTGTGGGCACCCCAGTCTGCAATATGGGTGCTTTGGTCTATGCATAAGGTCCAAAACTAAGATTTATAGGTTCAACAAGTGGTTTTAAACCCTTGTTGTGTGTAAATATCAGATTCATTGCAATGTGCTAGGTGTCACTGATAATCCAAAATGAAAGAAATACCTGCAAGAGAACACAAGAAGTATCAAAACCCTAAAAAATAAGAATGCAAATTACTAGATTGGATTGACCTCAAATTCCACAATAGTGGGCTTACTAACTAAGCATTGCACTCCATTCCAAACCCAAATTTAGTTCTAGTGTGTGTGTGTGGATCATGTTCCCTTGTTGCTCTTATACTAGTCACACTTTGTGAAGTAGCGAGCAATAACCAGATGTAAAAAATGTAGTAGAATGGTAGATGGAATAGAATAGAATAGAATCACCTCCTATGCTTGTGTGATATAGATTAACCATCCTTGTCCCTTATGATGGAGCTAAATGAATGAAAATTATCCCCAAATGCCTTTGATAGATGTAACCCTAGGTGGATGATAGTAGTGAATAATTCTTAGTCCCTCATTATGGTATCATAACTTTATATTATAGGGTTCTCTTGATCTAATTTCATAACTCACACCAAAATGGATGACCACCAAAAATATATGAAGCTAAAATGGATAGAAAGCTCTAAAAAAAGGTAGGAAAGTGGAAAAAGGATCGGGGCACCCATGGTAGGACCAGGGTGCCCATGAGCACCCAAGTACTAGCCTAGGTTCCCTAGTCAAAGCTAAAATAACACAAAATGATGAAATTTGAGTAGGCATGCGGGTGTAAGTGGTTGGGAATGACAAAAGAAAAAAAGTAAGATGGCTGAAAGACAGGGGTTAATTAGTACTTTCTTCACTCAAAAACCTTCTAAGTAGTAGCATGAGACTGGGACTATATAGTGTCTAAAGTGCATGATTTTACGTCTACATCTTATGATGGGTCATGTCTCCATACCAATTATAAGATCCCATAATTTTCTATCCATAAAATGGGCTTTCAATCTAACTCTCTAAATGATATAATTTGTTACATTAAATAACTAAGAATTATTCATCAAAAAACTAGTAGAACTAGCCATTTTTAATGTTCATATGGAAATGGAGACAAATATAGCTAAAAATACGAATCAAGGAAGATAAATGCAGGCAAAAATAAGCTAAAAATATTATTTTTAGTTATATACTTGCAAATAGATTAGAAAGAGATAGAAAAATATGCCATAGACGGCTACAGAGAGAAAAAAAAATCTAGGATAATTAAATTTTGGAATCCGTGAGACAAGGAAACTTATAAATCTATGATACAAATAAATTGTCACCCAAAGTCCAAAGAAAATTCAAAACATTTGTATAAAAGAAAATTAAAAACCCCAAAGTTTGAAAGAAATTCGAAATCCATGATACACAAAAAATTATAGCCGATAGTACAAAAGAACAGGAACTACCAATATATAAAACTAGCTACCCATGGTAAAAATCAAATTTTACAAGGACACATGGAAAAGATCAACGCAAAGAAGTAGGGAATGTGTTGTCTTTCTAAAAATTATAAAGTTGATCCCTTAGGTAGACCGGGAGTCCCCAAAATTCAATTAAAACAAATAGCATATCAGGTCCACGACAGGGTTGAAAAGTCACCAGAAACATGTGGAGATCAAATAGAGTGACCTATGTCATAGGTCAATGGCTAAGAGAATATATGAGGTGGGATTCCATCACTTTCTCAAGACGATGAGTTTGATGGATGTGAAGTCTATGGAATAAACTAAGACGAATATTTTATCAGGTCCACAACAATAAATAAAACTAAGGGGGCATGTTTTCCCTTTCTGGCCATTTTCCACACAATTTAGCCTAGCGGTTGTGAATTCCATAGAATTAACTAAAACAAAATGACTTTCATGTCTGATTAAAATTGCAAAAGCAAATACTTAGCCTAACGATGCCACTTGTCAAAAATCTATCGACCAAAAAGGATACTTGGCATCTTTCCACCAAAATTTTATGATATGGATTCAGGTGAACTTAAAGTCCTCGGAATAAGCCAAAATTCAATATAAAATTTTCTTATGAATAACCTGTGAATCAAGAAAGAATCTTGTGTTTTTCGATTGGTTTTCACTTTGCCTTGAAACCTAAATGATCAAAACTAAACACACGTAGAGCCTTCTTAATGGCTCACTTTTCCTAAATATGAAAAAGAATTACAAATGTAAAAAGGTGGATAATTCTAATTGGATAACCAGTGTGACAATTATAAATAATAACAATTGTGAAATAGAGAGCTACTTGGAGAAATTATATTGGCTCAAATTTTGCAAATGAAATAAAAAAGCTAACAAAAGTATGATTTGTGAGAAATAGTAAGTGACCTCATGATTTCCTATTGGATCAGATTTCACAAGAAGCAGAGGAGGGATAGCAAAAGTCGGATAATAAGAAAAAACATGGAATGACCTTATTATCTTACATTTCATGACCTTGCCAAATAGATCTACAAAAAAACTTACAATGGGAAGAAAGATGGAGCAATCTAATTTTCTCAGGATTCACAAAAATGAAAGGATCGATGGAAATACTTACACGATGAAACTAAATGGATCAAAATGATTTGGTCGTGCTTTGTAAAGATAGATCTAGAAAAAAATAATCTATTTACTATTGAAATAGACTTATACTCTTTGAACTAACTGGATAAAGATATCTTTCGGATCAGGAAACAAAATCCTGAGATCAAAAAAATTGTGCAAGACTAAAAAAATCATGGATAACTAATACATGTTTGCATAAGCTATCGAACAACTATAAAGTGTGAAAATATTAAAACTACTTGCGAGAAAATGGATTTAAATAACAAATGACCAAGAATAGGTCTTAGAAACATAGATCTATGTACACAAATGCAAAAATAAGATCTAAACAACCATTTAACCAATATTTCAAAAAAATTGGGTGAAAATTGTATTTTTTCACCTGATTAGCTTGAATTCATCGAAAAAACAACTACGGTTTCATAGATCTAAAAATATTCAAGCTATGTGCCGTAAAGACCAAAAATCTAGATCTAGCTCGTAAAAGCATAACCACTAGCTCTGATACCATGTCATGATTTATAAGTAATGTATAATTAACAAATTATAGATCCACAAAATAAATGCCAAATATTACATATTATGAACTACAATGATTAATCATAGATTAAGATTTTTATATTTGTAGATAATGGACCATAAACAGAAAGCAAATAACATAGATTAAATGCCACAGAACACCATATTTATAGTGAGGAAAACTCAAAGGTAAAAAAACCCACTCATAATAAAGAACTTCATGTATTAAGAATTTCATATACAAGTTTTACCCAACACTTCCACATCACTCCTTGGTCTCACAAAATGATTACAGAGTAGTTTCTTGCAATACAATACAATGATAATGGTCATCAACCATATTACATATCTCATGTAGATCTATTATAGTTCTCTTGTATCTATATGGTACCAATGTATATGTTTCTCATGCCAATCCCAAGAGGGATCACCCTATTTACATAGGGTGGGTGAATTAGCCATGCCATTTCACTCTTAAATGTGATAGACCAAAATAATAAACTTTAATAGATAAAATTTAAAATAATATGGGGTGTGGATGTTATTCCCAATTAACATTATCACCCCAACATGAACCCCAAATGATTAGTATTTATATCAATTGGCTTACCAAAGAGAAAATTCCACCATACTTGTAAATCATGGACTATCGTAGTTAATTCCAAGTCATATTGAGCATAGTTCTATTCATATGGTTTGAGTTTGTGGAATTCATAGGAAATAACTTTCCCATCTTGTATGATTACTCTACCATAAGCATCCCTAGATGAATTTTTAACTAATGTGAAACCACCATTGGGGTCATGAATCCTAAGAAATGGTGCCAATGTAAACCTATCCTTTAGCACTTGGAAATCATGCTCATATTTTTCAATATAATCAAATTTATTACTCTTCTTTTATAGAGAAATGATATGGTTGTGTTATCGTAAAATTGACAAGGGAAATTTTACCGATAACCATACCGAAAATTTTGTTTCGATCCCTCGTTAGGGATCCTCCGTGTTCGAAACGTTGTAAAATCCCTTCCCGGGAAATCTAGTTTTCGAACTTAGTCTTTTTGAGCCTTTTTTGGCTGGGCGCATGAAATATCCTTGTAACACTAGCTTTTGATGCGCCCCCTTAAAAGCCTTTGGCGCATGGTTTTCCATGTTAACACATCTTTCGGTGCGCCAAAGGATGTTGAGTCTATTTTGCGTGCGCCAAGGCGCATGCGCCTTATTGTTGACATTGCTTTTGTTGCTCCACTTTTCGGTGCGCCAAAGGGCGCACATAATCTCGCTGCAACACAAAGTTTTGGTGCGCCAAAGGGCGCACGTTTTCTCCTGTCGACAACAGCTTTCATGTGCCATTTCAAAAGTGGTTGGCGCATTGATGACAAGTTTTTCTATATATATCAGTGCGCGCCCAATGTCATTTTCATTCTTTTTGTCGAGCACGTGATCACTCTGGACTTGTCAGCCTCTGCTTCGTCGTTTTCGTCGCCCTGTGGACCCGCTCTCAATTTTGCTATATATCTAAGGTAAGAGGTTCTCCCTCTTCTCCATTTTCGTGCTTTCGGTTCTTTGCGTGTTCTTGGTCTGTGTTCTTGGTCTGCGTTGTGGTTTGCTAGCCGGTGTTAAAATAAGATTGGTTTGAGCTAGTTTCCCTCGTGCTGTCCTGTCTTCCTTTCTTCTTTTCCTCCTCCTTTCCCTCCCTCTTTCCGGATCTGCTGGAAGGGAGCTGTTTTGAAAGGACTTGGTCTGCCAAACTTTTTATATGAAACCTTATATGTCCATGCTATCTTTGAAATGGAAGAAAGAATGAAAATGATTGAGCAATGAGTTTAGTTCTATGGCGCACTGGCGCGTCTTGTCACACTTAAAACAGTTGCACCCCTTTGGCGCATCTACCCGCCATGTTACATGATTAAAACCCGCGCCAATGGCGCAGCCTTTTGTCCTGCTACATCTAGAATTCATGCGCCCTCAAAGCGCGCCCTTTTGCATGCTACAAGTATAAATCCCGCGCCTCCTTAAAAGCCTTTGGCGCACCCTTTATCCATGCTACATAATGTTTCCATGCGCCAAAGGGCGCACCCAGCTTTCATGTAACACAAGCCTTATTCGCGCAAGTATAAAGCTATCAAGGCGCGGGCGCACCCTCCATTGCAGTAACATGATGTTGTGTAAACCCTTCATGCGCCGCGCCAAAGCCTTTGGCGCACCATTTGTTAATGTTACATAATCCATCCATGCGCCAAAGGGTGCACCGAACCTTCATGTAACATACTCTTTCCATGCGCCCTGCTATAAAATGCAACCTGCTTCATCCATGCGCCATGCGCCTTTGGCGCCAGTATAACCTCTGCAACATTCCTTTTCTGTGCGCCTTATCTATTTGGCCTGCCAGTTGCATTTTTCCTGCGCCCTGAGCCTTAAAATCTCTAACTCTTTCTTCTGCTAGCTTTCCAATGGAAGATCAAATGACTAATTCAACCTTTTTGGATTGGGTCTCACTTCTTCTTCATGCAGATCAGCAACTGAGTTCGAAAGAACACATGTCTACGTCAAGCAAGAAGCCCACCAAACCAAGAGGAAAGGCTAAGCTGACAGAAGAAGAGATGAAATACAAATATCAGAGGGTCAGGATGCCCGAATCACAGGCTGAGTGCAGTATGGATGTCAGAGACTCAGAATTGGGTCACATTGACATGGAGGAATTCTGGGTTAGAACTCAGAAAGTTACAAGAAGTCCATGGATGGACAAGTTAATAGGCAGTGCCCTGCACTTCGCCGGAGGAATCCCCGTCAGTGCTGTCAACAATGAATTCATGATGGTGATTGCGCAATGTTACAACAAAGACACAAGATGTGTCGAAAATAGTAAGGGCGAGGCAGTCATAAACCTCACTGCCCGTCATTTTGAGTTGATACTTGGCATCCCTCATCACCGGAACTTCGTGGCTGTTAGCCAACGAGAATGCATCAAGGCCTGGGAAGACAACGAAGACCAATGCATGCAGTTGATGAATGAGGTCTACCTAAAGAACAAGAAGGCGGTGACCCGGTGGCCTCAGACTATCCACCGAAGTGATTTCTCAGAGGAGCTCAGCGATACTATCACCTTCCTGAGCAGAGTCTTCGGGCTTTCAGATGCCCACTATTTCCATAAGTGGATGCTGCGGTACTTGGAGACAATGAATAAAAATTTACCCGATCAGCGCTTTTGCTGGGGTGAAATAATAAGCAGCACCATCTCTGAGCAGCTACAACAGTTCGCCACAACAGGAGTGTTCCATATGAACTCCTATGTAGTCTACGCTGCAGCGTCGGCAAGGGATTATCCGGGGCTGAACCGAAGTGGAGTATGGCCTCAGGCCAAGATATTTGATTACTACCCAGAGCTGAGGCTGGAGAATAGCATCCAACATTTCGCAAAAGTTAACGATGCATTCTTCTATCATGTCATCTGCCTACTGAGGCCAAACATGACTCATAGCCGGACGACCAAAAACATAGTGGCAGTCACAGAGAAATGGGGGGCCCTGTTCACCCAATTTCCCACGTTCACCTATCTGAGGGCTGCCAAATTTTTGGGAGAACCAACCAGGCTACCAAGGTATGCTGGGCCTAAGCTGATTCTACTAGAACTGTCAAGGCAGCTGGTCACATACCATGAGAAGTGCCTCAAAAGAAAGAAGGGTGGAACTCCTTTCCCCCTCAAAGTGGGCCGATACACATGCTCCACCCACCATAAGGCGAAGGAAATGTTCGCAGAGCTGGAGCTACTCAACTTGAAGCATGACTTCCCAGCCAGGCCTACCTTCGACCCAAGAAGCTGCCTGCCAAAAGCGAAGCTCGATCCGATCCATGTCCCTCAAATTGAGGATATTTACATTGACGTTCTCCATGAGGCGGAACTCAGAAGAAAGGATCACTCTCGCTTAGCATTGGAAGAAATCATCCAATACGGAGTGGCCATTATCCCCGAAGGCTTCCAAACTACGGAAGATGAAGTAGATAAGGTGTATAATGACACAGATGGGGACAATTGGCCCTTCCCGGCCATTGACAGGAGCAAGGCTCCTCAAACAATTGAGGAGAGGGTCAAAGAGACTATGCGGAGAACAGAGCATTGGTGCCGCATGAATGGACTAATCTACCTCGGGGTAGATTTCACAACTTCCCCTTTGGGCAACGCACCTCCAAGGTCAAAGAAGCAGCTGAAAGGCAAAGGTGCAGAAGGTGAACCTAGCACCATTCAGGAGGAAGCCCCTGAAAGTCCTCTTCCCTCAGAGCCAGAACAGGTTATAACTCTTGATGAAGAATTGACAGAGGATAGTCCTATACGCCCATCCACCCAGGATGTCGGCATCGCTACAACTTCAGAGGTCCCTTCTATCCCTTCTTCTTCTCTTCCTTCCCCTCCTCGAGTGACTCAAGCGACCACCCCTTTGGTCGTGTCCTCTGCCCCTTCTTCTACCCTTTCCCCTGCTTCTTCATCTATCTTCTCCTCCCTCGCTGATTTGTCTTCCTCTATTTCTTCCCTCATCTCCGAGCTCCCTTCCCTTCCTATGTCTTCTGCAGTTGCGGTTTCCCTTCCTCCCGTGGACATTTCTTGGCTATTCTTTCAATCCGCCGCCACGTGTCTCACATGTTTTCCCCTCTTCTACCGTTGCTCTGCCCCCTCTGTCTCTGGTCCTTCTTCTATAGGACTAGCTTGGATTTCTCGGCGGTGAGCCAACAAAAGAGGAAAGTCCCCATCGCTCGATGGACTTTTCGGTCATTCGGCTAAAGGAGCAAAGAAACACAAGCGGTAACACGCTTCTCAAAAGCGCTGCGGTGAGAGAGTCATGGAAATAGCGTACCCAACCCCCTCAAAGAGAAAGAAGATCTGTCTCGGCAGATTTCACCGTGACCCAAGTCACAATGGGGACATCCTCGAGAAAGTCTCCGGGGAAGCTCTTTCGCGAGTTGATGCACTCTGCAAAAAGCTTCAGGAAACAAAAGAGGAGAAAAGGCTGCGAAGGAGCGAGAACAAATACCTACTTCAAGCCTTACAGAAGATGGGAAGTGCACCTCCCACAACTGCCGCCGAGACTCCTGAGCTTCTCAGTCAAGAGAAGATTAATGAGTATTCAAAGATCGGCGAGCAAGGTATGGCTGTTTTCTGCTTGGAGGGCCAGATCCTCGAGGATAGTGAAAGAGTAATCGCGAGTATATCGGTTTATACCTAAACATCGAGAAGGCGAATAAGGAACTCTAAGCATTAGCGAGTCGATATCGAAGAGTTAGAACATGCTAGACTCCAACACGAGACCTTCCAACAAATGTTATTTGTTGAGTCGAAGATCAGTGAAGTTCGGATTCTTCGGTCATCGAGGGCCCTCAACAAAACTATGTCCACTCTGGACTATCGGATAGATCAGCTGGAATTTGTTTTAGAAAAGATAGACAAGGTAAAGGAAGAGGCCTTGGATGCAATGCATCAAATGGAGAAAATTGTCTCTCGCCATGACTCCGGGGTTGCTCACTCCTTCCCTTACCTTGAGATCGGTGATGACACTATCCGGATCTTGAGGAGATAGCTTCTCAAGGGACGGGGCCAGAGGTCACATTCGACACTTTGAATCTATCAACAACCCTCTTGGCTGTAGGGACTTCGCCGGGTTCCTTATCGAGGTGGAGAAAGATTATTCCAAACTCCGGAAAAGCTCATAGGAGTGGGAGACTTGCGAAGCAATCAGTGAACGGCACAAGGATCCGTCACAGGATCAATTTGGGCCGATGATTAGCAAGTTTTTGGAGTACCGCGCTCAGTTCCACATATCATCACCTGAGCAGCATCAGAAACAGGCAACCCCTTTTCGGCCGCAGGATGATGATGATGAGTAGCTTTTCTTCTTCTTCTTCTTCTTCTTCTTCTTCTTCTTCTCTCTATTCTCCGACTTTCTTTTCGAAATGTCTAAAATGTGTTGGCACAAATGATGACATCATCCATGTTGCATCATGTGATGATGTCATCCATCCAAGTTGTCAAAGTCAACATGACTTTTAGATATTTTGTAAATATCTTTGTAAATAAGTGGTTGGCTCCATTTTGCCTTCTCTCTCCCTCATCTTCTATAAATATGGGAATACTTGTTGTATTCGGGGTGAACATTTTTAGATAGAAATAGAAGTGAGGAGAGAAAGACTTTGAGCTTTCTTGTAACAGAAAAGAACAGTAATACAATTATTCAGACTTTGTGCTCAATAGCTGTGTTATACATTAGATCTTTCTTACGTTAGATCTGTATGTGTTTAATCTGTTGGATTCATATCTACTTTTCCGTCATTTGTTTATCAGTATTGCTTTGTTTATTTATGCAAGTAGGTTTGGCTCTGTTTACTACCAAACTAAAAACATAAATCTTCTGACCTTTCTGCTTTGGAATTCATTTCTTTTCTCCCTTCGGATCTGTTCTTTCTCTTCTCCCTCTTTCATTCCTTTCTTTTCGCAGCCTGGAACACTCTACTGGGATGAGATCCCAACCCCCGAAGGCAGAATCTGTGAGACTTGCATAGGTTCCTGCTAAGTAGAAATAGCAATAAACCAGTTTCGCTTTGCTGTCTCAAAGAGGGGCTAAGCCCTGCACACTGTTGGCTCGTCTGTCCATAGATCTGTCCACGCGACAGATTTTCGGACCAACAGTTTTTGGCGACTCCGCTGGGGAACGGATAGATCTGTCAGATCTATGGCGGTGGTATAATATAAAATCAGAAAAATAATAAAATCGCTGCCAGTTTGCAAATCTGAACTTTTTGTTGAAAATCCAAAAATTTGCAAAAGTGCCCGAAATTGAAAATTTTCTTCTGAGATCCATAGATCGGGCCTAGTTACAGATCTTTAGTTCGCTGAGTTTTTATCAAAATTAGCATTTTTCCGTAGATCTGAGTTTTTGACTGTTTTCTAAAAAAGTTTAAAACCCTCTGAAAAAGTAAAAATCAGATCTGAAAATCAGCCTGCTATTCTTCCCTGCCATCTTATCCTCGCTACTATTTGTCATTAACATAATCGGTTTTTCGAAGAGGATAGTTTCTAAATATCTAGAAAAGTGCATGCTGCTGGTTTTTGTCAGAAAAACCAGAAAATCAGCAAGTACACCCAAAAATAAAGTTTAAATCTGCGCCATAATATCACAGATCTGGAAGGTACGCTGGCAAGTGAACCTTTTACGCGCAGCAGGAGAGCCCGTGGAGAAGTTGATCCTACTTTCGATCTGCTTCAAAGGCACAATTTCAGCGTAACACCGGCACGTTTTTCAGCGCTAAGCTCGGCTAGCCGGTCATCCAGGAGTGTCTCACCTCCACGAAGAAAAAGTCTTTACAAGGAGCATCTACATCCCTTTGTAGTGCCTTGCTGCTCAGTGGAACCACCCTCCCAGCTCGTGTGCTTTTTCCAGCCTTTCAAATGGCGGTACCATGGGGAAACGCTATGGGTCCTCTCGCACTGCCACATCCAGTTCACGCGCTCCCTCATGGAAACAGAAAGAATTTTCCTAAATTCGACGGGAGCGGAAATCAAAGCACGGATTCCCACATATCTGCTTTCATTATGTCATGCAGTATTTTGGACGTGACTCACGAAGATGTGTCGGTTCGCCTTTTTCTGGAAACTCTACAAGGGCCCGCAGCTGAATGGTTTCAGCATTTTCCAGCCGCATCTATCACCAGTTGGGCAACCTTGCGGGAAGCTTTTGAAGACAGATACAAGCCTTCAGAAGATGCATTTGCATTGTTATCACGGATCACTCACCTGAAGAAAGAAGCCAATGAGACTATGCGCGATTTCGTCGCCCGGTTCAATGCATTAATCAACCGTGTCCCTACTGCCATGCTTCCAACACCGGAGAATCAGAAGTGTTTCTTCGTGAACGCCATGAGCTCAAAAGTCAGCTTCTTGCTCCTTCAAGAGTGAGTAGCTACCCTGACACTCGCTCAGGCTGCTGCCATACGGATAGAAGACAATTTGATAATATCTGGCGAGTTGAGAAAGGAATCATCAAAGTCCAAATCTTCAGATCCCTCGCCTACTACTTCGTCTGATCCGGCATTCCAAAAGATGGCGAATGATCTGCTCGCATTGAAAAAGTAGTTGGCCCAGGCTCCTAGTTCTTCATACCGAGACGTTCCACGAAGGAGTTTCGTTCCCAACAATGTTTCACAAAGACCGCGTCTACCTGCAACTGCTCCACGGTTGGCGCTTGAAGCTCCTCCGGTCAATGCTTTGGCCGAAATTGAAGAGGAAGAGCAGTACTATGAAGAATCTTCGCCTCAAGGCGAAGATGATCAAGATGTCGGTGAGCCGACTGGCGACTCTACTATTGGATACATGGAATTTGATGAGGATGAATCTGATGAAGAAGAGAGTACTCAGGGCTATGCAAGCGGACAATCATACGCTGTTTTTACCCGCTCACAAGGAAAGGAAGCGGAGGTTGCTGCCCATGCGCAGAAAGAGAAGGCCGTGTCAAACGTGCCTCCAACCATTGTTAAAAGAGGTAATCCCCTTCCTACTCAACTCCCTGCTAAGTCTTTTCCAAAGAAGTCCTTTCCGCCCATCTCTCCTCCGAATCAGCCCCCTCATATTCCTATCAAGATCAGTAACCCTGTTCCACCATCGCGAAGTGAAGGACTCATTCCCTCACCAACGCAACCCTTGGCCGCATTCGATATAATAGATCATGCAAAAAAGACCAAGATCCAAATGTCTGAAGCTGAGTACCTTCAGTCAAATCCCGAACAGCTTGTAAGATTAACTAAATATATTCAGAGTCAAGCTGTTACGTCTAAACAGGTTTCCCCAAAAGGAATCCTTTCCACTCCTCCTGAATCCCACATAAATGTTGCTTCAACATCTGCATCAGGCAAGATAGAGCCTTTCTATCTCTCTCTCCTAATCAATGGGCACAAGTTGAGTAACTGCATAATTGATTCCGGAGCTTCCGATAACGTCATGCCGGCGAAAGTCGCCCATGCTTTAGGCCTCACTCTTACCAAACCTTTCGGCAGATGTTATTCATTGGAAACCAAGCAAGTGCCATTGATTGGCCAAATCAAAGATGCGCAATTTGCGTTCGCGGCATTCCCTGAAAAGAGGGTAAAGATGACCGTTCTCGTTGCTGACATTCCAGCAGCCTATGGAATTCTGCTAGGAAGGAGTTTTGCAGCGAAGTTGGTGGAGAAATTCACATGGACTGGTCTAAAGCTAGAATACCCGTCAAAGGTGTGATGCAGACTTTAGAACCAGAATCGCAAAAGAAGTACTTGGTTACTAGCTCTGAGACCCCAAAGCCCAAATCCTTTTTGAATCATCAGGGATGGGGAACTACTTCTTATCTACCGAGACAGGTACAGAGGGCATTTTTGTTCAAGAAAAGGATCTTAATGAGATCTGGACCTTGCAGTTCGATGGCAGTTGCGCGACTAGTGGATGTGGCACTGGAGTTGTGCTGATATCTCCCGAAGAGGAGGTAATTCCTCTTTCTTTCAAGTTGCAGTTTTTCAACACTAACAATACTGCTGAGTATGAATCTCTGTTGCTCGGTATGCAAGCTGCAAAGGAAAGAGGAATTAAAAATCTAAAGGTACAAGGTGATGCTGAGCTAGTTGTAAATCAGGTCAAAAGGATTTACCAAGTGAAAAATGAGAGGCTCAGGCACTACCGTAATGCAGTATGGGACAGCATCGAAGAATTTGATGCCTTTTCAATAGGAGCAATTCCAAGAGCTCAAAATGACATGGCCGATTCATTGGCGTTTCAGCATCTCTCATGCTCCCACACCCGGGTTTGAAAATGAACAAATACACCATTGAAGTGGTTTTCCGCCCGAGCGTGCCAGACAACTCTCAGCATTGGCAGGTATTCAACGATGATAATCACCTCATTGCCTTTCTAGAAAAATCAGAAAATTTTGATGAGTTGTATTTTGAAGGATCCACTTCTACATGCCGTGAATCAATCAACGGTCAAAACCATGAATCAGAGGAGAAAGACGGCATATGTCAGCTCAAAGGAAATAAAATTCCGAAGGGCTTGGTTTCTCTGGAGCGCTTGTTTGACAGGCACGACCATTTTATGAAAAAGAAGAAGCAAGATGTTCCTGACTCATCCCCAGAAACAGAACCAGTCAATATAGGTTCTGAGGCACACCCACAATTTGTAAACATTGGCAAATGTTGCACGCCTGAAGAGAAGCGGAAATTTGTCAAGTTGCTGAAGAAATATATAGATGTGTTGGCATGGTCCTATGCCGATCTAAAGTCCTTCAAGCCAAAGGACGTTCAGCATGACATACCGCTGAGAGAAGATGTCAAAGCCTTTCGCCAGAAGCAAAGGCATTATAATCCTAAGATTTCGGGCACCATCCAAGCAGAAATTCGAGAAGATCTTTGGATGCGAGAATCATCTTCCCTATCCATCACAGCACTTGGGTGGCGAATATTGTGCCAGTGCGCAAGAAAAACGGTGAGATACGCATATGCGTAGACTTTCGAAATTTGAATCAAGCTTCACTGAAAGATAACTACCCTCTTAGATAATGGATCAAGTTCTGCAAGTAGTAACTGGATCAGAAATGTTGTCTATGCTTGATGGTTTTTCAGGCTACAATCAGATTGAAGTCTCGTCTGAAGATCAATTCAAAATAGCATTCACTACTCCCTGGGGTACATTTGCCTACAGCAGGATGCCTTTTGGCCTGACTAATGCAGGTGCTACTTTTCAACGGGCCATGGACTTCGCATTTAAAGGTATGATGGGAAAATTCATTGTAGTTTATCTAGATGACTTAACCGTGTTCTCTAAACAACGAGGTGGTGATCATTGTGATCACTTGGAGCAAGTATTGGCAGTCCGAGAACATGGAATTTCCTAAATCCCAAAAAGTCCGTTTTGGAGTCACGGAAGGGAAGTTCTTTAGGGCATGTGGTTAGCAAAGAAGGGACAAAGATAGATATTGAAAGGGTTAAGGCTATTCAGAGCCTTACTCTACCTACAAGCAAGACTGGTATTCATTCTTTCTTCGGAAAGGTGAACTTTCTTAGGTGTTTTGTTCACGACTTTGCCGAAAAGACTCGCCACATATTGAACATGATGAAAGGATCACCCACTTTCAGATGGAGTGAAGAAGGGAAAAGGTCATTTGAAGAAATAAAAACTTCTGTTGCCCATGCACCGGTCCTGGTATGTCCCGACTTCTCCAAGGACTTCATCATGTATAGCTACGCATCAGAACATACTGTGTCTGCAATCTTAATGCAAAAGAATTCAGAAGACATTGAATCCCCGATTGCATTCATGAGTTCTCCCCTCAAGCCTCACGAGTTGAAGATGACTCAATTGGAAAAGCATGCCTTTGCCGTTGTCAAAGCAGTGAAGAATTTCAGGTATTACATTCTAAACTCGCATACGGTGGTGCTGGTTCCCGACACCGCGGTGAAATCAATTCTAACTCAGCAGGAGTTAGGAAGCTTGAGAGGGAATTGGATCGCAAAGGTCCAGGAATATGACCTGGATATTAAACCTACCAAGCTGGTGAGGGGCAAAGGCCTGTGTCAGCTAATGGCTGAAAATGAAAATTTAGAAGGTCCTAAAGGAAAAGAAGATTGTGCCAACGAAGAGCAAAGCCCTCTAAAGGAGCCTGATTCTCTACCTCTGGTTCTATTTGTTGCAACTAGTGATGAGTGGTACTCCGACATCGCTTTCTTCCTTACCTACGGCGAATGCCCAATGCACCTAACTGCGAGGAGAAGCGCACTATAAAGCTCAGAGCAGCTAAATATGTCATCTGGGATGACGGTTTATATAAGCGCGGGATAGACGGTGTCTTCCTGCGATGTGTTGACAAGCCCCAGCAAGTAAAACTGCTGGAAAGTTTTCACAATTCAGCCTGTGGAGGCCATTTTTCTTCTTCGTGATAGCACATAAGATCATTCGAGCCAGGTATTATTGGCCAACGCTCTTTCAAGATGCGGCTACCTGGGTGGCAAAGTGTGAACCCTGTCAGCAATTTGTCGGCAAGCCCAAGTTGGCTGCCCTTCCCCTAAGGCCGGTCATCATCAATGAACCATTCAGGCAATGGGGAATTGATTTTATTGGCGCACTCAATCCTCAATCGAGTGCTGGACATAGCTATGTCCTTACAGCAACGGATTACTTCACCAAGTGGGTGGAAGCCATACACATCGTTAAGCACGCCACTTCTAAGGTGGTTTGCGGTTTTATCAAAGAGAATATCATTGTCAGGTTCGGCGTTCCAAACAAAATCGTTGTTGATAATGCTTCTAACTTCTCCTCGCGGGAAGTTATTAGTTTTTGCTATGAATATGGGATAACTTTAGCACATGCCTCGGATTATTACCCTCAGGGAAATGGTCAGGCGGAATCCAGTAATAAGAACTTGGTGACCATCATACGGAAATTAGTAGATGAGAATCAGCGGATGTGGCACAAGTCTTTGTACAACGCTTTGTGGGCGGACCGCATTACCCCAAGAGATCTCTCGGCATGTCACCTTTTCAAGTGTTATATGGCACTGATGCCGAACTTCCCATTTCCGTGGAACTTCTGCTCTACGCTTGGCACAAGTGATCGAAGATGAAACTTTCCAGAATTCTCTAGAAAAGAGAATCATGTATCTTGTGGAACTTGAAGAAAAGAGAGTAAGAGTGGTCGACAGGATCACTGAGTATCAGAATCAAGTAAAGAGGCTTTTTGACAAGAAGGCCAAGCAGAGAAATTTTCAAGTGGGAGATCTCGTCCTCTTATGGGACAAGCGAAGAGAGCAAAGGGAATGCACGAAAAATTTGATTCCCTATGGAGAGGGACCTTTAAAATCAAGCAACTCAATGGAGAGAATAGTTTCTATCTCTCATATGCGGATGGAGCTGAACTCCCGCTTCCCTATAGCGGGCAACATCTCAAGATCTTCGGGAAGTAGAGCTTGCTCTCTTCTTTTCATGAGGTTTGCTTTTTGTTGTGTGTTTGCTTTTGTTGTGTGTTTGCTTTCGGTTAGTTTTGTGTTTCCTTTGTTCTCCCTCCGGTCCCCCTTGTTTTTGACTCCGTACCCAATGGATAGGCACAAGTGATCTGGGATTCTCTACCCCCGAGCTCGCTCAGGGATAGTCCCCAGAAAGAGCCAGCTGTTATCCCGTAAAATTGACAAGGGCAATTTTACCGATAACCATACCGAAAATTTTGTTTCGATCCCTCGTTAGGGATCCTCGTGTTCGAAACGTTGTAAAATCCCTTCCCGGGAAATCTAGTTTTCGAACTTAGTCTTTTTGAGCCTTTTTTGGCTGGGCGCATGGATTTTCCTTGTAACACTAGCTTTTGATGCGCCCCCTTAAAAGCCTTTGGCGCATGGTTTTCCATGTTAACACATCTTTCGGTGCGCCAAAGGATGTTGAGTCTATTTTGCGTGCGCCAAGGCGCATGCGCCTTATTGTTGACATTGCTTTTGTTGCTCCACTTTTCGGTGCGCCAAAGGGCGCACATAATCTCGCTGCAACACAAAGTTTTGGTGCGCCAAAGGGCGCACGCTTTCTCCTGTCGACAGCAACTTTCATGCGCCATTTCAAAAGTGGTTGGCGCATTGATGACAAGTTTTTCTATATATATCAGTGCGCGCCCAATGTCATTTTCATTCTTTTTGTCGAGCACGTGATCACTCTGGACTTGTCAGCCTCTGCTTCGTCGTTTTCGTCGCCCTGTGGACCCGCTCTCAATTTTGCTATATATCTAAGGTAAGAGGTTCTCCCTCTTCTCCATTTTCGTGCTTTCGGTTCTTTGCGTGTTCTTGGTCTGTGTTGTGGTTTGCTAGCCGGTGTTAAAATAAGATTGGTTTGAGCTAGTTTCCCTCGTGTTGTCCTGTCTTCCTTTCTTCTTTTCCTCCTCCTTTCCCTCCCTCTTTCCGGATCTGCTGGAAGGGAGCTGTTTTGAAAGGACTTGGTCTGCCAAACTTTTTATATGAAACCTTATATGTCCATGCTATCTTTGAAATGGAAGAAAGAATGAAAATGATTGAGCAATGAGTTTAGTTCTATGGCGCACTGGCGCGTCTTGTCACACTTAAAACAGTTGTGCCCCTTTGGCGCATCTACCCACCATGTTACATGATTAAAACCCGCGCCAATGGCGCAGCCTTTTGTCCTGCTACATCTAGAATTCATGCGCCCTCAAAGCGCGCCCTTTTTGCATGCTACAAGTATAAATCCCGCGCCTCCTTAAAAGCCTTTGGCGCACCCTTTATCCATGTTACATAATGTTTCCATGCGCCAAAGGGCACACCCAGCTTTCATGTAACACAAGCCTTATTCGCGCAAGTATAAAGCTATCAAGGCACGGGTGCACCCTCCATTGCAGTAACATGATGTTGTGTAAACCCTTCATGCGCCACGCCAAAGCCTTTAGCGCACCATTTGTTAATGTTACATAATCCATCCATGCGCCAAAGGGCGCACCGAACCTTCATGTAACATACTCTTTCCATGCGCCCTGCTATAAAATGCAACCTGCTTCATCCATGCGCCATGCGCCTTTGGCGCCAGTATAACCTCTGCAACATTCCTTTTCTGTGCGCCTTATCTATTTGGCCTGCCAGTTGCATTTTTCCTGCGCCCTGAGCCTTAAAATCTCTAACTCTTTCTTCTGCTAGCATTCCAATGGAAGATCAAATGACTAATTCAACCTTTTTGGATTGGGTCTCACTTCTTCTTCATGCAGATCAGCAACTGAGTTCGAAAGAACACATGTCTACGTCAAGCAAGAAGCCCACCAAACCAAGAGGAAAGGCTAAGCTGACAGAAGAAGAGATGAAATACAAATATCAGAGGGTCAGGATGCCCGAATCACAGGCTGAGTGTAGTATGGATGTCAGAGACTCAGAATTGGGTCACATTGACATGGAGGAATTTTGGGTTAGAACTCAGAAAGTTACAAGAAGTCCATGGATGGACAAGTTAATAGGCAGTGCCCTGCACTTCACCGGAGGAATCCCCGTCAGCGCTGTCAACAACGAATTCATGATGGTGATTGCGCAATGTTACAACAAAGACACAAGATGTGTCGAAAATAGTAAGGGCGAGGCAGTCATAAACCTCACTGCCCGTCATTTTGAGTTGATACTTGGCATCCCTCATCACCGGAACTTCGTGGCTGTTAGCCAACGAGAATGCATCAAGGCCTGGGAAGACAACGAAGACCAATGCATGCAGTTGATGAATGAGGTCTACCTAAAGAACAAGAAGGCGGTGACCGGTGGCCTCGGACTATCCACCGAAGTGATTTCTCGAGAGGAGCTCGGCGATACTATCACCTTCTGGCGAGTCTTCGGGCTTTCGGATGCCCACTATTTCCATAAGTGGATCTTTGCGGTACTTGGAGACAATGAATAAAAATTTACCCGATCAGCGCTTTTCTTTGGGTGAAATAATAAGCAGCACCATCTCAGAGCAGCTACAAACAGTTCGCCACAACAGGAGTGTTCCATATGAACTCCTATGTAGTCTACGCTGCAGCGTCGGCAAGGATTATCCCGGGGCTGAACCGAAGTGGAGTATGGCCTCAGGCCAAGATATTTGATTACTACCCAGAGCTGAGGCTGGAGAATAGCATCCAACATTTCGCAAAAGTTAACGATGCATTCTTCTATCATGTCATCTGCCTACTGAGGCCAAACATGACTCATAGCCGGACGACCAAAAACATAGTGGCAGTCACAGAGAAATGGGGGGCCCTGTTCACCCAATTTCCCACGTTCACCTATCTGAGGGCTGCCAACTTTTTGGGAGAGCCAACCAGGCTACCAAGGTATCTTGGGCCTAAGTGATTCTACTAGAAGCTGTCAAGGCGGTGGTCACATACCATGAGAAGTGCCTCGAAAAGAAAGAAGGGTGGAACTCCTTTCCCCCTCACAGTGGGCCGATACACATGCTCCACCCACCATAAGGCGAAGGAAATGTTCGCAGAACTGGAGCTACTCAACTTGAAGCATGACTTCCCAGCCAGGCCTACCTTCGACCCAAGAAGCTGCCTGCCAAAAGCGAAGCTCGATCCGATCCATGTCCCTCAAATTGAGGATATTTACATTGACGTTCTCCATGAGGCGGAACTCAGAAGAAAGGATCACTCTCGCTTAGCATTGGCGGAAATCATCCAATACGGAGTGGCCATTGTCCCCAAAGGCTTCCAGACTACGGAAGATGAAGTAGATAAGGTGTATAATGACACAGATGGGGACAATTGGCCCTTCCCGGCCATTGACAGGAACAAGGCTCCTCAAACAATTGAGGAGAGGGTCAAAGAGACTATGCGGAGAACAGAGCATTGGTGCCGCATGAACGGACTAATCTACCTCGGGGTAGATTTCACAACTTCCCCTTTGGGCAACGCACCTCCAAGGTCAAAGAAGCAGCTGAAAGGCAAAGGTGCAGAAGGTGAACCTAGCACCATTCAGGAGGAAGCCCCTGAAAGTCCTCTTCCCTCAGAGCCTAAGCAAGTTATAACTCTTGATGAAGAATTGACAGAGGATAGTCCTATACGCCCATCCACCCAGGATGTCGGCATCGCTACAACTTCAGAGGTCCCTTCTATCCCTTCTTCTTCTCTTCCTTCCCCTCCTCGAGTGACTCAAACGACCACCCCTTTGGTCGTGTCCTCTGCCCCTTCTTCTACCCTTTCCCCTGCTTCTTCATCTATCTTCTCCTCCCTCGCTGATTTGTCTTCCTCTATTTCTTCCCTCATCTCCGAGCTCCCTTCCCTTCCTATGTCTTCTGCGAGTTGTGGTTTTCCTTCCTCCCGTGGACATTTCTTCGGCTATTCTTTGCCGCCGCCGCGCGTGTCTCCACATTTTCCCCTCTTCTACGTTCTGCCTCCCCCTCTGTCTCTCTGGTCCTTCTTCTATAGGACCAGCTTGGATTTCTCAGCAGCTGAGCCAACAAAAGAGGAAAGTCCCCATCGCTCGATGGACTTTTCGGTCATTCCGGCTAAAGAAGCAAAGAAACACAAGCCGGTAACACGCTTCTCAAAAGCTGCAGGTGAGAGAGTCATGGAAATAGCGTACCCCAACCCCCTCAAAGAGAAAGAAGATCTGTCTCCGAAAGATTTCACCGTGACCCAAGTCACAATGGGGACATCCTCAGAAAGTCTCTAGGGGGAAGCTCTTTCCGTAGTTGATGCACTCTGTAAAAAGCTTCGGGAAATAAAAGAGGAGAAAAGGCTACTGAAGGAGCAGAACAAATACCTGCTTCAAGCCTTACAGAAGATGGGAAGTGCACCTCCCACAACTGCCGCCGAGACTCCTGAGCTGCTCAGTCAGGAGAAGATTAATGAGTATTCAAAAATCGGCGAGCAAGGTATGGCTGTTTCTGCTTGGAGGAGCCAGATCCTCAAGGATAGTGAAAGAGTAATCGCCGAGTATATCAGTTTATACCTAAACATCGAGAAGGCGAATAAGGAACTCCAAGCATTAGCAGGTCCAATATCAGAAGAGTTAGAACATGCTAGACTCCAGCACGAGACCTTCCAACAAATGTTCGACTGTTCAGTCGAAGATCTGGTCAAGTTCGGAGTCTTCGGCCATCCAAGGGCCCTCAACAAAACTATGTCCACTCTGGACTATCGGATAGATCAGCTGGAATTTGTTTTAGAAAAGATAGACAAGGTAAAGGAAGAGGCCCTGGATGCAATGCATCAAATGGAGAAAATTGTCCTCGCCATGACTCCAGGGTTGCTCACTCCTTCCCTTACCTTGAGATCAGCTGATGACACTATCCGAATCTTCAAGGAGATAGCTTCTCAAGGGACAGGGCCAGAGGTCACATTCGACACTGAATCTATCAACAACCTCTTGGCTGTAGGGACTTCATCGGGTTCCTTATCGAGGCGGAGAAAGATTATTCCAAACTCCCGGAAAAGCTCATAGGCAAGCGGGAGACTTGCGAAGCAATCGGTGAACGGCACAAGGATCCATCACAGGATCAATTTGGGCCGATGATTAGCAATTTTTTGGAATATCATCTGCGCTCGGTTCCACATATCATCACTGAGCAAAGACATCGAAGCAGCAACCCCTTTTCGGCCGTAGGATGATGATGATGAGTAGCTTCTTCTTCTTCTTCTTCTTCTTCTTCTTCTCTCTATTCTCCGACTTTCTTTTTGAAATGTCTAAAATGTGTTGGCACAAATGATGACATCATCCATGTTGCATCATGTGATGATGTCATCCATCCAAGTTGTCAAAGTCAACATGACTTTTAGATATTTTGTAAATATCTTTGTAAATAAGTGGTTGGCTCCATTTTGCCTTCTCTCTCCCTCATCTTCTATAAATATGGGAATACTTGTTGTATTCGGGGTGAACATTTTTTAGATAGAAATAGAAGTGAGGAGAGAAAGACTTTGAGCTTTCTTGTAACAGAAAAGAACAGTAATACAATTATTCAGACTTTGTGCTCAATAGCTGTGTTATACATTAGATCTTTCTTACGTTAGATCTGTATGTGTTTAATCTGTTGGATTCATATCTACTTTTCCGTCATTTGTTTATCAGTATTGCTTTGTTTATTTATGCAAGTAGGTTTGGCTCTGTTTACTACCAAACTAAAAACATAAATCTTCTGACCTTTCTGCTTTGGAATTCATTTCTTTTCTCCCTTCGGATCTGTTCTTTCTCTTCTCCCTCTTTCATTCCTTTCTTTTCGCAGCCTGGAACACTCTCTTTGGGATGAGATCCCAACCCCGAAGGCGAGAATCGTGAGACTTGCATAGGTTCTGCTAAGTAGAAATAGCAATAAACCAGTTTCGCTTTCTTTGTCTCAAAGAGGGCTAAGCCCCGCACACTTTGTTGGCTCGCAAATCTGTCCATAGATCTGTCCCAATAGATTTTCGGACCAACGGGTTGGTGACACGATGCGGGAGCATAACTTGCAGAGGCCATAACTTTTGATCCGACCGTTGGATCGTCCTGAAATTTTACAGGGTGGTAGATATACATTAGTACTATGCTGGGGACAACTTTTCTTGCAAGGTTGTGCTCATTTTGGCACGTTTTCGGGCTCGGATTCCGTCATCTAGTGGTCTAAAATTGGCTCCGAATGTTTTTTCTGCTTTTCTCTAGGTCTTAGAACTTTAATAACTTTTGTTGTGCTTGTCAGAATAAGTCCAAATTTCGTGTGAGCCCTAATTTATGAATGCATATTTGGCACAAAAATTTTGGGGTCAATCCGAGTTGTTTTGCATTTTAGGGTTTTTGGCATTTTAGGGTTTTAGAGTAGTCTTGAAATAAAAGGAGAATTGTAATGATGTAATAGAGCAGTGTGAATTCTAGAATGAGAAGTAAGCTATTTTGAAACTCCTGGTTTATTTTGCAAAGCTATTTATGTGTGTTTTTGGAGGTATTTCAACCTCTTGCAGCTGGATTCACATCAATCTCAAAGAATCCAATTACATATTTCCTATAGCACCACTGTTAGTCCCATAAAGCTTCTCACTTTGTGGACATTCTTTGGTGCCATACATTCCATAATGGCCTTAATCTTTCCTAGTTAAATTGTTATTCTATCATTTGAGATGATATGACTTAGCTATTGTAATTCCTTCAAAAATAAATTACACTTTGAAAACTTCACATAAATATTGTGTTGTCTCAGCCATTTAAAAACCAAGTTCAAATGTTGAATATGTTCTTCCTCATTTCGAGAATATATAAAAATATCATCAAGGAAAACAAGAACAAACTTGTCAAGATAATCACAAAACACATTGTTCATTAAATTCATGAAAGTGACAGGTGTATTGGTCAACCCAAAAGGTAAAACCATGAACTCATAATGTTCATACCATGTTCTAAAATTTGTTTTATGAATATTTTCTTCCTTTATTCTATTTTGATGATCACCTGCACAAAGATCTATCTTTTAGAATATCATGGCCCCTATCAATTTTTTAAAAATATCGTCAATATGGGGAAACATTTAAGTGTTTTTTATTGTATATTTATTCAGAAACCTATAATCCAAACAAAATATTATATTACCATCCTTCTTCACGAATATTACATGTTATCCTCAAGGAGAAACAATAGGATGTATTAACTCATTTTCCATTAATTCTTGCAACTGATCATTGAGCCCTATTAGCTTAGTAGTAGTCATCCTATATGACACCTTTGAAATATGTTCTAAGATAGGTACTATGTCAATAGAGAAATCAAATTCTCTTTTATGTGGTATCCTAGGGAAATATTTAGGAAATACATCTTGATAATCACAAAAATGGATATTCATCCATCATGGGATCTTTTTCCTCCACCATGTCTGAAATATTTACAACATAAAGAATATATCCCTTTTTCTTATCCTTATGTTAGAGAAATAATGTGTCATAAGGTCAAACTAGTGGATTTTCACCAACCTGTCTAGTATTAAGTCCCTTCTATTGGTAATGTGGAGGATCCCATTTATTGAATATAGAAAAAAAAATTGGGAGACCATGATGTTGGGGATCGCCCACAAATACTCCACTAGAACTTTAGAAAATTTCTTATACTTTGTGAAGGGGAGGATTTTTCTTAAAGAAAGAAGGCAGAGGGGATTAAGAATGTGTTAAAGGAGGGGATAAATTTATTGATAAGAACTTTTGGATTTCCACAATATT
Organism: Taxus wallichiana var. yunnanensis; assembly: GCA_018340775.1. Classification (NCBI taxonomy): domain Eukaryota; kingdom Viridiplantae; phylum Streptophyta; class Pinopsida; order Cupressales; family Taxaceae; genus Taxus; species Taxus wallichiana. The sequence goes on from CM031235.1 coordinate 489,251,496, forward strand.
AACTAGAATAGGTCTACACTCAATTAGAAGAGTTTGAATTCAAGAACAAGATAAGACTAATAAATAATAGACAAAAAATTATATTGATTCATTTATCTAAAGGTACTAAAACCTTTCTTAGTTTTACAATATTATCATATCTACAAAGTTGATCATAAAAAGGAATGGAGGAAACATAGAAAAAAAATAGAAGAATGCAATCTACTGCTTGTATCTTAGTAGTGAAAATCTCTCTACTTAGAAAATCACAATTTACAACCCCTTGGAATGGATAATTCATTCCAATTTATAGCTTTACACAAAGTCTTTTAATCTACCACCCACATGACTTTTCACTTCCCCTTATCATCTATGACATTTCATATTACGAGGAAAAAAGTGAGCCTTTTTCATTGATCAAAAATGACTCATTACAATGTTATACTATAGGTCACTTCAGGTGAATAAATTGAAATAGTAAAAGTACATCCTTAATGAAGAATTAGAAAATGAGAGAGAAAAAGGAGAAAGAAATAAGACGATATATGGTCACTCTAATACAAATGAAGCCTCCACTAATGAAGAGTAAGTTATTGATGAACCTTGTTGGAATAAACCTAGATAGATTTCTACACCTTTGAATTCTTTGTTGAAGTAGGTTGCAACAGGTGTTACCTTTTCTTATTGAGGAATATGCACAAATATCAAAGCACAGATCTATGTTTTAGAAATATTATTGATTCTCTTATACTAATTGAACCAAACTTGACGATCCTTTTTAGTGTTGAAAATTGTACATCAGATTTCTCTAAAGGAATCCAAAGTATATTCATTAAATGAGAATTTATTTCCTACCTCTTTCTTGACCAGTTCCTCAAAAGGTTTGAGAAGATCTTTCAATGATGAATTTTTAGGGATTGGAGGAGACCCAAGCCTTTAGACATTTTTGCTTATACTTTCCAAAATTTGTGATATGTTATCTTCACAATAATCAACCTGGGAGATAGTATCAATTAACATTTCATACCGGAAACTCATTGTGTGAGACCAAATTGGGGAAAAATTATTTTTTATGGAAGTGAATACATTTTTAGCCACCAATGAAAAAGACTCAATATTACTCATTTATGACACCAATAGAAGTATATTTCCCCAATGATCTTTTTCCTTCTCAATTTATTCTTTAGTCATATTTAATTTCAAAGTGTTTTCAAGAGAAAAAACAGACAATCTCAACCCATTGATCACTATCCCTTCCTTGCATTGTGTGTCCATGAGCCTTCTTGATTGTTACAAGGTTAATTTTTTTAAAAGGAGTGACAACCTTGGTAGGAAGAGATAGTATTCCACTGGGTTCCAAGAATAACTACACATAACCAATGAGAGTCTTCATATATTTCTCTAACTTTTCTATTATTTGTTCTCACTTCTCATTCTAGGAAAACATGTGGGAAGAAAATTATTTGAACAAATATACATCACCCTCATGTGTAGGTTGGCCCAAAGAGATTATTTTCACTTCATAATATTCCTAAATCATCTACTCTATAGGTTTCACATTTTTTGGATAATAAACCTCTACATAATGATTACTGGAAGCTTCACTAAATAAGTGATAAGTTACCTATGACTTCCTTCTTTGTGTGTTTTTATTATCCTTAAGATATCTTCAAAAAATAGTATTGATTCCTATTGTAGTGTCCTCGATTCATTCTGATAAAATCATGGATCCAAGGAAAAAATTTGAATTGTTGTGGGTTAAACATTAAGTAAGATGGAAATTTTAGTTTCATGATGAGTGATCATATCTTACACTTGATGAGATGACTCGGCTGCTAGAGAGGAAACACTTGGGAACTGATGTAGAATTTGAGGGTGTGAATGATCAATATCATCTTGTTCAATATATTCAACAGAATCCTCAGTGACTTTAAATTTCTTATGGAGCCTCTTAGAGTTAGATCCTTCAATGTGTTCTTTCTCTATAGTTTTTCTCTTCTAGGGATCTGTGAGTGAGTGGAGCTCAGGTTTTTCTTGTATTTCTTCAAGGATGAGATGTGAGATGCCTATCTCAAGAGATATAAGAGGCCATTAGACTCAATGAGGTAAATTATCCATTTCTTGAATCAATCCCTTGATCTCTAAATCACTCATGTAGTCCTTTCGTTAATTTTATCTAACTCTCTTATGTTCCAAGAGATAGGTGGAAGTGGTGTAGATTTTACTCCTTGGTAGTATGGATTGAAAAATCTAATCCACCATATCTAACTCCTTCAATTAATAAATTGAATTTTAAACTCCTCATTTGATCTACCATCATTCACATATGATCCCTATTTCTTACTTAAAATTAATTGATGCATTTTTCCCAATAGTTCTCAATTTGGGGACTATGGATCAATTCAAGAAGAGTGAAGGTTTGAGGAGTTCTCTTGATGTAAAAATAAGGAATCCATATATAGGAATAGAGGTTGAGGGAAGAAAATAATGGTTCAATGTTTGAGGCATCAGTAACACTCTTACATGAATAGAACCCCAAAGATATAGGAAAGGACATATCTTTCTTTTTGTCATTCCTACATCTGTTATTTTCATGAGCGAGTTTCCTACATAATTCAAACATTGTCATTTTATCACTAGGGTTCTTGGGAAGTCTACGATGAGCGAGATCAAATACTTAAACCATTATGTAGGTGAAGGTTGAGAATTGAGAGAAATGGATCCCATATTTCTCAATCAATGTAGTTACCTTGGATGAGATCCTCAAATATTGATTTCCTTCTAGAATTTAGATGAAAAACATGGTGAATAATTCATTCACCTTGAAAAAGTGTAGGTTACTTTCCTTGTTTATTATCTATGGATAATTCTCATAATCTAGTGACTTTTAGGACACATTAAGAGTGATACTAAGGCCCTTGAAAGGTATTTTGTAGGAGATATAATATATTAGGTAGGAGGTCATAGTTAAATTTATATTATAAGGAAAATGAAGAAACTACTGATGGATATTATCACTTATAATCTAGCCTTAATCCACTACATAGTTCCCTTTAGTTGAAACAAGGATGAATTGAGCCATCCTTTCTTGAAACTCTTTCATTGTTTCCTCACCCATCACCCTTCTCAAAAGGATAATATAATATGAATATCCTTTGTGAAATTTAATCTTAGAAAATCCTCTAGGAATGTCATAAGGTTTTATTCTATGCCTCAGCCATGACCTAAGTGTACGGTCTTGCAAATAGGATTCATTATTTTCCCATTATTGTGATGAAATTATTTAATGATGATTACCATATTGTTGTTGATGTGAATCTACAAACATTGAGAGATACCCTTAGGAATGAGGAATGTAATAATATAATTGTCATCTACTTGTACTATCCTAGAGTCAGGTTCATAGTGTTGTGCACATTCCATGACAAATTTAGTGTTTTGAATGGATAATTGATGACCTTCACTTGAGAATAGTCAGCTTGAAAAGAGTTTTGCTTCCACTAGCTCTCAAGTCCTCCAAGAATTCTATTTTTCAAGTCTTATAGATCCGTGTGAGTGACATCACTATCTCTCACACATGGATACTTGGTGATTAGGGTTAAAATGGGCTTAAGACATAAGTATTTCAATTTCATTATTCAAAAAAACATTGAGATGAGAAAAATAGGAGTCACTACCAAATGTTTACACTCAAATATGAAAATATTTATTTTTAGCAAGTTTCCATTTATTTTATTCTTTGATATCCTTATCTCATTTCGATTATTGAAATTATTGAACGTTTTTTATTTTTAGAAACCTGTTATTTTTAGGTGCTCATTGCTTGAAAACTATTATTTTTAGAAAGTCTACCTAATTCCACTTTTTGATGTTTCTTACTTATCCAAAATATTAAAAATGTTGGTAATTTTCTATTTTTAGAAACTTACTATTTTTATCCACCTACTATTTTGAATACCTTATATTTTTTGAAATTACACATACTGGTGTCGGGTTACTACAAAACCACTATCAAAATTTTTAGTTATGCACCGAGATCTTCTGCTCTATATTTCATAATTTTACATCTAAAGGATCTTTGTGAAAATGAAAAGAAGTTTTCATGGTTTGATATTTCAATTTTATACTATGAAAAAATTGAGGCATCAATGAGTTTTCTTTAAAAATCTTCCCAAAGGTGTTTTTGAGAGGAAGATTCAGTAAAAATGTTTAAATCAATCCGGCTTCTAGTTAAAGGGTTATATTTGAATATCTATTTTGGTGTCTAAGAAGGTCTAAAAGAATTTTGTTAGAATATTTGGTTGAAAATGATGATTAGAGGATGTTATAGTAACAATCTTCATGAAAAATGGTTATGTTTGGGGTGAATGAGGATTTAATTGAGTTTTATTATGTTTTTTAACTCACCTGCTAACTATACAGTTTAACCGTGGTTTGAATGGAGTGACTAATCGTTTAAAAATGGTGTAATATGGATAGAGGCGACACCAAGGACACCAAAGTGTGATTTGGTAGAAGGAGGGAGGTCGCATTATGGTGTCTCCCTTGTACCATGGGGCAAGAGGGGATAACGAGGACATAAGGGTATTCAAAATGTGAATTAGGGAGGAGGATGAGGTCACACTAATGTTTCCCCCATGTCTCCTTTTCCCCTGGAAGAAAAATGGGAATCAAGAGTTTCCAAAGTGTGATTGGGAAAAAAATGGAAAGAAACTTTTTCACTATATGTCCAAATTTGAACATCAAACTAACTATTTTCACCTCAAAGGCTTATAAGATTTTTTGGAGTCAAATATTGTATTATTTTGAATCCAAAAAAATTCTAATATCAATGAAACAATTATCAATACTTTAATCTTCATAAAATTAAAAATTTAGACTCTTTATTTTCTAGAACTAAGAGGGGCATCTGTAGAGTTTTGAAATGTCTTAGGAAACCTAAGTTAAGCCTTGGATCAAAATTTATAATTCCAAATTGTATAGAATTAAAATAGATTTCGTATTCCTACTTTTTTTATTCCTAAATCCTTACATAATTCATGAAATCAGCTGAAGAAGTCTATTTTCATCATTAGGATGTTCATTCACTCTACCTAGAAAACCCGATGTTGAACAAATTCTTCCTGAATGAGATATTATTTCCTAAATTTTCCTAAATTGCATCGAAAACCTTTAATAGTCTATGACACCACCCTTAGATACATTAGATCATCCTTGAATGTTCCCAAAGGATGCACACAGGATGAATAATTACCAATATTGAACTTATTAGGCCTCTGCGGGAAGACTTGTCTTTCACATAACCTTACTAAATTCATCCATAAAATTAATTAGTCATCCTTGCACATTGAGACATACTTGGAAAAATCATTGGGAACTTATCTAGACATGGTTTAATGGATCCATTAAATAAATATTGTCTCAGGAGATGGGCTCAATGTGGTCGGGAGAATAAATTTTGGACTATGGGCTTAGTTGTCATACTTTAAAGTTTCAATTTTTAGGCTAGTCATTTTACATGATAATAGTTGGCTCTAACTTGGGGACATTAGCCTATAAGAAGTAATAGAGAACTTTATACATATCATGGGTGAAAATTCTAGTGATTTTTATGTTGGTCAATAGAGTCATTTTTTACAAGCAACAAACACACATGAGGGAAAAGGAAAAAACACACAGGACTGAAAGGAAACACATAAAAAATTGAAAGGAAAGACACACACAATTGAAGGAAAACTAACATCACATCCTATAGATATTAAAATGTTATTCTTTTGAGGAAACTCTAATGGGGTCACGTCAAGGTAATCCATATAGTATGTATTCTCTCCGCAAAATGTTTTATCTTTAAAGCGCCAATCTAGAGTGAGTGAAAATTACTATGGATTTCTTCGGGATTTATCATTTATCCTAAAGGAGAAAACTCTCTCTGATTTGGAAACTTCTATTTTCTCTAATCAAATATCCTTTTCAACTTAAAATGATTTCTTCTCGAGTGTATCAACCGATACTAACCTATATTCATTTATCTTTTCCTAGTTGAAAATCCTCTTGTCAAGAGCATCTGAATATTATCCACTTTCTACTTCCTTAACTAGTTATAAGGAAATTAACTCCTAAGAAATTGGGATTTGAGCCTCAAGTCATTATATTAGTTAGAAAGGAGAAGTTACAATGTCTTTCTTGGGCATGATCTGGTCGGACATAAGGAATCATATAATTTCTTAAACCAATCTCTTTGATTAACATCAAGTCACTTTTGAATGATAGTGATAATATTTTTATTACTATATTTCATCTAGCCACTACCTTACAGATAGTAATAAAATAGAATGAGATAGGAAAATATTTTATTAAATGTACATCAACTTTCCTACTGAGAAGTAGGTGGAATTTTTAGCTACTATCTTGTTTTGTACCCAAAATATGACAATGATGTTTTCTTTCAAAATTTTACACAATGTCTCAGAGTTGGCATGCTTTGTTTGAATGGATTCTACCCACTTCATGAAGTATTTCTAATTAGTAAGAACATACATATGTCATGTGTATGAGTGCATGTTCAATACACCGATGAAGTACAAACCCCACAATTGGAAAGGTTCTTTAATAATCATATGCCTAAGAGGTAAATCAGTAAGCATTGGTCTTCCCAAAATTTATTATCATGTATTACATTTTCCAACCTACTTGTATGCATCACAAAAGAGGTTATGAAAATAATATCCACCTCTCATGATCTTGTGAGTTGTACCCATTATAGATAATTGACCCCCACACACTTGATCATGATATACTTTAAAAATCTTCTTTTATTGTTCTTCCTTCATGCACCTTAATAATGTGTCATCCAAACCTTTCTTATATAGAACATTATGTCATATGAAATATTTTTCTACCCTAAGATAGAAAGTTCTTATTTTTATTTGATCTGGGCCTATAGGAAATCCCCATAGGTTAGTAAATATTATATTTCAACATAATATGGATTGGTGGTACTTACAAAGAGCATGAGAGGGAGGTCTTTGATTAAGAATGCATAGCAATAGGAGCAATCTTTCCATTCCTCTTAGGAAATAATTTTTATACAATCCATTAACTCATAACAACTTGGAATGTTTTATTTCAAGATCATATTCTTTCACCTTTTATATCTAGTTTAATTTCCTTACATTGGGGTATTTCTACATTAAGATAAACTTAACTGACACACTAGGAACCATAATAACAATATGAGAGTTCAAAATATAAAACATGAAATTATTTAAGGCCCTCACCATTGCATAGACATGATTTTCATGTTTTGAGAAGTTAAGATAATTTTCTTTCAGAGGATAGCTCATGAATGTAATGGGTGAATGAATTTTACCTTCATTTTCTTGCACAAGAACTACTGAAATAATATTCTCTAAAGTATAAAAATAGATAATGAACTCTTTTTTGAATTTTGGGTGCACCAGAGTGGGTACTTTTGCAATGAAACATTTGATAGACTCAAATAAATAATTTCCTTATTTTCTCCACTTAAAGGATTCCTTGGGCTTCGTCATGTTGATGATTACCTTTATAAGATTAAATTTTTTTGGGATAAACCTTCTCAATAAATTAAGCTTTCCAAAGAAATAATGCACACCTAGTGTTGGTTAGAATATTTGATGTTTTGGAGATAATCAGTAGTTTTAGGGGACAACATTCCCTCATATTTAGTGGGAGGTTCCCTAGTTTAAAAAAATAAGAATATCTAAAGATTTACAAATATAAAACTAATCAAATCTTATTGTGGATATTGGTGACGGTGAATGGATTCATAGTTTTCAATATAGAAGATAAAACAACAAATAGGAGTAGAGGAATTACAAAAATTAGGATATGATAAGATAAGTTGATCAGAGAAAAAAACACTTTTAAATAAGAAGATTGCATATTATCAATTGATTGTATAAGGAAATGATAAAGGAAACAACACTTTTAAATAAGAATATTGCAGATATTTATCCTACTCATGCGTGAAAATGGAACTAAAGAACATGTGTGTTTGCATAAATTATAAATTTACATCACATAAAATTCATATCAAATAAAATTTCAACACATTTTACTCCATGAATAAGAACACAAAGTTTCAAATTTCATATAAAACAAACAACACATTAATGAGATAAAGAAGGGAAATTGAGAGAAAAATAATGAAGAGGATGGTTTTCTTTTGTATTTTCAAAAAAATTATATTTACACTTAGATGCACCAATATCTAACCCCCTTTACCAAGGAAATGAAGCCTTATATAAGATAAGGAGAGGATGTAACAACCTTTCGTAACTACTTGTTCTTAAGTAAGTGTTAAATAGTTAATTACTTGATTACATAAATTGGATTTATTTTATAATTTTTATTTTTAATAATAAATCCAAGTTAAAAATAAAACAATAAAAAAATTTATGAATTAGAGGAGGAAGAAACAAAAGGAATAGATAAGGCTAACACTTTAAGCTTGAGCACGTGCACCCGTAACTTCATTACCACAATTAAAATCTTGTTTCTTTTGTGAATGATCATGTTTGCAAGAGTAGTCAAACAGTTTCCAAGGGCATACTCCATTTATTTAGAAATTCAACCATTTTTCACAAGGTCTTTTGTTGCCTTTATAAAAAAATTATTGACTTCTGAAAGTTATTCCATTTCGTCCTTGTCAACCACTTCTTCTTTAAATAAATTATCCTTAATGAGTGAATTTAAATTTTCCTTAATTTTATCGACGTGATTCCTTTCTGATGAATTGTACTTGAATATTTGACAACGAAGATCTTACAAGTCTATAAAGATCTCAGATTTTAGTTATTCTCCCTTTTGGACTATATTCTTTAATTTAGTTGTGGCTTTCTCAAGTAATTTTATCCTCCATTACACACTAAAGGTCCAAGTTCTATATAAGTTGTTCTTAGATTCATCAAAAATATTTTCAAAGAGAACTATTTTCTCATCTATTAAGCTCATGATCTAAAGTTATTGCATGCAATCTTCCCACATCTTGAGTTTAATGTGAATGGTATAAATTCCTAAATTGATTTGTTCCTTAGATGAGATGATATTATTATATGTTTTACATGCTTCATCAATGAGTTGCAGAAAAGAAACCAAAATGCCTTCCACCTAAGCCTTAGAAGCCTTATAAAAAGCAAAATGCTTGTGAATTTATTTGATTTCATTTATAGTAATTCCAGTGGTAGTAGTAGTTGGTGGAATTGTGGAGAGGGGAGTAGGATCGAGAGGAGTCTTATCGAATATAAGAAAGACTTGATGAAACTAGAAATAACTTTCACGTTCTCTTCTAGTTGTTCATGGGTTTGCTTCCTTTCCCAACCCATTTAAAGACCTTAGAGATAGTTTCACTAAGGTTATGAACCTCACCCTCATGAGTTGATTAACCTAGTGAGATCTTGGTGAGATCTCAAGATCATGTTTTGATATATATTTCTCGTTATTATCCTCTTATGGTCTAGTAATTTCCAGGAATTGTTTCCCTTTTGAATTAGAAACTAGATGAGAAGTTTTCTTGGATTTCTTTATAGGAGGAGATGTGCCAAAGAGAACATCCAATACATCAAATTCAGGAACCTCAACCTGGGATTGTGTTTTCCTATTCTTATTATCAATTATAGGTTAGGCCCATGTGAAATAATTCCTAGAATAAGTGGTTAAATGAGGAAATGTAAGGTAAATTTGGGAGCACGGAAGCTGAAGTATAAATATAAATAGTTGAAGTCACAATGGAAGAAGAGAGAGGACTTGTAACATCCAAATTATGCCTTGAAACATTTTTTTTGTATGAATCTAGCTCAATTATTTAAATTTTATCCTCTTATTCATCATATTCTCGATATTCTTCCCCTCCTCCTTGTTTACCCTACATTTTCTCAATTATTTATTCTTCAGTAGGTTGTGATGTTTATTCAAGAGAAGATTCACTAGCCATTTCTTATGTTTTCTCTTCCTCCACTCCTTGTTTAGGTGTTTCTATCTTCTTTTCAGTCTCATTTTCCTTATCTTTCTTCATATAAACCTTGGTTATTGATTCTAAGGGATATGAGGAAGGATTTTTTTGAGTTGGGACATATTTTTGTGAATTGGAAACCTTCTAAGAAGAATATGTTCTCTTAAAGTCTGAATTCCTTAATTTTTCTATTAAACCAGTAACTTATTCTTAGTAGCACAAGATACTTCAAATCATATAGGTTGGCTCTCTCCTTCTAAGAAAAATCAATGGTAGTAGGTAGAGGATTTTACTAAATGGATCCTATATACTCTATAGTATAAATATCAGAATCATCATCTACCATACCTTCTATAATTGTGTACAATTTGATGTCTTTGATTTGTTATAATGACATCCTACAAAAAATATTTTTCCGAACTTCATACCCATCCTCACATTCATCCCAATAGTATTATAATTCTAGAAAGTGATAGTAAGTAATCCTTAGATTCTTTGTAATGAATCCTTTGTTGTAAAAAGAATCCCTTTTATGATACGTATGGAAATTAAATTTTGAGATAGTTCGTTCAACATTTTGAGCATCTAGGTCTGATCTGCAAGTGTAATTCCCCAAAGAGATGGGAAATTGGATGCCTAAAATTTTCTTGTCCATGAAAGTTATATGAAGAACATCAAATTTTCTACAAATCTCAACCAAGACTATCTTTTCATTATAATAGATTGGTAGCTTGTATAGTTTCCCCTCAAACCTAGTTTTCTAAATGTAGGAAAACTTTCTAAATTGAATAAATAGGCTATCATATATAAAAACTAGTTACCTAGCCTCTGGGGAAACTTTCTTAGTCATATTTCCTTCCAAAAATCTGACCAAAAAATGGTGAAGGCATCATTTACTCTCCTATGGTGATTTTTTTTGTTCTCATACATGAGTTGAGTATAGAATTCATATACATGTAAGTTTTTATTTTTATCCTATCCTTTTAGCCCCACCCATTTCTTTTATCCTATTATAGTGTACATCAGGTATGAAATCATGTGAAATGTCTTTCTTTGATGAACATTGACAAGATAATGAGTTATATTTCCATAGATTATTTCCTCCCAGTTCAAATGTTTTTTTCCTTCACAAATTATATTAATGTATACACATACCTAATTTTGAAACTCATTAGTGGATGGTATACCCATTACCCTGGCCAGTAGTGCTATTAGAACTGAAATTTCCTCTAGGAATTCAATTTGGTAGAGGGTATTTAAAAATTTAGAAGGACATTTCATTTTTACTTTCAACCATTATTTATCAATTAGGGTCTTTTACTTATCAGGACTGATGACAAATAGTCTTTATGCTTTTTTTTTGGTTAAAATCTTGGAGTTTTCAAAAGTAGGGATTCCTAAGGCCAAATTGATATGATGAGCATTAGCTAGTAAATGACCTACTCCTGTGGATATTTGAATTCCTTGGTTTTTAGATTGCTATTGGATTCACATGCCATAACTATGTTAGTACATTGTACCGAGGTGGGGAAGCCAATAGTATGAGATAATCCACTATTCTTAACACATTGGGCTAGTAGGGTTTGGATTTTCATCTATTACTATAGCCCAAAAGTCATCTAGATTCATGTGTTTGACATCACTATCACCAATTTAAGTAAATCAGGTTTCTAGGTAAGAAATTTTCTCATATCCAACATATTGAAACTTCATGATGATATATTTATGGATAAATCAAGGAAAACAAATGCTACACAATGAAATTTAAGGAGTGTTCAAAGGGAGGGATGAGAAATAAAATAACTACCAAAATGGAAAAAATTAGGATGATACCACTCACTTTTACTTGAAAAAGATGAAACCCTCAAAACAGTCTTAGTGAACTTTGAAATTTTCAATTTTGATAAAAATTGAAGAAGTTATGAGAAAATTACCTCTTTGACACGCGAGAGGGGGAAATGGACAAAACACTTTGATATCGAGCTTTTACAAATGTGAAAATAAACTGTATGGGATGGTTTATATATAGCTTGGATTTAAAATAGTCCATTTAACATATAAAATAGTGTATTGGATGTTTTTAGGCTCGTGGGAACACTTTTTAACCTTTTTTGCTTATAAGTTTGTTATGAAAATGTGTGGAGAACCAAAGGAACACCATGCAATGTGGATAAATAGGGTGTATAGAGAATGGGTGGAATGATGAAACAAGTTCTGAGTGTTCTTAAAAGTTTGCATTCATTGATATGAACATCAAAAAGAAGGCACAAGGGTGAAATGGGCATGCAGAGAATTGGTGGCCTGAAGGAACAAGTTCCAAGCATTCCATCAATTTCCATAATCACCGATTGAGCCTATGTGAAGGAGAGGTGTGGTGATGTGGATACTATAGGTAATTGTAACACGTGCACATAACTCAATAATTGTTCCCAAGGTTCCAACAAAACTTGATTTTCCAAACCCAAACAAGAAAGTAGCTAATGCGACAATGCGGGGAATAGGAGGAATGGAGGAATTGTTCCTCCTACTCCTTCAAAGTCCATTTTGTTTGACCAAGTCCCAAATTGGTTGAAAAATGAATAACTATTTTAAATTTTCCTCTTTTTTGGCAACAACAAGGTAAGTACAACTAATGATAAATATGTGACTAAACCAAAAATTCAAATTTTTAAAAAAAAATTCACATTTTTTGGGTCTGTGACAATAGCTAGCTCTTTTATGAGATTGAATTGCCTTGACACAAAGTTCAAACAAGATCAAGAAAATAACTCTATAATATCTTGGTTCACAATACTAGTGTATACCCTTTTGGAAGATTACAGACAAATACACAAAAGAAGACAAAAAAGAAGGAAAAGGGAAAAAAAGACACACATCAAAGACCAAAAAAAATACTATGTACAAGATTATATACAATGGAATTTCATCCATCAAAGAATTAAATAATTTAAGATGTTTTCAACTATATAGCAATGTAAGGGAAGTTCCATCCATATAGTCAAAATACTATTAATTTTCTCCAGCAAAGTGTTGAATTCTAAATGGACCAGGAAAAAGTGAGTCAAACTAACGATGACTCCCAGGAGGTTCTCTCCTTTTTATCCTAGAGTAATAAAATGTCTACAACTTAAAATTCATGGGACTTAATCTTCTTTCCAAATATTTTATCGACCCTCTGCTAATGGACTGAGATATGATCGACTACTTGTATCCTTTCTTCTTCCATTTTTTGGAAGTACATGATCCTATTTTACAAGGCATCTCTGAATTTCTCATATTCAATTGCTTTGGCCAAGTGTAAGGCTGGTAACTCAAGTGTGATTGGAAAGTGAACATCCATTCTATAGACTAGTGAAAATGGTAACATTCTAATATCCCTCTTAGGTTTCATCCGATCATCCCAAAGAGCATCATACAATTTACTATGCCAATTTTGATGTGATTCATTAAATAATTTCCTGATTACGGTCATTAGATTCTTGGTGGTTGATTCAAATTTCCCATTTCCCTATGGATATTGGCATGAGGAATGAGAAAGAGAAATTCCATAACCGTAACATAAATCTATGAGTTCATAGGAAGAAAATTTTGGAGCATCATTTGTTACAATCTTATTGATAACTCTAAATCGTGCCAAAATATTTTCTTTAATGAAATTACAGACATCCACGGAAGTGGTTTTCTTTACCAAGATGGCCTCCAACCACTTCGTGACATAGTTTTTGTAGTTAAAACATGATTATGCCTTATACTAGAGTTAGCATTAAGAGTTCCAATGAATTCCACCCTCCAATAATTCAAGGATCCTCAATCAAAATGAGCTTTAATGGAAGAGTGGACAATTTAATTCTCTAGATAAAAGTTTGACAAGCTTCACACTTTAAGCCCATTTGGTTACATCCTTGAACAAGGTTGGCCAGTAGTATCCTCTCTAAATAATCTTGTGATCTTTTATTAAAGAAGAAAAATTCCTCCCACATGTTTGATCATGGTAATCTCTTAGCAATATTTTCTTATGTTCCTTATCCATGTATCTCAAGAAATGACCATCAATTCCATTCATCAAAAGATATTTTCCCCAAAGTACATACTTAGTAGATCTAAGTTTGATGTCTCTCTTCTCTTTAGAACTAAGATGCGTGAGACATTACCCATATGTAAAAAAGGGGAAATGCTACAATACCATTCATTAGTGGAGCTCAAGAAGAGAACAATAGGCATTTCAAAAATTTCCTTATTACTTAAATCTCCTTTCACACTTTCAGCAATCATTTGACATACACCCTAACCTCATAAACCATATTAGTTTAGTTGGATTGATATCATCATAGTATTAAACCTTAGAAACCCAATTTCATCTCTTGGATCCAAACTCTTGCTGAGTAAAAATGTATTTCACAGTTGTACCAGGGAAAAAAATAGTGGAATGGGAATTAAGAATGTAAAATATGAGCTATTTTATAGCCTAAACTATAGAAAAATCATGTTTCTCAAGATGAGAATATTTCAATTACTAAGCCTTTAAAATATAACTCATAAAGTCAATTGTCACTTCACACACCTAAAATTCTTCTAGACCAAAATGGGAGACAAAGTGTTTTCTAAGGCATAATAGTAGATAATAAAGTCCTTATTAAAATTGAGACAAAACTGAACTGATGATCTTGTAATAGCCTTCTTTATTCCTTCAAAATATTTCTTTCCTTCTAAACTCTAGTGAAAATAATACTACTTCTCTTTCATCATTTGTTCTATGTTTCAATTTAACTCAAGCAAATTTTGGAATGAATCTTCTAAGGAAGTTGATTTTTCTAAAGAAATAATGAACAAATTTTTCCTATAGGGAGATAAATATTTTGAATAGCTTAAAATGATTTCAATTCTATCTTCATTCCATCCTTCTAAACAATATGTTTGATAAATTTTCCCTCAGTCACCCTGAAAACATACTTCTTAGGACTAAGTGAAATGTCATGATAATTGTATTGTTGGAGAATGAGCTTCAGGTACTGAAATAAGTCTTCCCTATTCTTAGATTAGATAGTAATATCATCCAAATAAGCCAAAATTCATTTAGTTTTCAAATATCCAAAATCCATATCCATATCCCTTTGTAAAGTTATTGTTATCCAAAATGAGCCCCCTACTTATTTTGGCTAACTTGCTTTTATTCTTGCCTTCCTTGTGCTTCAATATCAAATTTTACACATTTTAGGAACCCAAGGGATTTTGGAAATGGTTCCATAAGATAGGATTTTTCCTCACCTTTCCAGAAAGGTAAAATTTTCCTCCTAACTCCAAGTATTTCTCAAGTTATGGCTTGGCGGAGTTTTTGGGGGAAATTTTCCCTTGACATGCCCGCGGCCAATGAGGAGGTGCCACATGGTGGCGGAGGTCGGGGAAGTGGAGACAGGTTGGAAAATTCACCAAATAGGGTAGCGGGGTGTAAAGGAAAATTTTGGCCCGAAGGCCCGCGGAGCATTTTGAGGCCGCCATGTGTCCTGTCGGTGGTGGGGGTCAGAGGCACATAAGGAAATCGAAATTTCTTCCAAAGTGGCTAGTGGCCCAAAGGAAAATTTTGAAGCACATGCCCATGGCCAATGAGGGGCTGACACGTGTCCCTGGGACAACAGAGCACGGGGAAAAGTTGGGAAATTTTCCCAATGAAAAATCAAAGGATAGAAGCGAGGTTTGGGCCCACATTTCCATCAAGCAAATAGGGAAGCACCATGTGGCAGTGGAGTGGCGGGGCATGGGGATTTTTGGGGAAATTTTACCAAATTCAAAAAAGGGAAAATTTTAAAGTTTTGGCCTGCCAATCCATTTTTGCCCTAATTTTTCCCTAAATCTTCAGAGGGGCATAACTTTTGATCCAGAGCTCAGATTTTTGCGTTCTTGGTGTCATTGGAAATCTAGTGAAATTATCTACATGATGGAGGCATATATTTTTTATTTTGATGGATATTTGGGGGAGAAAAATAGGAAAACATCTCTGGCATGCAAAAAATGTAGAAAACACCCGCAACCACCAAAATTAATGAAGTATGTGCCTCTTTCTTGCTTTGTAGAGCAATGTACTTTGGCGTATGGGTTTTTCCATGAAGCCCATCACTTTGCAAGTGAGATTGGAAGAATTTGTCGGTGGTTGGAGTTTCAATTTCATTTTTCCATGTTTTCCACATTTCTTTCATTTTTTTCAATGGTTAAAAGCTAGATTTGGCTCATTTGTAAAGGTTGTTCATTCTTTCTATTATGCCCACCCTTCTTTTCTTCCCTAGGGTTGAAAATGGAATTAAAAGCTCATTCCCTTCTCTATAATGGCATTTTTTCCTTTTACCATTGAAATTATGTTTTGTGCAAACCCTCGAGCAATAAAAAAAACATGTTACGTGATGCATATGTCCATCCTTGCTCATTTTTTGGTTGTTTCCTTCTTGCCTCTCTTCGTTATAGGTATTTATGCATGTTTGGATGTTCATTGTAGGTTTTGGAGTTGTGTTCATGGATTTTTGGGACATTTTTTGTGTGAAATCCATCCTTGGTTTTGTGATGCACTTGTCCATTCTTTCCATTACTCACCTCTTCTTGTTCCATGGCAGTTTTGATAGATGTTCAACATTTTCCTTCTTTGGTGTATCACCATTTTAGTGTAGGCTCTATTTTTCCCTCTTTTCTCTCTCTGTCTCCTTGGCATAGTTAGATTAGGATTAGATTATCTTTCCTACACTAGAATAGCTTATGGCAGGTAGTTTAGGAAGAGGAACCAATCTTCTCTAGAGAGCTTTCCCCATTTGCAAAGGTCCCACACTTTGGGAAAGTTCAATGTTGTGCATTCACACCAAATGACATTGCGTTAGAAAAGTAGATCCATAGGTCATTTTGGGGGTGCTGTGAATTTGGAATAATAGTTTTAGCATGTTGGGTGGGACCTTAGAGTTTTCCACTTTATTTTTGATAGGTTGTTATGTTCCTGTTAAGGATTCAACCTTTGGAGGCATATTCAAAAGCACATCTGGAAACTCCATCTGGTAAATAACTCATTCTCTGCATTGCAGACCTATTTTCCATCCATTTTCATCTATTCTTCTTTCCATCTCTTCCATATTCTTTCATTCCATGAATTTTTTCAATCATGACTTCATTTCCATCATGGAATTCACATTAACAACAACATCATTATATTCCACCTCCAACATGTTTTACAAAAAATCCAAATCAGCATACATACCCATATGAGCGGTAGTGCCACAATCAATTTGGCTATGGAGCTTTCCAAGAGCAGGAGTATGTAAACAATGAAGACAATAAAATGCAAGATGCTGGTCTGTTGGAGAAAATCCAAAAGATGGAGGTAAACATGGTGCAATCTAGGGCTCAAGCACAAATGAAAGAATTCGGAATCGATTGTAGAGCACCTTATCCATGGGTGGGACCTTTTCCAAGGCATTACAGCCCTCAAGAGAAGCTTGACTTCATGATTGCAATGCTACCATTACTTGCAAAGTGGACTGAGGCAATAGAGGTGTATGAGATGAGTATTCAACAACCTTGTCAATGGGTAAGCACAACATCTCATACTCTTTCTTTTACTCTTTCTCAATCTGTATCATTTCAAAAGGACAAGCTTCAAGTTTCCCATATGTTGCCCCAAATTTTGATCCTATTTCTCCATCTCCTAGTCTTCCACCTCATCTTAATTCTTCTTTCCTTTTCCTTCCAAATCCAAATCCCCTCCACAAGAGAAAAAATAAATACCTTCCACTCCAAGGAATCAAGAATTTTCATCTCTTCCACCACCACAAACAAATGAAAAAATGGTTGAGTCACAACCCACCCCTCCTCTTACATTCCCAAATCCATGTTGGGAAGAAGAACCAAGCAAAGAAGGAATGAGTAAGAGCTTAGTAAGTTTGGCTCTTAGATATGGGATTGAGAAAATTCCTTTACTGGTGAAGCCTACAGAGGAGGTAATGGTTGAAGAATAAGTGGTGGTTATGACTAATTTTGTTACAGTAGAAGAAGAGAAAAAAGAAGAGGAAGATCAAAAATCAATTTTATCAAAATGTAGTGTCCATGTTGGCACTCTACTTGAAGAAGATGTTGATCCAATTCAAGTTGCACAATCAGCCATGGAAGAGGAAATCTCTAAAAGACATATTGCAGCCCCAACTTGTCCTCTAGAGCAGAAGATTGAAGAGTTTGACTTGAAAAACTTCATGCTAGAGGAAGAGTCCAATCAATAGCAAGATTGTCTTCAAGTAGCAGAGGAAGGAGAAGCTACTCCAAATCCAAAAGAAGAGGAGTACATTCTAGCTGTGGAGGAGAAAAGTGTAGATCCAAAGGCTTTGAGCACAAAGCAGGCTATAGAAGAACCTTCAGTTCTTCTTTCTACTTCATCTCTCTCAAGTTATATTGCTGAAGAAGAGTTTGATCTTTCAAACTCAATGATTGAAGATGAGGAGAACCATGGTGAACAAGTTGCTGATCAAGAGGACACCATGGAGGAAGTTGAGCATTTGCAGTAGGACAACAATGAGGTAGTTTATCTGTCAGATTTGGAGGACTATTTTGATGGAGAAGAACCAGTTGAGTTTCCACAATTCTCTCTTTCATCATCCACATTCCAAACACAAGAACCTATTGTCATGGAGGAGATAATTCATTTGCAACATCTTATAGCAACTCTTTGGGATCAAGATTGGAAGCTTTAAATGTTCCATGTTCTTCATTAGAGGAAGAAGGAAAACAACAAAAGAATTCCATCACCTCTTCCACACCATCCATCCAAAGAGGTCTACAAGAAGGATCCATTCTTGGAGTTGAATTTCAGAGCTATGGGCATATCAAATGGACCAGACCTTGCCCAATAAGGTATTTGGCTTCATTGGAGCCAAAGGAGAAGCCACAACTAGTCATGCTTACTTCTAAGCATGAGGATGAGCTACAAAGTACCAAGGATCAGCTGTCATACCTCTTCAATCTAAATGTAGAGCAACTAAAAGAGGTATTAGATTTATTTTTCAGTTGACACCTTGCTGATTTGGGTAGAAGACTAGCTTCTTGTTGATTTTCCACTCATCCAACCAGCCATGTTCAGTGCCAAATCAGTTGCATGGCTGCCCATTTTGAAGAAAGGAAGCTATTTTGCACAACCAGTTGCAGGGTTTGTTTAGCTCACCTTTTCTTCTAGTTAGAGTAGAGTAGGTAGGTTTTCTTTTAGCAAAAGAAGTGCTTGTGCACACTCTACATGTTCCATTTGGAGCATGTATGATTTTTAGTTTTGTACATAGTTTTTGGTGCTACTGGTTTTTCTCTTGCACAGTCCATTTCAGTGGCATTTTGGTGAAAACAACTCCAGTTCAGTGGGTTTCCAAGTGGCTCAGAGAGGAAGTTTTCAAAGTTTAGATTAGTTTTCTGGCTACTACTCATGACTCCATGCTCAATGGATGCTTCAAAGGTTATTGATCATTCATCTAGCAGGCAGATGACCCCTTTGAGTTACCAAAATTGTTATCCAAAATGAGCCCCCTGCTTATTTTGGCTAACTTTCCTTCATTATTTCCTTCCTTGTACTTCAATATCAAATTTTACACATTTCAGGCACTCAAGGGATTCTAGAAATGGTTCCATAAGATAGGATTTAAAATTTTACTCCTAACTCCAAGTATTTCTCAAGTTATGGCTCGAGGAGTTTTTAGGGGAAAATTTCCCTTGATAGGCCCGCAACCAATGAGGAGGTGCCACATTGCAGCAGAGGTCGGGGAAGCGGAGACAGGTTGGAAAATTCACCAAAGAGGGTAGCGGGGGTGCAAAGGAAAATTTTGGCCCGAAGGCCGCGGAGCATTTTGAGGCTGCCACATGTCCTGTCGGTGGTGGGGGTCGGAGGCATGGAAGGAAATGGAAAATTTTTCCAAAGTGGCTAGTGGCCCAAAGGAAATTTTGGAAGCACATTCCTGTGGCCAATGAGGGGCCGACACATGTCCCTCGGGATAGTGGAGCATGGGGAAAAGTTGGGAAATTTTCCCAATGAAAAATCAAAGGATAGAAGTGAGGTTTGGGCCCGTGTTTCCATCAACAAATAGGGAAGCACCACCATGTGGCAGCAGAGCGGCGGGGCATGGGGATTTTGGGGAAATTTTCCCAAATTCAAAAAAGGGAAAATTTTAAAGTTTTGGCCCGCCAATCCATTTTCACCCTAATTTTTCCCTAAATCTTCAGACGGGCATAACGTTTGATCCAGAGCTCAGATTTTTATGTTCTTGGTGTCATTGGAAAGCTGGTGAAATTATCTACACTATTAAGGCATCAATTTTTTATTTTGATGGAGATTTGTGGGAGAAAAATAGGAAAACATATATGGCATGTAAAAAACACGAGAAAATGCCCCCAACCACCAAAATTAATGAAGTATGGGCCTCTTTCTTGCTCTGTAGAGCAATGTACTTTGGTGTATGGGTTTGTCCATGAAGCCCATAAATTTGTAGGTGAGATTGGAGGGATTTTTCAGTGGTTGGATTTTCAATTTGATTTTCCCACATTTTCCACATTTCTTTCATTCTGTTCGATGGTTAAAAGCTAGATTTGGCTCATTTGTAAAGGTTGTTCATTCTTTCTATTCTGCCCTCCCTTATTTTCTTCCCTAGGGTTGAAAATGGAGTTAGAACCTCCTCCCCTACTCTGTAATGGAATTTTTTTCCTTTTACCATTGAAATGATGTTTTGTGCAAACCTCTGAGCAATAAAAAACGTGTTCTGTGATGCATCTGTCCATCCTTTCTCATTTTTTGGTTGTTTCCTTCTTTCCTCTCTTCATTGCAGGTATTTGTGCATGTTTGGATGTTCATTGCAGGTTTTGGAGCTGTGTTCATGGATTTTTGGGACATTTTTTGTGTGAAATCCATCCTTGGTTTTGTGATGCACTTGTCCATCCTTTTCATTGCTCACCTCTTCTTGTTCCATGGCAATTTTGATAGATGTTCAACATTTTCCTTCTCTGGTGTATCACCATTTTAGTGTAGGCTCTATTTTTCCCTCTTTTCTCTCTCTTTGTCTACTTGGCATAGTTAGATTGGGATTAGATTAGCTTTCCTACACTGGAAAAGCTTGTGGCAGGTATTTTAGGAAGAGGAACCAACCTTCTCTAGAGAGCTTTCCCCATTTGCAAAGTCCCACACTTTGGGAAAGTTCAATGTTGTGCATTCACACCAAATGACATTTCCTTATAAAAGCATATCCATAGGTCATTTTGGGGGTGCTGTGAATTTGCACTAACAGCTACACTTGCTTTTATCAAACCAAAGGGCCTCCTCACGGTAATAAAATGTGTCCTATAGAGTTGTAAATGAATTCTTTTGTTGTTGAAAAGGTTCTTTATTGAATTTTGGAACAATTCGAAGAATAGAAGGAACTGTGAAGGTGAAAAAGGAAACCATGGATAAAATTAGGGTGCTACTGAAGATTGTAGAAGCCACGGATAAAATAAGGAAGCCAACAAATATTATAGAAATTTGTAAATAAAGGAATAAATATCTTTGAAGATTTTATAAAGCCATGCAAATAAAGGATTTTTTTTTCCAAAGATTGTAAAAATCCATGGATAAAGGAAGAAATATACCAAATACATAGGAAGCCATGATAGACAGAAGAAGCTACAGAAGTTGACATAAAGCCACGAGATCAAAAGAAAGATAGAAACACAGTAAATTGGAAGCTGACAGAGGCATGATAGAGTTATTCATATTATGAAGTTGTTTTATGATGTTTACGGGATTTATATGAGCATTATAATATACCGTGGAATCTAAAAACATATTAAAATAATAATAATGAAGAATATGTAATATTTTACACAAGGAAAATGCATAAATACCATGATATATGTGTAAATATCCACTAATTACTAGTTAAGAATGTAAATAAGAGTTAACCAATGGTTACCACGAGTCATTATGAGTGAAAAGACATAACTTTTTCCTTTTAAAGGCTATATAATGATGTAAAATGAGGGAGAAGAGTTAATATAAACATGAAGAATTAACAGAGGAATCAATGTAAAAAGTGAGAGATATGAATATAATCGATATAAACATATATTTCTGAATTATATGAAATTGTGATCAATATATATGTGATGTATGTGGTTTGAAGCATTGATGTTTTGAGTAATATGTTTATTCATGTTTAATAAATGATAAATACTTATTTTATAAGAGATAACTACCCTTCTTTGTGATGTTAGATCTAGTTGGGAAAAAACAAACTTATAAGACCCACAATTACATTAGGTCTTAGGAAAAAAATTTGTGTATGAGCCAGGTCTAGCTAACTAATATCTAAAGGAAGGTAGAGGGAGGAAGGAGATAATTTTAAAATGAGGGAAAAATAAAAAAATGTATATGTTTTGTGGAAAAAATATTAAGATGAATATTTGTCTCACC
This sequence comes from Taxus wallichiana var. yunnanensis, assembly GCA_018340775.1. Taxonomy (NCBI): domain Eukaryota; kingdom Viridiplantae; phylum Streptophyta; class Pinopsida; order Cupressales; family Taxaceae; genus Taxus; species Taxus wallichiana. The sequence continues at coordinate 489,273,902 of CM031235.1, forward strand.
CTCTTTTAGAGGGGTTAGGCACCATAGGATGATGAGCGAGAAGGGGGTGATCCAAAAGATGTAACTGTTAAGATTTTATGGGGTGATGGTTGGGGTAGAAGAAATACTAGGACATGAAAAATGGGGGAAAAAATATCACATAGTTATTTAAGATAGTTAGAGAGATTTGTAATAGATGTATTATCATAAAAAGAAGGAAATTAGAGGGAAATATGGAAAGAAAGAGGTTGGAAAAATAAGGGAGGAATAAGAAATTAAATGAAAGGAAGGAAAAAGGGAATTAATAAAGACTTAGAAGTTAGAGAAAAGAAACACCACCCACTTTAAGTGGAGGCCAACTAATGGCTACCCCAGAAATGGAGGAAAACATATAATCTTATGTTATAATTCATGTGTTAAGAAGAGACCATAAATCAATGGTTACATCGTCCACTTTAAGTGGAGGGAAACAAATGGCTACCCAAGAAATGGAGGTAGATGTATAATGTCATGCTATAAGTCTCGTGTTAAGAAGATACCTTAAATAAATGGCTACACTGCATATGGAAACCACCGTGAGATAATGTTAGTATATAAAGACAATATGGAAGAAGAAGAGAAGAAAGTTTAAGAAGTAGAAAAATAAAATAAGAAAAGGAGAAGTACAGAAGGATGCATAGAAGTGGGTTTAGAAGAAGGATATAGATTAAGATATATTAAAGGTAGAAATTTATTAATTGAGAGAGAAATTTATTAAGATATTTCCTGAAAATATGCTTACCCCAACCAACCAAGACCCCAATGGAAATGAAACCCTCGGAATGGTCATCATCCCCTATACCAAAATAAACATTGTTAGGAAAGATATAAATAAGAGAAGACATGGAAAGAAAAAGAGAGAAGTACTAAGAGAAGAAGATACAAATAGTTGAGAGAAGAAAAAGAGAGAAGTACTAAGATAATTTTAGGAGATTATAGGAGCCATATAATTTTAGTAATTAGTTGTGAATGAGAAGGAAGAATTGTAGTAGGAAATATGAAATGGTGATTTACTAATCAAAATTATTTTTCGAGACGAGAAAAATCTTAATAGAAAAAATTATCACTTGGTTGTCTCAAGGACAAGACAACATTTGAATTCGGGGATGATGTTTATAGGGTTCTTCATCAAGTTTTGGAACAATCTGCAAAATAGAAGGAACCTATGAAGGATAAGAAAGGAAGTTGTGGATAAAAGAAGGAATTCGCCGAAGATTGCAGAAGCCACGGATAAAATAAGTAAGCCACCAAAGATTGAAAAATTTGTGGATAAAATAAGAAATCAATGAAGATTATATAAAGCCACGAGATAAAGGAAGAAAGCCACCAAATATTGTAGAAATCCAGAGATAAAGGAAAAATGCCACCAAATACATAGGAAGTTGTGATAGACAAAATAAGTTTTGGCACATAGGAGAAATATGTGGAAGCTGACATAAATCCGTGGATCAAAAGAAAGAAAAAAATAGAGTAAAGTAGAAGCGGCCGAGGCATGACAAAGTTATTCATATTATGAATTTGTTTTATGATGTTTACGGGATTTATATAAGCATTATAATATACTATGGTACCTAGATACATATTAAAATTCTAATAATGAAGAATATATAATATTTTACACAATTAAAATGCATAAATACTATGATATATGTGTAAATATCCACTATTTACTAGTTAAGAATGTAAATAAGAGCTAAGCAATGGTTACCACAAGTCATTATGAGTGAAAAGAAATAAATTTTTCCTTTTAAAGGCTATATAATGATGTAAAATGAGGAGATAATAGAATAACATGAAAATGAGTGACAAGAGTTAATATAAACATGAAGAGTAAAGAGACAAATCAATGTACAAAGTGAGAGATATGAATATAATTGATATGAACATATATTTTTGAATTATATGAAATTGTGATCAATATATATGTGATGTATGTGGATTTAAGAATTTATGTTTTGAGTAATATGTTTATGGATTTTTAATAAAGGATGAAAACTTATTTTATAAGAGATAACCACCCTTCTTTGTGATGTTAGCTCTAGCTGGGAAAATGAACTACATAACCCTCATGCTATTGTAGAGGCTTAAGGTCAACACGAGTTGATCTTTCACATCTACTTCAATCTTATTATATCCTAAAAAATACATCAAGAATGGATAACATTTCTAAACAAATCATAGCTTGGAGGATTTGATCCATAATGGGAAGAGGGTAATTATACTTCAAATAACCTTGCTTTAGATCACGAAAGTGTGCACATATACTTATTTCTCCACTATTATTTCATACATGAACAATATTGGAAATATTGAAATAAAGGTGAACAAGAAAGATAATTTTTGCATTTAAAATGTTCTAAATTTATTGATAAATTATATTCACATTCTTAGGATTTTATTTCCTCTTTTTTCTGAAATTTTTAATACCTAATGTTGGCGAGAAAATTTGTCGGGGAAAAATCGGTGGTTTTATTGCCAACATTATGGGAATCTAATTCCCTATACTTAAATGGTGCAGATTTTGTATATGTATGCGCGAGTAAGGTGAGTTTCATTCAAGTTAGCCTTGCGGTGAGGGATCAATAGGGGCACTCCACCGACCTGCGAAAAAATATTGTTGATATCTGCAAGAGAGGAATTTGCTAGGAGAGTGGGACGGGAGTGATAATGTTAGATAAGATAACTAATGATGCAAGTAGAAAATAAAAGTCTTGCTTACATCAGTTGGAAGTTTCATCAAATGCATTAAAATTAAGAAGAAACAACTCTTCAAATAGCAACAAGACCGATTATAATTTATGAGCACAAAGTATCAATAAATTCCTCAGTCAAAGAGGGAAAGAAACTCCTTATTGTATTGATGTTTAAACAAAAGTTGTACATAGTATGAGAATAGAGGGAATTTGAGAATGGGGGAATGGAAGAATTTTCTCTCTTTTTTTTTTCTCTCTCATGATTTCACAAAAACATAAGAAGACCCTCAAATGAGGAGTTTATTATAATTTATAGAAGAAGAAAAACTCTTCATCTTCCCGGTGACTTTTCATATGCCATAATTTTTACTTTAGGTTATTCATATTCCTATCAAATATTAAGTCCCTTTTATAAAAACAAGGTGACTTAAATGTTACATCATGTTTCTAAAGTCACTTAAAGACATATCAAAAAGTGCAAACCCCAACACAAAATTAGAAAATTGAAGAGAGAAAAACATTGGGATGGAAGAGAAGAGAGAGAGAGAGAGAGAGAGAGAGAGAGAGAGAGAGAGAGAGAGAGAGAGAGAAGGAAGAAGAAGAAAGAGGAAGAATCATGTAGAATAATGAGCTGCTCCATCAGAATTGATCTCGCTTCCTGACCAATCTCTATCTCGCACTGTTGAGAAGATTTTTTTTGTCCAAATTCCTTACTGAAATGATCTACTTTGGGTTCCACTTTGTCTTTGTAAGGAATACACACACAAATTAGAGTATCTTTCCACCCGTCACACAAACTATTGATATCTTTGCACTTCCCAAACCATGATGGATTTTTTTATGCAATGAGTACAATGGCAGCTCGGATCTCTTAGAGAAAATTCAAGGTATCCTTATTGAATGATAATAGATTTCCGACCTATTTTTTAACATAGTCCTTGAATGGTCTAATCATCTCATCGACAGTTCTATCTTCTCCTATTGCAAGAACTCTGAGTTTCTAAATTTGGTGATTGATATTATCCTACAACTTGTATGTTTGTTCCTATTTATCATCTAACTTAGTAATGGCTCAGTTGATTGCTTCAAACCTCATTTCTAAGGCCCTTTCCCACACATACAACAAGTCTTTAGAAGGAGTGCCAAAAAATTTCATTTTAGTCAACTCTTGAAAACAATCATTTCTCATTTCACTCACCACTTGACCCAGAGGGTTTGAATAATCCCTTTCTTTCTCCAAATATTCTCTAAGCTCATGCATCCTATTTACAGTTGCACACATGTAGGTGAATATTTTTACTACCTCATAGAGCACCAAATTTACCTTTTAATAAATTGCATCAATCCATTAATTATTATCTCATCTATGCATTTTGAGCTCATGCGTCCTCTTGATAAATTCTAGATTAAAGTTGTTGATGGGTGCAACTTCTTCAATGGGAATTCATGAGGCATTTGGATCCACCATATACTACACATAGGATGAAATATTTTGTGCATGTTCTTCTTCTTTTAACTCTTCAATATTCTTCTTATATTAGTTGTTCCTTTTTACCAAGAGATTGGAATACTACTGATACATATGCAAATCCCCTTTGTGAGTAGCCAACCCTAGTTGGATTTTGCTCATTTCATAATCAAGCTGGTGTCATTTTTTCCACTGGTTTGATCACCTTTAGTCAGGATACTTCAATATATTGATTACCTATTTCTCCATTGTAGAACCATAAAACCATGTGTGCAAGCTTTCTTTTCCTTCCCTTAGCCAATGAGGAAATTTTTGATAAATCAAGGGCCGCCACTTGTTAAAAAATGTGAGTATCGGATGTTATTATTTCCTTCATCCATGGGCACATTTCATCAAGCTCAGGATCTACAAAAAGTACATCCACTACTCCCTAGTTTGGAAGAGGAGGCATATCTTGGATGGGAGAGGCATTAGTGTTGAAAAGAGGTGATACCTCCTATGGTGGTTTGAATACTAGGTCTTGAATTATGTGCTCTTCCTCCACTTGTTTTTCTGCCACTAGATATTCTTCTTACATTTCTACAACCATGCATTCTCCTTACATTGTTGTAACTAAGCCTTCTTTTTCCTTGCTCTCTTTGGTGACTTTTCATGAGAAGAAGTATCCAATTTTGTGGTTTTCATTTTGAACTTTCTCTAGAGTGTCTTGAACTTGAAGTAACTTTCATAACTTTCGATGATGACTATTGAGAAGCTTATTTTTGACTTGTGGGGGTACCTCATGATTGGATGATCATGGATCTCTTTATCTGGAACTAATCCCTCATTCTCTTGACCACTCTATTAGTTTGTTCCTTTATATCCCTTGAATCATGAACATTTCAATTGACTTGAGGAAATGGGGAAACCTTGATTTCCGTATACTCAGGATCATACATTTTTGTCCCATCATCTTGAAAAATATCTTCATACTAAGACAACCATAATTTCTTTATCTCATCAACTGTCATCCTCATATCATCCATCTCTCGTACTTCAAAGTTTTCAACACAATTGGCCCAATAGTCATTGATTTACGGATCATCGCTTAAATCTTGGATATGGAAAGATTCATGATCATCTCAGATGTTGAAATTAGGTTTGTAAGTGTAGGAATGTTGAGTCAAATGTATGAAAGAAGCCTATAGATGATATGCATAATTTGTATTCTTACATATGAACACCTCAAGAGAGATGGGAAATGAAATCAATTTATTTTTCCTTCTTTTGAGTTTGTTTCTTACATGTATGAACTTCTTGCAGAGCTCAAATAGTAAAGTTTGGTCACTAACATACTAGGGAAACCTTAGGGGACATCCGTTCCTCCAAATCACCCTCCAAATTTCAGACCACGTACATCATGAATGCATCATTCATGTGGGTGAAGTGTCTGTGACTTTCTTCTATTACCAACTATAGGAGTTTCTCTAATGCGGGTACCTTGGCAAAAAATTTCTATGTGAGAGAAAATATCTTGAATGACCTTGAAGCTGGGATAAAATAGACCAAGTAAGAAGTCAGGTACTTCTTTGTCATGGGACCCTGGAGTAGTTGCAGATGCAAATTATCACTAATTATCTACCCCCAGTCAATTAATTGTTTTTCCTTTAGTTACTGTCAAGATTAAAAGGGCCATCCAATCTTGGAATTCCCTTGTGTTTTCTTCTACCATCGCTCTACTGAGGCGAGTGATTTCTCCTATCTTCATCCATGATCCTAGTACAATCCAAACACATATGCATCCATATTTTCCCACTTGTGCATGAACTTATCCTTCATGATGAATACCATGTTGGGTGATGTCAGAATTTTTTAAGTGGGTGATATGGTTCTGGGATTAATGACATCCATTTTTGTACCATTATTATCTTGGATTTTTGTATTTTAGGATCATAGTGGTGTCATCAAGCCAAAACCAAATCAATGCTTTATGCAGACACGAGGTGTCCTATGGTGAGTTGTGGAGCTCAATTGCTTCAAAAATAGCATGATTTATTAACTTTCTTGAATACATAGTAACCGAAGTCAGTTGCGTAACCATCGTCGATCACCTAGGGACCAACATCATTCAAGCAAGTAGGAACTATTATTGGTTAGGGTAACTGACATTGATTACCTGTGTGTGATTTCTTTTATTTAAGTCACATGAATTAGATCTAACCTTTGATATAAAGGTGATCTAAAGGTTATAATTGCATAGTTAAAGTGTCCTAAGTTTGTATATGTTTATATAAGCTAAAAATCTAGGGTTAGAAGAAGAATTAGAAGAATTTTAAGAAGGAATTCTTAGAGAGAGAGAGAGATAAGATTATGAGGAAGAAAGTACCGTACATCCAGGAGAGGTGTGGAAGATTGAAGATATTCATCATACATCCTCTGTGAAGTTTTGAATAATATATTGGCTATTTCTTGGTGGACGTAGCCCACACTGGGTGAACCATGTTATATCTTGTGTATTGTTTCTTCTGGTTTATTTCCATGTTTATTTCTGTTTGCTTAGATATGATATATATCTATATAACTGATGTGTTTAACCCTAAAAACTAGTATCAAACATTTTTTGTTTAAGAGTTTTGTGTGTTGAAATATTTACTCATAGAGGGATTTTTGATTGAGTGGGAGCTATACTAATGACAGAAGATGGAAAATATAGAGTTGAAAAATTTGACAGCTGTAATTATCAATTATGGAAGATACAGGTGGAATATTGTCTATATCAGAAAGATCTATACTTACCATTGGATGAGAATGAAATACCTATAAAGATGACTGATGAAGAATGGAAAATTCTTGACAGAAAGGGTCTAGGATCTATAAGATTGATCTTGGTAGCATTGTGGCTTCAAATATTACCAAAAATCAATGATGGTAGAGTTGATGAAATATTTAGCTAATTTATATGAAAAACCTAGTGCTTCAAATAAATTTTATTTGATGAATAAATTATTTAATTAAAATATGAAATAAGGTGAATCTACATCAAGTGATTTGAATGATTTATGTTCTATTATAAATCAATTAAAATTGGTTAATATTCTATTTGATGATGAAGTGAAAGGAATTTTATTATTATGTTATTTTCTAGATAGTTGGAATAACTTGGTGATGGTTGTTAGTAATAGAATGTCTATTACTAATATTTTAAAGTTTGATGATGTGGTTAGTATAATCCTGAATGAAGAAATATGCATGAAAAGAACAAGAGAAATATCATTTGGTAATGCTTTAAATGTAGAAAGAAAGGTAAGGAATAAGTAGACATCGAAGAGAAAGAATAATTGAAAATCAAAGTATAAGAATGGAAGATCTAAATCTAGAGGTAAAGGAATAACCTACTGGAATTGTGGAAAGAAAGGACATGCAAAGAAGGATTTCTAGTTTAAGGAAAATAAAGATAATGTACTAGAGAAAGGTAAAGAGGTAAATGTTGCTTCTTCTGAGGTAATGAAATATTCCCTTATTCTCTCCTTGGACAATAAAATTAAATCATGGGTTTTAGACTCATGAGCTTCTTTCCATGGTACCCCTAATAAGGGTTATTTCATAAATTATGTTCAGGGTAATTTTGGGCATGTTTATTTAGGAGATGATGAAATATGCAATATTATTAGTAAATGAGAAGTTCAGATAAAATTAAAGAATGGAAATACATGGATATTGAAACACATGAGGCATGTGCCAAGCCTCAAGAGAATTCTTATTTCTACAAGACAAATAGGTGAGTCTAGTTACATGGTTATATTCACAACTGGATTTTGGAATGTTACCAAGGGATCTCTTGTTGTAGAAAGAGGAAAGAAGGTAGGGTAACTCCCCCTTTAGATATAGCCCCTCTAAATTGAAAGGGGGTACAATGAAGTTCCTATTTGTATACCTATATTACTAATTAATTTTATGTGTTATCTACTTCAGATTTAGATGCAAGCATGTGGCATAATCGGCTAGGCCATATGAGTCAAAAAGGTATATAGATATTATAGGAAAAGGGTAGGTTATCATATTTGAAAGCTGTAGATATTGATTTCTATGAGAATTTTATATTGGAAAGAAAAATAGAGTGAGATTTATCAAATTTGGGGAAACAAAGAAGGAGCAAAATTGAAGCTTGTGTACTCAGATGTGTGAGGACCATCCTAGGTAGATTCTCATGGAGGATCCCAATATTATATGACTTTCATTGATAATGCCACAAGAAAGGTATGGGTTTATTGTATTAAATGTAAATATGATTTTTATGAGACTTTTAAAAGATAGAAAGCCCCTATGGAAAATGAATCAAATTCAAAGTTAAAATGTCTTAGATCTGACAATGATGGTGAATATTGTAGTAAGGATTTCAATGATTATTTTTTAGTGAATGAAATACACAGAGAAAGAATGGTTCCTAGAACACCACATGAGAATGGTGTTGTTGAAAGAATGAATAAGAAAATCATGGAACATGCAAGAAGAATGAGGATACATGATGGATTACCCTTGTAGTTTTGGGTAGAAACAGTAGAAACTATAGTTTATTTAATTGACCATGGTCCTTCAAGTGCACTGGATGGTGGAATACCAAAAGAAGATTGGATTGTAAAATAGGAAGATATTTATTTTCTTAGAGTATTTTGTTCATAAGTTTTTATGCATGTTTACAAAGAAAATAAAAAGAGGTTGGATGCTAAATCCAAGAGATTTAGTATTATTGGTTATGGCTCTAGTGATTTTGGATTCCATTTTTGGGATTTAGAAGATTCTAAGATTGTTAGGAGTCATGACATTGAATGGAATGAAAAGAGAATATACATGGATCAAGTTTTGGTACCTAAATATGAACTGGTTGGAAATTTTGTGGAAGAAAACTCATTCTTAGATTTAGAAAAGACATCTACAGTACCAGTTTTGGTCAGCCTGAACCAATATTAGTTGAAGAGAACTGAAGTCGGTCTCCAGGAATGACATCAGCTACAAAATATCATGACTAAAATTGGTTAGGTGAACTGACATCAGCAAAAGGTAGTGGCGTCGAGTCACTTTTAGAGGTGGATACTAATGTATAGGACGTATAGATTGAGCCTTTGGTACCCCAGATCTTAGTTAGAAGGTCACAAAGGGTAAGTAGACCTCTAAAAATATTTACACCCTCCTTATCTTATTTATTATTGACTGATAGTGGTTAACCAAAATATTTTGAATAATCAATCAAGATGAAACCCATAAGAAGTGGGACCATAACATGGATGAGGAGATGGAATCCTTGGAATAAATTCTAGACATGGGATTTGGTTAAGTTCTTAGTGAGTAAAATAACATTGCAAAAAAAATGGGTTTAGAGGATCAAGGAAGAAGAGGGTGGACATAAAATATACAAGGAAATGATTTTTGTAAAAGGATTTGCAAAAAAATCAGGTATTGACTTTGGTGAGATAATTTCTCCTGTAGTAAAAATGACTTCCATTTATCTTGTATTGAGTTTAATTATAGTAGAAGATTTACATTTAGAGCAACTTGCGTCAAAATGAATTTCCTTCACGAGTGATTTGGAGGAAGAGATATATATGCGATGCATTGCTTTCTTATGAATTCGAGGGTAAGGAGAACTTGTGTGCATATTGAAAAAGATCTTGTATGGGCTCAATCAAGCCCCAAAAAAATGGTATATGAGGTTTGATAGTTTTATACATGAGCATGGTTATATGAGATTTGAATTTGATAATTGTGTTTATTTCAAGAAGCTTGAAAATGGAAGCTATATTATTGTGTTACTATATGTGGATGATATGCTTATTACAAGATCTAGTATGCAAGACATTAGCGAGCTTAGATAAAAGTTAGCTTATACATTTATAATGAAGGATTTCGGAGCTGCAAAGAAAATCCTTGGCATGAAAATTCTTAGAGATAGGAAGAACATGAAATTGTATACTGTCTCGGAAAATTATATCAATAAGGTGTTGAAAAGGTTTAATATGTAGAATTCAAAACCTATAAGTACACCTATGGTTGGAAACTTTAAATTGAGAAAAGATCAATTTTTACATCACATGAGGAGGTCGAGTACATGGAGCGAGTTCTATACGATTCAATAGTTGGAATTCTTATGTATGACATGGTTTGTGTTAGGTTAATTTATGCATTATATTACCTTAAGCAATTAATTATTTATTAAGGTAATTTTTTATATATTGTTATATGGTTTTATAACAATATTTTTCATATTATTTCATAGGTTATATTGTTACGTAGTTGTAACAATTATCTATTTGATTTATTCTTCTTCCCGGATGTTCTTTTGGAAGCTTATGTAATCTGGTTTATTGTTGCACCTATGCAACATCATTCTTTGTCTATATTTTTGTCCAATCTATATAACTATTGTAGCACTACTATTGTAAAGTTGATTTGGATGATTAATAAAATATTCTAGGCTTCGTCCCTATTCTACATTTGGTAACAAAGCTGGTTGAATCTCCTCACAAGGTTTGAGAAAGGTTGTAGAGGAAGGGAAAGTTTTGGAGAAGAAAGCTACTACATCAGAGAGCCAGTGTTTCCTTCGGAAACTTCCTAAATCTCCTTGCAATCCCACAACCTTCCATGTGATATCAAGGTAAACCTAAAGAAATTTTATTTTTTTCCTTGGTGCGCTCTGCACTGGAAAAATTGCTTCTGACACTCAAAAATAAAAATAAAAAACATTTCTACCCCATTAGGTGTTTTTTCACTAAAATTTAGGGACACAATTAGTCAAAGCTAATAGAAGGCTCCAGCACCCCAATGAATCCTAACATATCTCATCACCAAGCCATAAAGCGAGTTGGGGTCTCCATCCAGTAAGTCGTCCAAGATTCATTCAATCAAATATTGCATTGGTGTGTTAAATTAGTATTGAATGACTTAAAAGCAATTTAATCAAAAATGGTGAGTAATACACTGCATGTGAATATTCTTTACATGTGAACTTGTTTTGTTTGGATGCCGATTTTCTCCCACCAAGCCAAGATCATTATGAGCCAAACCCGCACCAAAGAAAAATGGATTTGTAAATCAACAACACCTTCTACCGAGTTTTGCATTGGGTGTCAAAAAAGTCAAGTTGTGTAAGCTTGTCTACACACCATGCCATGTTTTTTTGACTACTAAACCATCCCCCAATGAATCCCCTGCGACCTGTAACCTACATGCACAAACAAGAAAGGAGTTAAAGCACTACAAAATAGTATCATGGTCTTCAAGTGAGCCTCCTCCCTCCAACGTCGACTACCGCATAAACGGCTAAATAATCAATGACGGTTGAAAAGAAATGATGGAAACACATTTGGAAGCTATCAAATCCAACTAGAGTAGATCCATACAAAAAAATGAAATGATTATCAATAAAATACCTACCACGAGCCACACTCCATGCGGAACTTGGAAACACAACAAAACGGTGGAGAAATAAAGAAAAAGGTGGTGAAAGGAGAAAAAATCATTTGAAGATCCACTTTATTAGGAAAAACCCCTAAATCAACTTCTACTCACTTGTAAACATGTGGATCCTTCATGCTTGGTTGTTGTTTCAAAAGGTTAGCATTTTTTCATTCATTTAAATTGAAATTGCTTCATTTCAAGCCATAAGCATTGCATGCACCAAGTTGGATAGTCATTATGCTTTAGGGATAGAAGGTTTGGGGTCCGACCCCCACCCTCAACTCCTTTTTAAAAACAATTTCCATTTAGTCACAAATTTGGAAAAAATACCATATTTAGAGGCAAATATAGAGGCTAAACACTCGATAAAGCATTTAGTTATAGCTAAACCCACCTCTAAATTTAGTGAGAAAAACCTAAAAAGGGTAAAAAAAATTCTCCTACTATGCTTCTTTTTTATTCTGAGCAACATTTTCTAAAGGGGGTACACCTAAAAATTACATTTTCAGCTATATTTTTGCAATTTTTGGCATCGTGGGTCATTTTGGGCTCCGAAGGCCACTAGGGCCCGTAAAACAAAAGCATTTTTCTGCCATTCAATTTTTCAAAAAATTTGAATGTAATTATATACTTCAGTGTATTATACTAATTTTAGGTTTCCATAGTCAACTACAAACATTGTAACTACTCAAAAATGGTAGAGAATTGTAATAAAAAATAGTGAAATTTTGTTCTATAACACTCATGAGATCCTAGATCTCATTCACGGTGTTTAGTATAAAAAAGTGCCTCGGGAAGTGCTTACTAGGTAAATCCATCATGACTACTACTGCATTTAATGCCTAATATAGCTTAAATAACATCTCCTTCACATCAACCCTTTAAATTGATGGGGATTAATAAGGACACAAGTGCACATAATATGAGCCATCCCATCCATCTCTCGAATGATTTCTCGATGTAAATCTAGACCGATAAATTATCCGAGTATATAGCAAAGTTATGCGTGCGTATGAGGATATTTCTTTGAGCCAGTGTTAATAATCACATAGAACCCTTTCAATACTATCTTGGTACCATGCATTGAATTATTTCACATGCGTTAATGCCTCTTTCACGTCTTGCTTGAGTATATCAAAAGGGTAATATTTTTCCATGTACCGATGGGTATATCGGAAGGGTGAGTATATAGAAAGGTTCAATATATCAGACTGATGGTATTTATATTAGGTGACCTTATACTTGGAGTGATAAAATCCTAACCCTGTCAATGAATTATACAAAATGGGCACCAATGCCCCTAAATTTTTTCTTCTAGATTCAAAACTACTCAGAGGAAACAACTATGTTGCATGGAAGACAAAAATCAAGACACAACTTGAGTTTGAAGATATTTGGATTGTTGTGAATGGTACTCTAACTAGATCAACTATTGATACAACACAACAATGATAGTTTGATAGATCAAATAAAAAATACAAGATAATCATCTTGTTTAGAGTGTTTGATGATGTATAACCCCACATTCGAGATTCCAAAACAGCTAAATAAGTATGGGATAAGTTGAGCACGGTATATGAGGCCAAAAATAAGAATGTCATACTGAATTTGTAGAGTCAGTTACACACATTGAAGTTTAAGAAAAATGAGAAAATCAAAGTTTTCTTGAGAAGATTTGTAGAGTTGAGGGCTTCACTTTTATCCATGGGAGAAATGGTCACTAATGAAGTTCTTGTTCCCATTTTTCTGAGAGATCTCCCTCCTTTTTACCACATTTTTATTACAACCCTAAACTTGTCGAGATATGACGAGTTAGTTTTCACAATTTGGAAAACCCACTATAACAAGAGGAATCCATGTGCAATAAAGATGATAAAGAGGAGAAAGAAATCTCTTCTCATCAAAAATGGAAAGGAAAAGGGAAAGGAAAACCTAATTCCTATCAAAAACCCCAAAATTAGAATCAGAATCAACAAGGGGATAAGCAACAAAAGAAGAAATGTCCAATCTGCAAAAGAGGACATGAATTGAAATATTGTTGGTATAATACTTACAGAAAGGTTCATCAAGAAACTCTAGAACTCAACACCAACAATCTCACAAGGGACATACAAACTACAATCAAGGGTAGAAAAATGGGAACTAGAAAAGAAGACCCCATTAACAAGGAAATATTATTGAGTAAGAAGAACATTTAGATACTGAAGACTACTTGTACACTGCTCGATCAAGTGAACCTTCCACATCATCTATTGATGTCTAGCATGTTGATTTGGGAGACACTCAACACATGACAAGCCACAGATCTTGGTTTACTTCAATGAGGGACACACCTTCGAAGAACCATGTTTCGTTAGGTGATGATTCTTCATACACAGTTCGAGGTATTAGGAACATTTATCTACCTCTTTCTTCATGCAATGTAGATTATTAGATGTACTATATGTCCCACAGGTTGACTAAAAATCTATTGTCTATGAGTTAACTCCTAGATCACAACTTAAAAATTTACTTTGATATTCATTTTAGAAAGAAAATATGTCGATTCAAGACAAATCACGAGGCTCAAAAATAATCGCAAAAGCCTCCAATGTGAGACACATGTTCCATCTTGATTTTTTCATAGATATGATCGGGAACTTATGGATAAGAACTCTAAATCTGCATAGTTGTGGCATCAGAGACTTGGTCATCTTAGTTTCAAGTATCTTGAGACACTTCACTAGAGAAATATGGTAAATGGTTTACCATCTCTTCAGAAGGATACATATAAATGTCCTCACTACCTTATAGGAAAAAAACATAGAGTTTTATCCTAGAAAACTACGTATTGAGTTCATGGTAAGCTTTATCTAGTTCATATCGATCTTTGTGGTCTGATACAACCAATTAATTCTAGGTTCTAATACTTCATGCTTTGTGTTGATGATTATTCGAGAAAAATGTGGATATATTGTCTTTGTAATAAAAGTGAAAACCTCTAAGAATTTCAAAGTGGCTGTTGAGAATGAAACTAGGCATCACATCAAAAATATCCTCTTAGATCAATGGGTGGAATTCACTAGTGATGAGTTCAAATACTACCTACAAGCTCATGGGATTTGTCAACAAATTCCTCCTCCACACACACTACAGTAGAATGGTGTTGTTGAGTGAAGAAATCATACTATCATGGAAATGGTGCAATGCATGGTCAATGATTATGGAGTAGCAAAGAAATTTTGGGTAGAAGAAACAAAAATAGTACTTTGTATTTGTTAAACAAAGTTCCCAAAGTTGTTCTTGAGAGAGTAACACCGTAATAAGCATGGTAAAAAAGAACCCATTTGTTGCACACCTTAGATTATTTAGGTGCAAATAAATTATGCATATACCCAAGCATAATAGAAAGAAATTGGATATGAAATCACAAAAACTCATCTTCATTGGGTACAGGTGAAGACACTCTTGGGTAAAAATTTATGGATCTCGAAGACTAGGAAAGTCTACACCAGTAAAAATGTTGAGTTTTTTTAGAAGAAGGAAGAAGAGTATCCTCCTATAGACTCGCTTTGATGTAGATTTTTCACCGAGTTATAAAAACTAAATCTGATGTTCCCGTTGATGATGAAAGTGATGATATGGATGATTGTGATGATCGAGATAAAACCACGACCCATGGGAATAGTTCGAGTGTATGCCCAAGTGGTATACTTGTATGCTATGAGATGTAAGAATAGATGATCCACCGAGATACATTCACCATTAAACCACAAACTTGCAATAAAGCAAGCGAAGAAGTGAACTTTACTTTGATGAGTAGAGTTATTGAATCGATGAGACCTCTACAATACAAGAAGCCATACTATCAAAAGCTTGGAAAGATGTCATGGATGTTGAGTATAACTCAGTGATGAAAAAAAACACTTGACATCTTGTCGATCTTCCACCAGGGAAGAAACCCATTGGATGTAGATGGATATTCAAAACAAAGTAAAAATAAGATGGGACAGTGGACAAGTACAAAGAGAGACTAGTAGAAAAGGGTTATGCACAAAAATAAGGCATTAAGTATAAGGAGACATTTTCTCCCATAGCTAATATACAAATGATCGGGATGATATTTTCTCTAGATGCACAGTTTGTTTGGAAAGTCCATCGAGATGGATGAAAAAAGTGTCTTCCTAAATGAATATTTACAAGAATAAATCTATATGACTCAACCTGAGGGATATGTTGTACCTAGTCAAGAAGAAAAGGTATTTAGACTCAGGAAATCTTTGTATGGCCGAAACAGGCACCCCAGGGCATGGTACATGAAAATTGATGAGCATATCATACAACATGGATTTGTTAGTAATCCATACAATCCCAATCTCTACCTCAAAAAGAAAGGGATGGAGATTGTGATTGTCATTGTCTATGTTGATAATCTAGTCATCACCATAGTTTAGTGAGGATGATTGATGCAAAAAAGAAAGATCTTAAATGATCATTCGACATGACAAATCTCAGGATGATGCACTATTGTATTGGATTGAAAGTATGGAAAAAAAGAATCATATCTTTGTTTCTTAGTTTAAATATAACAAGATGAAACTCAAGAAATTTAGGATGATGGATTACACACCGATTGCTACACCTATGGAGAATAGATTGCAGTTATCTCATTCGAGATCCATCTACTACGGTAAATTCCACTCTTTATCGGTAGTTGATTGGGAGTCTCATTTACCGACCTATGCTAGACTAGATATCAACTTTTGCGGTGAGCTATCTATCTAGTGTCATGCGAGAACCCAAATTTTTTCATTAGAAAGTAGTAAGGTGCATCTTAAGATATCTCAAGGGATCACTGGATCTTGGTATAGAATACAAGAATAACGATAACTTTTTCTTGTCAAGATATTGGATTCAGATCATGTAGAAAAAATTAATGACAAAAATACACTTAACATTTTGTGTTCTTTACGGAATCTCGGACTAATATCATGAGGAGGCAAGAAACAACACTTTGTTTCTTGTTATTCTATAGAAGCCAAGTATCGTTCTACAGGAGAAGTTTTCTGTGAAGCTATATGCCTATGTCGAATACTTGAAGGGCATGGAATACCACATGAAAACTGACCACCTTGTATTTTGACAATGAAGGTGTTCTCAAACTTGTTCATAATGCAAGAAGTACATGGTACATTTCATACATGATCATGTCTTGAAGCACAATATATAGCATGAGTTTCATCCAATAGTTGAACAATGAGAAACTATCTTCATAAAGTTAGTTGCACGTGACAAGTTTGAGTTGTTCAAAGAGTTCCTCTCCTCATCCCTTAAGGAAATGCAAAATTAAGGGGGGGAATGTTAGGTTAATTTATGCATTATATTACCTTAAGTAATTAATTATTTATTAAGGTAATTTTTTAATATATTGTTATATGGTTTTATAACAATATTTTTATATTATTTCATAGGTTATATTGTTACGTAGTTGTAACAATTATCTGTTTGATTTATTCTGCTTCCCGGATGTTCTTTTGGAAGCTTATGTAATCTAGTTTATTGTTGCACCTGTGCAACATCATTCTTTGTTTGTATATTGTTATCTAATATGTATAAATATTTCAGCAGTAGTATTAAAAAGTTGATTTGGATGATTAATAAAATATTCCAAGCTTCCGTCCTTGTTCTACAATTTGTACGGACGGACATTGTACAAGAAGTGGGATTTTTGAGTATATTTATGGCCAATCTAGGTAAAGATCATTGGAAATAATTCCAATGAATTAGCAAGTATTTGAGAGGGACATCCAACATGTAGTTATGTTATGGAGGATCAAATATTTCTTTATGTGGCTATGTTGATTCAAATATGGTTAGAGATTTGGATGGTAGGAGAAGCACCACTGGATATGCATAAACAGTAGGTGGGATGTCAGTTAGCTAGATTTCTAGATTGCATAATGTTGTGGCTTTTTCTACTACAAAGGTTGAGTATGTTTCAACTACATAGGCTAGCAAAGAGATGATATGGATGAGCAGGTTCATGGAAGAGTTGGGAAAGGAGAAAGGGGATTGTAGATTTTACAAAGTGATAATTAAAGTGTGATTCATCTAGAAAATAACTTAGTGTTTCATTCAAGAACAAAACATATTCAGTTGAGATATCACTTCATATGGTAGGTGTTGGAGGATGGGCATATGAAACTAGAGAAAAGTCATACAAAAGAGAACCTTGTAGATATGCTAACAAAGCCATTGGCAAAGGAGAAGTTGGAGCTACACTCCATTTTTTTCAGTCTTCAATTTTAAGACTTAAAGAGGAAGAAAAATTCCAAGGAAAGGATCAACCATAATTGTGTTAAATATGGACATTTTACTAAGAATTTATATTTAAAGTATTGCTATTTTCAGTTTTATAATTGTTGAAATTGGATTCCTAATTTTCCATTATTGGATTTTATTTAGTGTGATATCAGATTCCAATATGTTTATTATTGGAATTTAATTAGTGTAATATCAGATTCCAATATTTACACTATGTCATACAAGTATGTTCCTAGTTCTATATTGAGTTTATGGGAATGGGAATATTCCCATTCTCAACACACTTATAATACAATTATGTTCCTAATTATTTTTATGTGTATACGCATTATCTCAATTCTTTTTCTATGATCTCTGCATGAAGCATTTTGATCCCTTTTGAACATTAAACCAATGTAATATGGGTACAATTTGTATGAAATAAGAATCAACTATTGAGTTTATGAGAATGGACATATGCCCATTCTCATCACAACCATGGTACAAGTATGTTCCAAATTCTTTTTAATGTGTATCAACTTTATATTTATTTTTCTTGAATAATTCATATATGAGGGATTTTGAACTCTTTTGAAAATTTATATCTTGGAAGACAATAGGTAAAGTTATGGAGCATTACTAGAAAATATTATTGAGATCATTAAATAATATATCTTAGTACTCACATTATTAAAAATACATTAATAAGATTCAAGAGTTCCATAAGCAATAAAATGTTTTATAGAATTCTATTATGGAGAAAGTATTCCAAAGTAATATAATACATAATATTTCATTTAATTATGAAATTAAAAATGTAAATTTTTATAAGACCAAGGTTTGGAATATTTAAAAAAAAAAAACCCACATCCTGGGCCAAGATGATTTCACATATAAATTTATAAACTTCAATAGTTTCTCCAAGTCAACATTCTAATTCATGTTCAAGTAGTTCAAGGTATGATTTAATGGCCACGTGTCCTTTATCAGGTATCTTTATGTATCTAATTTTCCTTTTTTTTGTTTGGTGTCCATGCCCAGATGATACTATCCACATCGATATCTGCTTTAGGTTCATCTAAGATGGTCCATGTTTTATTTATCTTTAAAAATCCTGCTATAATGGTGTACCTTCTTCTCTCCATGCAGGTTTCAAATATTGAACTATAAGCTTTTTATTTATGTCATTGCCTTCTTATTGAAGGAAAATATCCCCATATTCTCTTCTCATCCATATATTTTCATTATCATTTCTGGTCGTATAAGTAACATTTTTCCCTTGAACACATCCTTCAATGGATTGAATTCTTGGTTAGATCTTCCACAAACAGGCCCAACGTAAATATCTAGTTGATCACTATGTACAAGGTGTAGACTAACCAGTTGAGCAATCCCTTTCTTAATCATAAGGGAACTTCTTGTTTCATTGAAAATTAAATGTTTTTGGCCAAGCAATTGATTTATTAGATTCTAGAAATTCTAAGCATTCTGAACACATATTTACCACATTCTCTATGCATACACAAAAATTTAAAGGACCTAACCTCTCTCCATAAATTTAATGAACTTATAGAACATGAGTTATATAACCCATGGCTATGTCATCATCTATGTTGTAAGATTTTTGTTTGAGAATGAAATTGTCTATGAAATAAACTTTTCTATCTTTAGGACTGTATTGATGGTGCTTTCACTATCATCACTACAATCTTTGTCACTCTCTACATTGTAATCCTCTGAACCACTAAAAATGTTTTCACTTCCCAAATTGGGGGGAATGGATGAATTTGCATGCTTTGACAATTCACTCTCTTCCCAAGCAATGTAGTATCCTTTATTCTTGACATCTGCTAATGTTTCAAATTCATCAACTAAGAAAGGTAATTTTATTCTTCCATCCAATACTATGTTAACACTAACAACCACAAATCCTCTTCCCACATATTTGCAATGTAGTGTCTTCCTACTTGGATATACTCTTCCCTCCGCAACTTTGGTTCCCTTTGAAAACAATTCCACATGATCATCCTCTACAAATGCAAAGGACTTTGTTGTTGTAACAACATAAAATACAAAGTTTGTGAGATAATGGAAAATATATTATAATAAAATCATTGCATAAAATAAATTAAAAATTATTATGTATGTACAACCATAAGTATATTGAATACACATATCACATGAGTATGCAAACTTCTATAATTCAATAAGGTTTGGAAATACTTAAAAATTATGCATATAATTTTGAAACATTTATAACACAATTTCTAAACTATAATTGAAATTGACTCAATTGAATTTAAATGATGAGAAATAAATAGAGGTTACATTTCCATTTGTTAACCGCTTCATCCAAATAGAGGTTAAATAGATGATGTTGAATTTAAACGATGATAAATAAATAAATAGTGGTTAAATAGAATTTAATTAGAAACTTGATTGCTAACCACTTCATCCAAATATATTCATCATTTTAACATAACATATATTAATTTTGCAAGAATTCCTCATACTTCCCATATTCCCGATGATGAGAATGGGCATCTGTCCATTTTAAACATTCTCATAAAAGGATGTAATTGTCATTCATTCTTTATGTTTCACATAGGAGAATTTTTATTTCTTTCTATATTGAGTGTATGAGAATGGGCATATGTCCATTCACATTACAATGAATGAGAAATAACAAATGCCCATTTTCATCACAATCATAAAACTCTTTGTTTGTATGAGAATGGGCATATGCTTATTCTAACCATTCTACCTCATTGAAGCAATAATGAACTTAATCATTTTTATATCACTATAAAGGATGTGGGAATGGGCAACTATCCATTCTAAAAAAATTATATATTACCTCTATTTCTCTTCTATGATTCTTATATGAGAATGGGCATATGCCCATTCAATACAAGATAAAAATGTTTGTTTGTATGAGAATGAACATATGCCCATTTTGTCTATGTGTATTTTATTCTATGATTCTTATATGAGAATGGACATATGACCATTATGTTCATGTGTATTGCAATAATCATTTTATTTTTCATCTTTGTAAAATATTAATTGAAATTTATAGGTATTATTAAATGATACAATATTATTTCTTGTATTTAATTATTAGTATTATTAATTAATGTTGTTTATTAATTAATTTTGATTAGTCCTAATATGATATGTTAAATACAAATTCTTTGATTTCTAATGTTTTATGATTAATATAACATTCCCATTTTAAAGCTTTAGAAACAAGGGAAATTTTTTTTGAATAGCATTCTTTGTTCTAAATTATCATAATTTAGAACACACGTTTCAAGTTTTTAAATAATTTTCTCTATTCTAAATGATCATGATTTAGAACACACATTCCATGCCAATCAATCTCATAACAGATAACCATATGCAGCTATAATGACTCGATGAACTACCGATCTCTCATTTCATGACTCGGAGTTTCATCGATCTCTCATTTCATGACTCGGTTTCTTACCGATCCTTCATGATGAATCAATGTATTATATACTAAGTATGCTTAGTTCTCTTACCCTTTTCAGGGTATTGAAGTGTTCCATTTAAGAGACCTATCTGAATATTTGTTACCAATATGCATATGAAATATTGCTTCTTAAACTACGTGATATAGGACAATGCAACCAAGTAGCTTACGATACTTTGGCCAAAGATTTTCACATACTTTGCATGATCATATTCCTAGATGGCATACTCATCATGAGAATATGTCCTTTACCCACACTTCATCTGTTATGTAGAATGACCTTCACCGACTTACGTCGGTCCTCTTATCAAGGCTTAACCATAACTCAGTTAGCAACATAGATTGGTATAGAGGACCACTCGTGGTGACTAAGGGTACATAGACATACTCAATCGACCTAGGTTGATTACATGTGTCTAGTTACCTTTAGTCATTGGGAGTCCTTCCCTATACCAAATCATGTCCCTAAACTGACCTAGAGTGTAACCAAGTCAAGTCTAATTTTATGTAAACCTAGATGATCGATTCGGAGGGTGTTGCAACATGTCAATGCAACACTATGTCCTCATGAAGACCCAGTCTTCATGATGACACATTATTACTGTTTGTGTGTACCAACATCCCATGGAATCCCCTTGTCTAGAGGTACATATCTAGATAAGAGGTTAAATACTTTCTTATCTTCTTAATTTAAGATTTAGTTTCAAAGTAACCCTGTTGATTTTCTAATCTCTTCGATCATTATGGTTGTTAGTCATAAATGACTTATGGTTGTCATGTAGATTAATCTGCAACCAATCCTTCTTCTTGAAGGTTTTTATGTCATTCTTTAGTTTCTTAACTTTAAGTTTCAAACTAACATTCTAAACCAGCTTAACAACAACAAGACTAACTTACTTAACTTGACCAAATTTATCCATGGCTGAATTTAGATTCTGATTTCTTTATAATAGAATTCATTAAGATGAAGTCTATTTCATGTATATATATTTTCATTTTTAGTTACCTTATTTTAGGATTAAGGTTTACTAAGAAGAGGTATAGATTCCCTCTTTCCAAATATCCCTTGAGTATGATACCCAACAAGATCATAACAAAATATTTATTCTGAAGACTAATTTTCTTTCCTTTAGCATATGTTAGTTAGGGTCCATTGCAACAATTCACTTATACATAAACCATATGTAACTTTACTCTTCTATTAGTGTCAATTATTAATCCATATTGACCTAGTTGAATATTCATCTATACATGCCAACTTAGAAGTTGCATTTAAGAGAAGAATAGAGTATCAACTCCCTCTCTCTCTATTTCATTTGAGTACAACTAAAATGATTCAAAATAGATAGGTTTATGAGAGAATAAGAATAAGTTTATGATCCCCTTTATAGTATGCCCAAAATATAATGACACATCAAATATCAATAACACTCAATCCTTTTTCATTGATCAAACAAAATACATATTTTACAGGTCTAAACATTTCAGACATTTTTCATGTCATTCTACATTGATAAATTCAAGTATAATTTACAACTTTTCCCTTTTTCAAGTACATCTCAAAAGAATAATAATTCCTCATTAAAATTCAGCCTTTAAGTAAACACAAGAAGCATCATAAAATAACTTGTCTTATTTTGTCCCTTATAGAATCCATCTCGCAAAATTTTTGGCAAAGTTCAGTTCATCGAATTGAGCATGATAAGCACTAAACATTAAAATGATGTGCTTTTGACTAACTGTCTCATAAAAAGAAATCTGATTTTATGAAACATTTAAGCACTTCAGATAGATATCTCATAGAGGAATAAGAATCATAAAGGAAAGAACTGAAGGGGTAGCCACATTACATCAAGTAAGACTCAAGATCAAATCAGCACTCTTCAATCAAGTAATTTCATAAGAAAAATTACAACAAATAAGTAATAGTCCATTTCAATTACTTATCTGCTTCATACTATAGATACCTATAGTTCATTCTTGATTTAACAAATGTTCAAGAATATTATTAACTCAAACAGTTCTTAAAATAGAATTATCTAAAGAAGTAATGAATTACAATTCACAGCACAAACATACTCTTCATTCCATCTTTAAGAAAGGGATTTATGATGGATCAACTACATTCCTAAAAAGAATTCCTTTCCTTATATTACTCACTTAACTTTTGTAAGGATATTACTTGTATAAATCAGAACATATACAGAAGAATAACATGAAAGAACACCAAAATTATGACAATATGCTCATTTAATAGCTTTGCCACTTCGAGGGGGCAACCTCCAATACCACTTCGAGGGGGTAACCTCCAAACCATACAATAACACTCCAATACTCAATATGATGATTAAATACAACCTTCTAACCCCTATATATACCATTCTAACCTATGGCCAATACTGAGGCCGACCTCCTAAGCATAATAAATCATAAATGAATGATATAATAAGATAAGGGGATGTGTGCCACATGTCGGCATCTCCATCAACCCATATACATTATAATATTATATCCCAAGGTACATAGCATTGCCTCCCTCTTTGACATGTTTCATCCCCGAAACATAAGAAGAAGCCATATAATGAGTGTGCTTTAAATTATTGCACACTTGTCGCCAAGCTTGATCATCCAACCACATGTGATCCTGGTAGATGATACATATCTGAACTAATATCCATATTCCGTTGCGCTACTCTGATTCCATTCATGACCATAGTTTATCATCCTTGGATTCCATGCATAACCAACATAAGGATTTAATGCATAACCATAATAAGGATTCCATGTATAACCATAATAAGGATAACCATAATAAGGATTCCATGCTTCATAATTGTTGCTCCATTGATCCCCTATATAAATAAAGTGATTATTCCTCCAATTACCTGTATATCTATATTGGTTGGAAATATGATGTGCCCTGGGACATCTCCATGATTTTTTTCTCTCATGTTGACGTGGATTTCCATATGCTGCAGTTGTAGTATCCTCAACCTTATGAACCTGTTTCTGAAATTTCTTTTCTTCTTCCACCTTTGCATTTGATATTTTATTTTTCTCTTGAGTAGATGAATCATCATTTCCTTCTTTTTCTTCATGTTCCTCTTTTGAATCATCCTTATTCCCTTCTTCTCCATATTCTAAATCATCCTCATGGTCTATATTGACTTTTCTTTGATTTCCATTAAGCCTGATATCCTGTAAAGTGACCTTCTTCTTTTTGTACCAAATCTTCATAAACTTATTTGTCATATTAATATTAATTGTCCCCAATGTCTCTAACCAAGGATACCCAAGAACAATATCCAAACCATCCATATATAAGGAAAAAAAATCTGAATGTAAAGTATATTTGTCCATAGTAAGTTTTAAATCTTCAAAAACTTGAATTTTCTTACCATTCACTTGAGCTTCTTTGATATTACTTTCTTGAATATGTAGATGTCGAGCCATATCCTTGTTGATGAAGTTATACTTGCTGTTAGGGTTTATGGAAACAATTATCTTATTCCTTTGAATGCATCCATGAAACTGAAATATGGTATCTTCCTTCTTTGGAGATGCACTATCATGCGTAACAACTTCAACTTCTTCTTCTTCTTCTTCTTCTTCTTCTATTGCTTCTTCTTCTTCTTCTTCTTCTTCTATTGCTGCTTCTTCTTCTTCTTCTTTTTCTCTTGATTCTTCAATATATTCGTCCCCATCATCTTGCTTTGACTCTTGTTCCTCTTTGTGGTCCCATCTATCCATAAAAAGTTGTTCCATTTCCTCCCAAGACCAATCCTTCCTGTCATTTTTAATCTTAGAAAACCAAATCCATGCAGGACCACCAAGATAATGTGAAAACCTATTCCTTGTCATGAAATATGAGAAATATATATTCTTAAATTTTATCCACCATTCTTTAGCATCCATCTCACCATTTCCATAAAAATTTTCTATCCCCATGACCATGATTAGGGTTTAGGAATTCTGAAAATATTTCGGCAGATGGATAAAAACACAAAGAACAAACCCCAACTGAAATTTCAAGAGCTTTCCGAAAATATAAATTTTACTAAAAAATACCACAATTTGCTTCTTGAAAAGTGAATTTATGAAAAAACCTAAAACACCAATAAAATCCGCAAAACAGATCCAATCAAGCTGAATTTTTCAGATATTCTGACTTAGAGTGTTTCCAAATTATTCTGAAAAAATTGGAAAAAAATTCGATATACTCTTCAAGATATACTCGAAACAAAAAATTAGGGTTTTTGCCCTAATTTTGGCCGAAATCGCTGCTCTGATACCACTTGTAAGGATATTACTTGTATAAATCAGAACATATACAGAAGAATAACATGAAAGAACACAAAAATTATGACAATATTCTCATTTAATAGCTTTTCCACTTCGAGGGGGCAACCTCCAATACCACTTCGAGGGGGTAACCTCCAAACCATACAATAACACTCCAATACTCAATATGATGATTAAATACAACCTTCTAACCCCTATATATACCATTCTAACCTATGGACAATACTGAGGCTGACCTCCTAAGCATAATAAATCATAAATGAATGATATAATAAGATAAGGGGATGTGTGCCACATGTCGGCATCTCCATCAACCCATATACATTATAATATTATATCCCAAGGTACATAGTAGCTTTAACTAGGTTTAATGTAGAAGAGGGAAACTGAACATATGCAATTGAAACAACCTTTGTCATCCTTCAGAATTTAACCAAAACAAAAGTGTATTTAACAACTTAGAGAGAGAAAATTGAATGTAAAATTTCTTCAGATTTCGAATAAAGAACGACAATGAATACCCTACTCGGAAAGAGAGGGGATTGAAATAGTCTGTTCCAAGAATAAAAGTGCATATCAACATAAAATAACCAATACAAAATTCACCAAACAATCCTTTAACTTCTGACAAAACACTGAAGTCAGAGAACTATTTGGATTGACATAGACTAAGAAACATGTAAGTTGAATACCCAAGAAGAATAAGGTCCATTCAACATATGAAGGAATATATACAACTGTGTATTGGCTACGCTAAGAGAGGGAGGAATTTTGGGTAAATAAATTCAACATTATTACCAAAAATCACACCAACAACTGAACAATAAAATTCCTCTCACGTTGATAACTACCACACTACAAGTAAAGCTTAGTCCTCCTATACATGATAAAATAACAAGATTACCATCAAGTCGACACGGATCCCCCAAACAATGAAAATAACCACTTGGTAAGAAGGGATAGAGCCTAACCCGGTTCGAACACAATGAGGGACAAAAGGAGGTTTAACCTCCAAATTTAGAAACTTTAAATCAACTTAACAAAAAGGAGCAACCCAAAAACAACATCAACTAATTTCGTTAAATAAAAAAAACTAAATTTTTATCTAGTTTATTTAAGGTAAGGTATTCCTTTAGTAACCAACTATATTATAATGCACAAGTGAGTAAATCCTAAAATTCCTTCAAACAGTTCTAGAAGAAACTTAAATCGAAATTTATCTAATTTGAGAAAGGGAGAACAATTTCATAACAACATCCTTCCATAGTAGGAACTTCTACCAAATGTTTCAATAGGTACACAATAATTCATAGAAGTTACCCATACCAAGCACAATGTGAGGTAAGACTCCTTTATTGTTATTTTCAACAAGTTTGATTCCATAAGACAGAGGCTCCCAACTACCATGACAACGAAGGATCAAACTGAAGTGACATAACCTGAAGCAACTTCAAGAATGCAAAGGTTATCTTCTTTCAAGGAATTCTAACAAAGATTCACCATGCAAACGAGCAAGGCTCAGAAATAATAAAATTGTTTCTATTACATTCAACAAATTTAAACCCACGAGCAGTGATTCCAACTTAGCTTAACAGAAATAACAAGTTTCAGCAAAAGAAAAAACATTTTATACTTTCCTTTCAGAAGAAAACAAACCCATTTCAATTCTTTATCAAACGATTTTTCCCTAATCCATTTTGCACAGAAAATCAGAAGTCTAGATGACTCAAGAAACATTCCAGTTTCAATAAGATAAACATGATTTACTCAAATATGCATCAATAAAATGCTCATTTTGCATATTTTCCAAACAACAAACTCAAGTAGAAGATCACACCAAAAATACACCAAGGCATTTCCACAAAATCATTCGTTTCAAAGAGAAGAGTTCTTTTAATGAAGACATTTAATAAAAAGTAGAACTATTTAATAAGAAGAGCCTATCATGCCTGATAGTGTTCTCTTTTGATTTGCTAGAAGATCTTTAGCCGAGCCTCCCAAAAATCTCTTCTTTCCAAAACAATGTCAACAACCAACTCTCCCAACTACCTCCATGTTTCCACAGGTTTAGAAATAGTTCGAGGATGCTCAAGATCACTATGGATCAAAAAATAGACTTGCTGGTTCAAAGAACCAAAACCACATGCAGAGAAAAAACTAGAAAGACCAGAATGACCAACAACTTCCAAAAAACCCCTCTCCTCTTTCCTAGGCGGTTTCTTCACTGAAATCAATGCCATTGAATGCATTGAATGTAAATTCCCTCTCTTTTCTTGCGCCACCGCCACTTCAAATTTGGCGAAGTTGATTTCAAAATTTAACATGCATTTTAAATTTAGCAATGATGCCAGCTAGGCATCCTACCTACCTTCCTTGCCTCCACAAAACTTGGAAAATTAATATGTAAGGACTAAGATTTAATTCTCATTAATACTTTAGAAACCACCGCCACCAACCTTCCATTTTCCACGTAACCCATAGGTCCCCTTTAGGCTTAGTAATAGTTTAGGTCACCTTAGCATTGGTTAGGTTTCCATCTTAGTTCTTAGGTTAGTTCAAAACTCACAACCAAATAACATACCATCTTAGGTTAGGTCATAACCCCCTTAGGTTAGAATCCATATAGGGTAGGGCACTACAACATAGTTTTAGGCATCAACCGTAATAGTTTAGTAATAGGTCCTAGGTAAGTATTATTACCTTAGGTCAAAATCCAATAGGGAAAACATTACAGTTTGGGTCAGATCCGAATAGCAACAAGCATTCTGACCAAGGTTAAGGCATTTTCCTTATTAGCCCATAACAGATCCTTAATCTCCTCATGTTGATCAGCATTACAAAACATTAATAAAGGAGGTCCAAACTTACAGTTTGCAGCATGATGCCAAGTAAGGACACCTGAAGCCAGGTTCTTCACAATTTACAACAAAACATAGCTCGGTTCCATAATATGTTTCATTCAACATGTCAATTAACAAGATGACAATAAAGAAGAACTAAAGCATACCTTGGATCAATGGAATTGATTCAAGGTGTGTTGTTAACATATGGAAGATGTGAAAACAATGGTATAGATTTACAACTTATAATTCACAAAGCGAGAATGGCTTCACTTCCAAGTAAAATAATTACAAGCATGAATTATGAATAGTAATAACTTATCCATTACAAACATGATTTTCAACATCAAAATAATACACCTTCCTAAGACAAATCACATGTCGATGTTTGCAATGTCAAAGGTGGAAGTCATCATAGTAATAGTCATGACCAAGACGTCATAATTAAATTTTAAATATTTCTATGGGCCCATTTTAACTATCATAATTAATGATGCATTGTAAGTAATGAAGCATTATAATTATTAATGGAGTTTATGTGGTTAATTAGTTTTATAAAGTTTTACTATATTTTTATAATTATTTTAAAAATGCAAAAAAATTAAGCATTAAAAATAATGGTGATTAAGTTGTTAATTACATTTATAAAGTTTAATTATATTCTTATAATATTATTTAATTATTATAAAATTATATTATATTCTTATGATAATTTTTTTAATTAGATAGGGTAAAATAGGATCGAGATCCCAGAGAGGCTAGTACATGAAAGATAACAACGTGAAAGCTCATAGACAAAAACAAAAAGAGGAACATGACCAAAAAGGGTTAAACAAGCTTAACCCCAAGACAAAAAGGTCTAGAAACCCAACCAATGAGAGAAACATAAACTACATAACTAAACCAAAAATAGAGACAATTTCCCAAAAACCTCCTAAAGTTCAGGAGCAACACCATTAATTTTTATTTTGATTCTTGGAGGGTTTGGCCTCCATGGTCTCAGTCACCTTGTTGTGCCCAAGCTGTAGCTTCTTCTGAGGTGGCTCCTCCTCTTCATCTCCCACAACATCCTCTATCTTTTCCTCATCCTCCTCTTTTTCATTCGAGTTAGTGGCCCTGGAATATTTTCTTTTCCTCTGTTCCACTTCATCCACTTCTAACCAAACCCATCATATCTCGAACAATTTTATCCAGCCATTGATTTCCCCCCTAATATTCTTCTGGGCCAAGAAAAATTGTTTGGTAGCTTCGATGTTGTCGATCATACCATTCCTAACCACAAAATTTGCCTCTTCCATGACTTGAACCATATTCTCCAAGTACTACATTTTTTTCTTCAAGTCCTCGTGGCTTTTCTCAGCTTTCGAGATCATTTTTCCTTTACCTTTCAAGGACCCATCTTCCCGACTCTCCAATCCCACCAAATTCTTCCCTTCCTCACCTCTTTTATGGCCCAATTTTGCCTCATGCATCTTAGTAAGACATTAAGCCAGAGTGATATCTTCCTCCTCCTCGGTTAGGGCCATGATGTTTTCCGGCATAGGTTTACCATTTCGAAATAGAAGGAGAATGAACCCCTCATGAATATTCATTTGATAATATAATTAGATGTCATTTTAATATAATAATTGAATTTTATTAGTAATATTAATTCTTGTAGTTAATATTAATTGATAGGATATTTTTTTGAAATTAATTATAATATTATTGATCAATTATTTAAATTACACTAATACTAATTAATTATAATATTAATAATTAATGTTATTTTTTATTTATTGATGTATTAATATTAGTTTATTAATTAATTAATTAATATTATAATATTAATTTACTAGTATTATTAATAAATGTTATTACTATTAATTTGGCATAAAGACCATTTATTTCGCAAATAAATTTTTACCGCTTTTATTAAATAAAGGTACTTTTTTGTCAAACACATCTTCAAGCACCCGTTGGAGGGAAATTGGTGAAATTAATGGAAATTAATTCAAGGGAGAGAGAATGACGTTGGTTACTGTTTTCGATGATGGTAGAGATCTTGGGAATTGAATTTGCAAGGTTAATCGTATCGGCGAAGCTATCTCTCTCTTATTCATCCCTCCCGCTTTTCTTTCTCATCGAATTTCAGAATTTTTGTGTCCTTTCGCTCTAGGCTACTTGTATTATTTTTATACCATTTTCTCTCCGAGAAGAAAAATATTTGAATAATATTTCGTAGATAGCGTTTTTTCTCTCCGCTAAGTTTTTGTTTACCCTTTCCACTTTGGGCTCCCTTATTAATTGTAAGACCGTTTTAAATTTGAAGAACCATATTTGAAGAAAATTTCAGGAATGTATTATTCTAACATTTATCTATTGAATTATTATGAGATGAAGAATATGATTTGGTTTTATTTCCTTTGTTTTTTTTTATTATTGGTAAATATTTTTTTGAAAGGGACTATACCCTTGTACACCAAGGCTCTGTGGCGAGAATTGAAGGTTACAGCACAAGAGATGGATCAAAATCCAAATAAAACAATAGAGCCCAACTACGTAAAACCGTCTCTGCAAAGTAAAAACCAACAACCGACAAAGCAACAACAAAAAAACAACTGAAGTACAACAATCAAACAACAATGGAATAGAACACCATTGGAAGCATCTTGCTATCCGATCAAGAAAAATGAGACCAATGTAACCCAACAATGACCAATAGCAGAGATAAGAATAATCAAGATGAAGTGTTACCCTTCAGAGTGGTAGATTTTTGCTTTTTACGACCGTAACCCATCCCCGATGGAGCCTTCGCAGTAGGAGAAGAAGAAAAAGGAGGATTATTTTCCTTCATCACATTTTTCCCTTTTACGACAACCACGTTGTTGACCCGAGAGAGATATTTATCATTTTCCATGATGCCCTCAATAGCTTGTGCATTTTTCATGCTTCTCACAATTTGAGATTCAGTTTTTGGGGCTGAAATGGATTCAATATTTGTATCTTCATTTGATTCTAGTCCCTTTTTTGCATAAAAATAAGGTGTTTTGGAAGTGTGTCTTTCCACCAGCTACACTTCTCATGTTGACGTTTTTCCATCCCACACTCAGTAGAGGTGTGCCCTAAGCAAAAACACCTTTTACAATGAAAAGGAAGACCTTCATAATCAAGAGATTGTGACCAAGTTCTATTTTGCACTCTTATTTCTATGGTCGCAGGAAGATTTTTATCAAAGTGTCAAGTTCCACCTGTGGTTCGAGCATAAGTAGTATGGGTGTAATTAGTGGTTTGAGAATCTATATAGAGTGTAGTTCCCAAGGCATTGCCAATGGATGTCAAACAGTCATGACTCTAGAACTGGAGAGGTAAATGGGGCAGCCTGATCCAAACAGGTTTCCATGAGAAAGATTCTATGAGTGGGTTGAAGGATGGAAACCAGGGTTTAATGATCAAATATTTAGATTGGCAGGTCCAAAGTTTGGAAGCAATGATGTTTCTATCAGCTATTAAAGAGAAGGTTACAATGAAAATACCTTTAGCACATGGATACAAGTCTATTTTTCCAGTTAAAATTGGAGTCCAGTGCTCAGAGATCCACGCATGAAGAATAGGAAGGTTGGGCCATAGTCCCCGAATCTACAAATCAGAGCATG
This sequence comes from Taxus wallichiana var. yunnanensis, assembly GCA_018340775.1. Taxonomy (NCBI): domain Eukaryota; kingdom Viridiplantae; phylum Streptophyta; class Pinopsida; order Cupressales; family Taxaceae; genus Taxus; species Taxus wallichiana. Next base: position 489,306,067 of record CM031235.1, read on the forward strand.
CTCTTTGTAGTAAATCTCAGAGGAAATGACCTCTTCCCGAAAGTAATAGATGGGGTAACGTCTACAGGTTTCATGGAAGATTCCTTGCCGTTTAAAACGTTTTTGAAGGATGACCCAATATGGTCGTGACTAGCATCTCTGTCCAGCCCAATCTGTCATGAACTGATCCTTCCAACACATATTTTAAATGTCCATTACCAGGGGTTTCCGCAGGAACACCCCCAGATGGATCTTGTGGTAGATCTCCATTAGGGTTTGCGCTGCCATTCCGAGGTAGAGGTATGGAGCTCCCTGCAGTGAAGGCAAGGTCAATCCACGACCAGGGTGGAATCTCTGAGATGAGCCCCACAGCCGTGCCACCTCCATCTCCCTCACCTGTCTATTGAGTTCTTTCCGGGTCAGATTTAGGGTTCACTTTGGATGCAAGGGCTCGGGTAGCCACCATGGCGCAAGGTGCGAGCAGAGGGTGTGAGCACAGGGCGCAAGCAGAAAGTGCGAGGGCACGAGCAGAGGCACGAGTATTATTAAAGCATAGTCACACCCTCTACAACAACAAAAAAATAGGATCCAAGATAATAGTAAAGGTGGATGTGATATTCTTGGAAATGAATACCTTGGATTTTTATTTCCTTTGTATTCTATTCTAGTTTTAATGATAATGCCCTATTTTTTATCGTCTTTATTTTTTGATTTGGGTTTTAATAATATCACTTCAATATTTTGAAGATAAGTTTCAGAGATACTTCTAACTCTTCTCTATTGTATTCCAAATTTCGGGTATAAAATAATGTTGTGTTATAGATTTTTGTATTTTTCTTATGGGTTTTAAGAATATCACTTTAATATTTTTATTGTAAGACTTGCATAGTTGTTATCCTCCATAGTTATAAAAGGATGCATCTAAAAATGACCGTTTCATGCATGTTTCAGACTCCTCTCTGTTGTATTTTGAATTTTTGGGTATAAAATAATGTCATATTTTAGATTTTTTGTATTTTTGATATGGTTTTTAAGAATATCACTTCAATATTTTCATTGTAAGACTTGCATAATTGTTATCCTCCATAGTTATAAAAGGATGCATCTCAAAATGACCGTTACATGCATGTTTTAGAATTCTCTCTATTGTATTCTAAATTTCTGGGTATAAAATAATGTCGTATTTTACATTTTTGTATTTTTGATATTGGTTTTTAGAATATCACTTCAATATTTTCGTTATAAGACTTACATAGTTGTTATCCTCCATATGTATAAAAGGGTGCATCTAAAAATGAACATTTCATGCATGTTTCGAGACTCCTCTCTATTGTATTCCAAATTTTTGGGTATAAAAATGTCATCTTGGTGATTTTTTAAAATTTTGATATGGTTTTTAAGAATATCACTTCAACCTTTTCATTGTAAGACTTGTATAGTTGTTATACTCCATAGTTATAAAGGATGCATCTACAAACGACCATTTCATACATGTTACAAAGTCTCAACATGATCAAATTCCTTTGTAGAAAATGTAAATGATTGAAAGAAATCCACTTCCAATCCTTCTTACTAAGACGAGGAGTTAACTGTTTTGTTATTACCAAAGTACAGTTTAGAGTTACCACCTACGCAATGTTACTTATTTTTGAGTGGGTGGCGTAGCTACATAGGTCCAAATGGTCGGGTGAGCTGACATTCCGAGCTTGGTAGGAGAGTTTACAATCCGAATCTGGGTGGGCAAGCTATGATCTGTCAAGTTGGCTGTCAAGATGGCTAGTCGAGTGACTATTTGAGATGGCTAGTATAACTCGCTTGATCGAGCTAGACGGATGATATGGGCAGGCGATCCGACCTTCCGAGATGAATGGGAAAGGTTGATTGGCTAAGTTGGGTGGGTTAGATGACTTCCTGAGCTAGGATGGGTGGATAACCTACCAAGCTGGGTAGGTAAGTTAACCTTCCGAGTTGGGCTAGCTAGTGGACCTTTCGAGCTAAGAGGGTGAGTTCACCTACCGAGCTAAGAAATATTAAAATTCATTTTTTCATATATGAATTAAAATTTTGAAGTTTAATGTTGTATCTAATGAGAAAATACACAGTCTCATAATTGGAATCATAAACAGAGAAGGTGCAGAATATAATAAACATTTAAATATATTCATAAACCTTATATCCAATCATAATAGTAAAGTAAATAATAATATTCATAACATATATGACATGTCAATAATAATATAATACTATTAAAATTTGAAACAATTTTTCTAATTATCCATGATTGAAAATCTCCCTCTCTCTAGTATAAATTAGTATCAATTAATTTCATTGATTCTCTGCACTAGGCTTTTATCTAATTCTCAATGCTACCATGGAAATCCCTCCACTACCAAGAGTCTTTTCTCGGGGAATCCAGGAGATGGCATTTTAAGGCCCTATCTCCTGTAATAGGCTTCGAATAATCTTCCAGATTGATTCTGACTCGGTGGAGAAAGCCATAGAAACTATTCTCGGGGAGGATTACATGCAAGGTTATGGTCAAGCTCACGTCAATGCCGAGGTTGCTTCCTTTTTCATCACCCACCTGCTGCTCCTTGGAGGATACAAGGATGAGACCCTATAGATTTCTTAACATTTTATTCAACCTATACACACAATTGGTCTTACAAAAGCAAAGTGAACATTTTTGTTTTACCCATAGCTCTTTCAAAAATTTCAATGGTAGTTAATGGGGATTTGGTTGCTTAGGGCTATGTTGAAGAATTAGAAAGGAGGTATAAGACTCTTTTGGATTTTTCTATTTTTGTTCATCGAAATATGGATTAAAGGAGGAAGGTCCCGCCTACTTATCCTCCCCAAACTTTTCGTAATTCTCCATGAGCTAGCTTGAATTGACAAACTCGAGGAAGGTCCTACCAACATAGCCCCACTAGACTTGGAAGATTTATCCTTCCCAATTGGCCATGTTCCATATTGAAGTTTAAAACTCATGAGGGAAAGGATGGCTTCATATAATTATTTGTTAAGGCCTACATAAGCTAGCTCTCAAGAATCTTGCAGTAGCACAAGTTGAAGCTTACGAGGTCAAAGTGAATGCTAAAGTTTTTGGTTGTTTTTTTCTCATTTTTGTTGGGAAATTAGAGTTTCCATGGTAATTAGTAATATACCATGAGGTAAATAAATGGGTAGTTTGTTATTTGTTTGTACGGTTTGGAGTGATTTGTGGGAGGATAAGGATAGGGATTAGATCCCATATATTGTGGGATGAATATCTGTATAAATATCTCTCTCAAAACTAATAAAATTGTATTGTTTTGATTGACTAAATTCCTTGATTTGGTATCAGAGCAGGCACCCTGAGGGACCTCTCTGTAATTCTGGCCTTGTTCTTACAGGATCCTTTGAGTGTAGACCACGTCAATTGGTCCTATCATTTGATAGGCTATTATTTGCCAATAATTTTATAGTGCAGACCACTGTGAATATTGTTGACAATTTTTTTATTATTGGAGATGTTTTCTCGGTACTAGTAGTTGGAGATACTAGATTTACATTCTATGTATAGATTTGTTTGGCCTCTTGGCACTTTTCCACGTCCCCAATTATAGCTTTGACCTACTATCCTGTTCACATCTCCACGGATTTACAAGTACAAGGCCGAGCCCCCTGATCGATCCATCAATACAATCTCTACTTTTAAGCGTTTGAAGAGTCTCTGGGTCGAACTCTTTTTAGAAAGCTCCTTGAGCTTGATATACGTCTACATGCATTGCATTGATTTATTGGATCAATGACTGTATTTATGCATTGCACTTCTCCATGATATTAATCAATGATAGCTTTGAACTGCTTAGCATAGTGTTTTCTCAGATTCGAATTACTTCTCATATCGGATGTGCAACGAGCTGGAGTCAAACGGTGTCTCCCTCAATGTAGCAGATCTGCAGTGACCAATTCCAACTGTGCATCAAAGGCGGATCTCAGGTGCACATGCGTGAGGACAGATCTACAAGATTTGGACGTGTAGCTTTCAAATCAATGTTTTGGGTTGTTGTCTTGCATAAACTGTTTTTGATCTGCCTCCTACGAATTTTGCAAACCTGACAGAGCTAAAAATAATATTCAATCTTCTCAGGATTTGGTCTGTAATGTTTTTTTAAAAAAAAAGGGTTCATAATCTTTTAAATTGTAGAAAGTAATTAAAGATTACTTTCTTATTTTTCATTGGTGTTTGAAAAAACATTTGAGTCAAATCTTGTAAGGACGCATTTTCGGTTGAAACCGACGTTCACTTAGTTTATTTTTTAGGAGGGTTAAAAATGGAAAAAATGAACCAGATAGAAAAATTCGATGGAAAGGATTTCCATACATGGAAAATCCAAATCCAACTATTGCTGATTGAAAAGGATCTTTGGGACATTGTTGATGGAGGATCGGTTGCACCAACAAATGTAGACGCACTCCAAAAATGGAAAGTCAAAGATAAAAAATCTTTGGCCATTATTGGCCTCGGATTATCCAAACCTTATCTACATCATGTAGATTTCAAAAAATCATCCAAAGAAATATGGGAAGCATTGAATCAATTATTTGGATCAAAAACTGACAATGCAAGGATAAATATGAAGCAGAAATTATATGGGTTGAAAATGGAAGGAGGACATATTATATCTCATATCAGCAAGTTCCGCTCTCTAATGGCCCAACTGGATGGCATTAATGAAAAGGTGAAACCCAATGATGCAAAGGCCATATTACTAAATAGCATGCCCAAAAGTATGTCCAATATGGTGTTTACTTTAAGTAAACTAAATCCAAGCTTGGAGAGCATAATAGCAACGCTACTCGATATGGAAAGCAAGGATGATGAAGAAGAAGAAGCAACATTAGCTAGTCAATCAAGTAATTCCTATAAAAGATCAAAACATATCAAAAACTATATATGTTTTTATTGTAGGAAGCCAGGACATGTTATTCTCAACTGCATGAAAAGAGCAAAAGATCTACTTGATGGAAAACTATCCGACAAGGCCATGGCTACTGAAGAAGATGATACTGAAGAACAAAACACACATGCCAATGCTGAAGATTGTTCAAGCGACGAGGATTATCTTTTTTAAATTGTTTGTGTTTTGTATCTACCCATGTCAACTCTAAGGGAGGGAATGTTGGGAAATTAGAGTTTCCATGGTAATTAGTAATATACCATGAGGTAAATAAATGGGTAGTTTGTTATTTGTTTGTACGGTTTGGAGTGATTTGTGGGAGGATAAGGATAGGGATTAGATCCCATATATTGTGGGATGAATATCTATATAAATATCTCTCTCAAAACTAATAAAATTGTATTGATTTGATTGACTAAATTCCTTGAATTTTTAGGGCATCCATGCTTAAAACTTTTCCTTCTTTTGGACTTCCCTACTTCTATATATTGTAAACAATGTTATGTATGAGAGGGGACCTGAGAACCCTCCCGGTTTAAATCTCTAGTGAAAATGTTTTATCGATCAAAACCACAAACATGGCTATGAATTTTTTGAAAATTTAAATTTTATTTTAAGTGCAATAATAAGGAGTGTAATGGTGTGCTTTGATTGAAAAACTATTTATTTGATGACTAAAATAAATATATGATTATGTATTTATCAATGGAAATGGAAATGTAAGTTATTTTAAAAGTGTGAAAGATAACAAGTGTGAATTGGTAAATAACAATGTCGAATATTACTCCAAGTAAATTCAAGATAATTAGTGTGGGGATATTAATTTTTATTGGAAGATAATTACTACGAGTAAATAATAAGTGTGAATGGGTAAGTAACTGTAATATTATTATATTATATTGATCTATATTATTTTTACCTTTTAGTTTTTTACTTTTATATGTAAGTAACTATATTTATTTCTAGTGGAAGATAATTAGTGCCAATAAATAATAAGTGTGAATAAGTGTTATATTATTTTTAGTTTTTAAATGTATTTTTACTTTTAGATGTATATTTATTTATATTAGTTTTATTTTAGTTTTTACATTTAGATGTGTTTTATAAATAAAACATATAAATAAATATTTTATATTTGTAATTAAAATTTAATAAATACATTTCTATATTTAAAAACTAGCATAGATATCTTAAATACATCTATCTAAAATACACTAGATATCAATCTCGAGGTGCCTATATTGGAATTCTCACATAAGTTAAGATAGGCACCTCAAGATTGATATCTCTCGGTGTATTTTAGATAGATGTATTTAAAATATCTATGCTATTATATTTATACACGCAAATGTAATTTATTTTAATTGGGGATAAATAATAAGTGAATAAGTGTGAAGATAGATGGAAATTCACCCTATGTATAGATATATTAAATACATCTATCTAAAAGATACCAAGAGATATCCTATTTAATTTATGTGTGAATTCTAATATAGGCACCTCGAGATTGATATCTCTCGGTGTCTTTTAGATTGAAGTATTTAAGATATCTATACTAGTTTAATATTTACATTTGTTTTTGTCCATGGAATAGTGAGACTATTAATTTGTAAATAAATTGTTTACCACCTTTTATTATTTGAAGGTACTTGTTTGTGAAACACGTCTTCGAGCACCCGTTGGAGGGAAATTGGTGAAATTAATGAAAATTACTTCTTCCATGGCATGGTAGAGAGAATGACGGTGGTTACTATTTTTGATGATGGTAGAGATCTTCATAATTGTAAGGTTAACCATTTTTGCCAAGTCATTTGTCTCTTTCTTGTTCATCCTTACCACTTTCTTTTTCATCCGATTTCCACTTTTTTGTTTTTCCTTCCACTTTGGGCTGCCCGTATTTTGTTAGAACATTTCTTCCTTGAAGCATAATATTTGAAGAATATTTCTGAGATATTATTTTTCTCTCCACTAAATTTTTGTTGACCCTTTAATTTTCCGCTTTGGGCTCCCTCTGTTTCATAAGATTGTTTCAGCTTGTGAAGCACAATATTTGAAGAAAATTTCAGGCATGAATTATTCTAACTCTTCTTTGCTGAATTATTATGAGATAAAGAAGGGGAATATGCCCATTTTCATATGAGAAATGGCATATTCCCATTCTCATCACAATCATAAAATTATTTTTTTGTATGAGAATGGGCATATGCCTATTCTAACCATTCTACCTCATTGAAGAAATATTGAACTTAATCATTTTTATATCACTATAATAGAGGATGTGGGAATGGGAAACTGTCCATTCTAAAAATATTAAATATTGCCTCTATTTATCTTCTATGATTCCTATATGAGAATGGGTATATGCCACTTCAATAGAAGATAAAAATAAATAAAAATGATATGAGGATGAACATATGCCCATTTCGCTTATGTGTATTTTTCTTCTCTGATTCTTATATGAGAACGGGATTATGCCCTTCTAATATAAGATAAAAAAAAAAAAAAAATTGGTATGAGAATGAACATATACCCATTCTGTCTATGTGTATTGAAATAATCATTTTATTTTATCCCTATATGAGAATGGTCACATGCCCATTCTCACATAGGAATCATAGTAGAATAATAGACAATTAAATTTCATCTGTATTATTGAAGTCAATCATTTTGCTATCTATATAAATTATACGATAATGGGTAATTATTCATTCTGAAACAAATTAAATTTTATCTCTATTAATTCTTGTGATGATGTATGGATTTTGATTATGTAAAATATTTATTGTGAAATGATCTTATTTAATGTTGACGTTTGAATCATTATTAGGCGCTATAATTACCTTGTTTTATATATTGGTTATTGTGATGATGAATAACTTTTGTTTCTTTCTTATAAGATTCAAAGTTGTCTATATGATTATAAAATTAGTTAGCAAAAGTTGTTTTTCAACAGAGATTGCATTATTACCTTGTTAATTGATAATATGTACTATGTATATATTAAGGATAGATTGACAGTTAATCATTTTGTAATATTCATTTTATAATAATTCAACATGATTACAAGTTGAAAATTCATGTCAGTTATTTGAAATGACATGCATACAGTTCAGAATCGAGTAACCATTACCAAGTGACACGTTGGATTTGATACACCTACAAAGGTAGTGAGATTGGGTAAGTGCCCACTCTAAACAAAGTAAATATTATCTGTATTCTTTTATTATACTTATTCACATATCTCCATGAACAATAATGTAATTTCTATTATGATTGAAATTAAAGAGAATAGGCATATGCCCATTCTTCAAATACTAATGTTATCTCTATAATTATTTTTATTATTTTTCATTTTTCTATAGTATGAACAATAATTGACATTTTTCTAATGATTCCCTTATGACAATAGGAAAATTCCTATTCTTAAGGGAAAATTCCCATTCTAAAATATATATTAAAGAGAATACACATATGCCCATTCTACTTATTTTAATCTTAGTAATATTTTTTGCATATTTCCATTTAATAAAAAATAAAACAAGAATTTTGTTTGCATTAGAATCAGCATATGCCCATTCTAAACAATGTAATACAAGCAATACCAATGTTATGAGATTTCTTCTATTATTCCTATTTAAACCTATTTAAAATTTTAAAAACTCTGAGACTGTTTAATCCATACTCTTCTTATTTTTTCTATTATTCCTATCTACCCAAGCAATTCTTCTATGATTCCTAAATGAGAATGGGTGCCTATTCTATAACAAATTAAATTTTATTATTCCTATCATAAAGGGCATATGCCCATTCTAAAATTTATAATACAAGTAATATTTATTTTTTTGAGAATGGGCATGTGCACAGTCATGACTGAAACATATTTCGTATGATAATGGGCATGTGCCCATTCTAAACATTCTCATACAAACAATTTTGATTCTATGAGAATGGGCATGTGCACACTCGTTAATACTTACTCAATACTTAGTCATTTGAATTCCTATTTAAAAGTTGTGAGCATATCTAAGCCATACTCTTATTTTATGATTGTTATCTTCCCTAAGAACTATTTTTTGATTCCTATATGAGAGTAGGTAGCTGCAAATTTGATACAAGACAATGTAAACATGGTCAATCAATTTTTTACTTTTTTAAAAGTTGTGACCATTTATAAAGCATACTCTTCATTTATGATTCCTATCTACCCAAGAAAGTCTTTTATGAATCCTATATGAGAATAGGCAGATTAAAAATGCAATGCCCATTCAAAACAAGATGAAACAATTTTGTTTGCATGAGAATGGGCATATGCCCATTCTAAATACAGTGTGATACAATCAATAATGATTTTATGAGATTGACTCTATTACTCCTATTTATATCTATTTAAAAACTATGAGACTTTTTTATCCATACTCCGTTTATTCTTCTTCTACGATTCCTAAATGAGAAGTCACATCTACCCATTCAATACAATACAATGACATAAATCTCCATCAATTTCTTACACAGTTGTGAGAATCGGTGCCCATTCTAAAATAGAGTAAATTTGATTATTCCTATTGTAAAGGGCATATGCCCCCTTTTTGAGATTGGGCATGGGCACATTCGTGATTGAAACATATTTTTTTTATGAGAATGGGCATATGCCCATTCTAAATATTCTCATACAAGAACTTTTTATTCTATGAGAGTGGCCATGTGCACTTCTGTCAAGACTTACTCAATACTTAGTCAATTGAATAGCTATTTAAAAGTTGTGATCATATCTAATCCATACTCTTTTGTTATGATTTTTTATCTTCCCAAGCAATTATTTTATGATTCCTATATGAGAATGGTCATCTTTCCATTCAATCAAAGACATAATTGAAACACATTTTTTGTATGAGAATAGGTATGTGCCCATTCTAAACATTTTCATACAAGCAATTTTGATTCTATAAGAATGGGCTATTCAAAATCTGTATCATATCTAATCCATACTCTTCTATTATTATTGTTATCTACCCAAGAAAGTATTTTATGATTGCTATATAAGAATGGGAATCCGTCCATTCAATACAAGACAATGCAAAAAGCTCAATCAATTTTTTAACTTTATACAAGTCGTGAGAATGGGTGTCCATTCTAACAAAAGTAAATATGAAAATAGTAATTATTACAATTGTCTAATTAGGTTTGAAAATAAGTTCTACTATATATTTTTCATTATTCAAATATCTAATTAAAACATAAAATTTCTTAACTTTATACAAGCCGTGAGAATGGGTGCCCATTCTAACACAAATAGTAATTATTACAAGTGTCTAATTAGGTTTGATGATAAATTCTACTATATATTTTTCATTATTCAAATATCTAATTAAAACATAAAATGGGTCCAATCAATTCAAATATATTTTTAAAATATTTACGATAGACTTAGGATATTAGGGTATTTAAGCATTTTAGCATTAAAAGGTGTTGATTTATTATTGTAGGATAGATTCAATTTTTTTATAACTTTATACATGCCGTGAGAATGGGTGACCATTCTAAAACACAATATATACAAAGTATTTTATCAGTATTTAAAAAAAACCTTTAAAATTTCATGATTTCATTATTAAAACATATTTTCGGTAAATGTTGACATTTTTAATTCTACTTTATATTTTTCATTATTTAAATTTGTATTTAAAATCAATTCAAGTATGTAAGCATATTAAAACATTTAAGCATTACATTGTTGTGATTTGTTTCGAATGTATATACAATGAATTTTTCATTATTCTAATGCCTCTATAAAATATTTTAAGGTTTCTAAACATTAGGATGATAACATAATAAGTATAAATTCAAATTTTTAGAGTTAGGATAGTAGGATATTAAAGACATTTAATCATTAAAGGGTGGTGATTTATTATTGTATGATAAATTCAAATTTTGAATTTCGGTGTTTTTTTAGAGGTGTTTTTCTTTGGTCAAATACTTTATAAAAATATTGAATTTGAATGGCTCGGGTTTTGATTGTTTGTTCTCTAATGTCCTAATGGATCAAGTTTTGATTGTTTGTTCTCTAATGGCCGAGTTTTTATTTTTTTCTCTCTTACGAAAAAGGTTTGTTCTTTCGGATAATTTTTAAGAGAAAAAAAAGTGAAAGGATTTGGTTTCATTGGATACAAAGAGAGGAAAGCATTATAGAGTCCATCTTATCATTTTTTGCACCATAAACAGGTACACATTTTAGACCTTACGACATTAAAATAGGAACGAAACAATTTTTATTTATATATTTCAGTAGTGCTTACAATTACGAATGTAAACAAATTGATTTTTTTAATTTTTGTTCTTAAGTTTATACAGGAAAAAAATTGATACATTTTACATACATTAAAATAAAGTAGATATATGAAAAATTGATATGTTTTTCGGACATTAAATTAAATGAGATATAACAAAAATCTTTGTTAGTATAGATTTTTACACTTTAGAAGTAAACTTGGAAACATTGAGGTATAAAAACCTTTAATAGCCTTCTCTGCCATTGTTGTATTCTATTTGAGAAATCTCTAATAGTCTCCCTTTCAAAATCATTGTTTAGAAGTGTTTTCTTCTTCTTTATTTTACAAAATCTTTGTATCTTCATATTTTTCGACCACATCTACATTTCTTTGTCTTCCCCAAATAAATCTCTAAATGAAAAATATTTTTCCCAATAGAGTGAAAACCAAAACCCAATTCATTCAAAATCAATATTTTTATAATGTACTTGGCCAAAATAAATTGCCTCATAAAAAAGAGTGCCAAAAATTTAAATTTTGAATCAAACCTGACATAATAAATGAAAATTATGAATTGCCTCCCAAAAATTAAACTATATAATTTAAAATTTGAATCAATCTTGTGGAAAATGTAAAAATAAGCACCAAAAATTTAAAATTTGAGTCAAACCTACCATAATAAATGACTGGTACAAATTTCCTCCCTATAATAAAGCACCAAAAATTTGAAATTTGAAACAATAGAAATGAAAGTGTTTCTAATCAAGATGTGATATTAGTAATGAATAGTTCATCATTAACATTGATTAGTAGTAGAAATCAATGTGATTATATAATATTAGTATTAATTAATTAATTAAAAACATTAATTAGTAGTAGAAATCATTGTGATTATGTTATATTAGTATAATTAAAAACATTAATTAGTATTAGAAATCATTTTGATTATGTTATATTAGTATAATTAAAAACATTAATTAATAATATTACAATTAATTACTATTAGTGCTAATTTAAATAATTGATTATGAATATTATAATTAATTTTTGAAATTTGATCAATAGAAATCAAATTGTTTCTAATCAAGATGTGATATTAGTAATTAATAGTTCATCATTAACATTGATTAGTAGTAGAAATCAATGTGATTATGTAATATTAGTATAATTAAAAACATTAATTACTAATATTACAATTAATTACTATTAGTGCTAATTTAAATAATTGATTATTAATATTATAATTAATTTCAAAAAAATATCCTATCAATTAATATTAACTACAAGAATTAATATTACTAATAAACTTCAATTATTATATTAAAAATGACATCTAATTATATTATTAAACCAATATAATATTATAAAAAAATATAATAAAACTTTACTTAGAATGGGCCCATAAAAGTATTTATATTTTAGTCATAAAAATTAACATATCATATTAGGACTAATCAAAATTAATTAATTAACAACAATAATTAATAATTTAATAATTAAATACAAGAAAATGATCGTTGTATGATAATTTTCTTGAACCCATTTTAATTAAAGGAAGTTAGAATGTGTTATCTCTATTACTGCGAGAATGAATCATAATAGGGATGTGACTATGTTTTTTGTGAGAATGAATCATAAAAGTGAGTAACAAGAACAATGAAAATGAGGCAATACACAATTAGACAGAATGGGCATATGTCCATTCTCATACAAACAAACATTTTTTTATCTCATATAAACTTGTATTGAATGGGCATATGCCCATTCTACAATAAGAATCATAGAAGAGAAATAGTGCAGAATGGGCATATGTCCATTCTCATATAAACAAACATTTTTTTTATCTCAAACCCATTTTAATTAAAAGATATAAGAATCATAGAAGAGAAATAATGTAGAATGCTCACATGTCCATTCTCATATAAACAAAAAAAAATCTTTTCTTGAACAAACATTTTAAACTTCTATTGAATGGGCATATGTCCATTCTCATATAAGAATCATAGAAGATAAATAGTGTAGAATGGGCATATGTCCATTCTCATACAAACAAACATTTTTTTATCTTGTATTAAAAAACATTATAAACTTGTATTGAATGGGCATATGCCCATTCTCATATAAGAATCATAGAAGAGAAATAATTTAGAATGGGCATATGTAAACTCTCATATAATCAAACAAAGAATGATAATTTGTTCATTATCATACAAACAAATAGGCATATGTCCATTCTAATACAAACAAATATTTTTTATCTTGTATTATATGTCCATTCTTGTATAAGAATCTAATGTAGCCAAATTATGAACAAACCAGATATCTGCAAAATAATATGAATGATGTGAATCCAGCTGCAAGAGGTTGAAATACCTCCAAAAACACACATAAAAAGCTTTGCAAATAAAACCAGGAGTTTCACAATAGCTTACTTCTCATTCTGGAATTCACACTGATCTATTACATCATTACAATTCTCCTTTTATTTCAAGACTACTCTAAAACCCTAAAATGCCAAAAACCCTAAAATGCCAAAAACCCTAAAATGAAAAACAACTCGGATTGACCCCAAAATTTGCGTGCCAAATATGCATTCATAAATTAGGGCTCACGCAAAATTTGGACTTATTCTGACAAGCACAACAAAAGTTATTAAAGTTCTAAGACCTAGTCAAAAGCGGAAAAAACATTCGGAGCCAATTTTAGGCCACTAGATGACGGAATCCGAGCCCGAAAACGTGCCAAAATGAGCACAACCTTGCAGGTAAAGTTGACCCCAACATAGTACTAATGTATATCTACCACCCTGTAAAATTTCAGAGACGATCCAACGGTCGGATCAAAAGTTATGGTCTCTGTAAGTTATGCTCCCGCATCATTCTCCCTGGTTGAAAAGAATTCAGCTCCTACGAATTCTGTTGATGGAACTCATCTAATTTTGCACTGTCAATTTTCCTCAACTCCCACTCAGGAATCCAAGTGTTTTCTTCTTGCTGCAAACCTTCCCATTGTACCAAATATCTGTTGTAGCTCCCATGTCTAGTAGTGATTGTCTTTTGGTCCAAGACACGCATTACCCTTTCCTTTTTCTTCTTCGGCATCTGTTGCTTCCAGTTTATTTATTCCTCCTCTGCAACATTTTCATCATGACCTGGAAACTTATATAAATCAGAAACATTAAAAACTAGTGAGATAGCAAAGTTTTCAGGTAGCTCCACCTTGTAGGCATTATCACTCATTTTCTTCAGAATCCTACATGGCCCAATCTTCTTATACTTGAGTTTATTATATGTCCCCTTTGGAAACCTCTCTTTTCTAAGATGAACCATCACCATATCTTCTTCTTTAAATACACTTACTCTCCTACTAGCATCTGTAGCTGTTTTATATTGTACATTACTCACTTTTAGCTTTTCCCTCACTTCATCTTGTAGCTGTAGAATGTGTTCTGCAAATGCTTTTGCGTCATCACTAGTTTCATCTTCGCCGGTAGAACAATTTGATCAAGGACCCCCTTCGATTCTTACCATACACAATCTAGAAAGGAGACCTCCTTGTTGACCTGTTTATCGAGCTATTATATGCAAACTCAACTTGAGGTAAAGCTAAGTCCCATTGTTTTGGCTTTTCTCCAACTATACAACGTAGGAGATTTCCCAAGCTTCTATTCACTACTTCATCGACCATCACCCGGGGTGATATGCACTACTGAACTGTAGTTTTGTCCCCAATTTCTTCCACAGAGTCCTCAAAAAGTGACTCAAAAACTTCGTGTCCCGATCTGAAGTGATCGTTTTTGGAATTCCATGTAATCTAACCACTTCTGAAAAAAACAAATCTGTAATTCTGGAAGCATCATTAGTTTTTTTACAAGAAATAAAATGTGCCATCTTAGAGAATCTATCAACCACGACAAAGATAGAATCATTCCCTCGCTGTGTGTTAGGAATCCCTAACACAAAATCCATACTCAGATCAACCCATGGCCCTATAGGGATAAGTAATGGCATATACAACCCAGTATATTGTGCATGACCCTTAGCCATTTGACACACTCTACATCTTGCTACAACCCTACTGATGTCCCTCTTTATCTTTGGCCAATAATACTTTTCTACAACAAGAGAAATTGTCTTACTTATACCGAAGTGTCCAGCCAACCCTCCACTATGCAATTCTCTTATAATATTTTCTCTCATTGAACCAGCAGGGATGCACAATTGTTTCCCCCTAAACAAATAACCATCTTGTATCAAATAATCAAAAGAATCACTAACTACTGTGGGCTCCATAAGCTTTTTGACAACATCACCAAAATCAGGATCACCTTCATATAATTCCTTAACTGCCTCAAACCCTAGGACTTTATTTTCCATTGTTGTCAAAAGGGCTACACGCCTACTCAAGGCATCAGCAACTTGATTCTGCTTACCTGACTTATGCTTTAAAACAAAAGTATATTCTTGCAAAAATGAAACCCATTTTGCATGCCTACTATTTAGTTTCTTTTGTGTGTTTACATACCTCAAGGCTTCATGGTCAGTGAAGAGTACAAATTCCTTTGCTACCAAGTAATGTCTCCAGTTCCTTAATGCCTGAACAATAGCGTAAAATTCCACATCATAAGTAGAATATTTCCTCCTGACTTCATTTAGCTTTTCACTGAAGAATGCCACTGGTCGTCCTTCTTGACTCAACACAGCTCCAATCCCAACATGTGAGGCATCACAGTCAACCTCAAAGACCTTGCTAAAATCTGGCAATACCAAAATAGGTGCTTCTGATACTTTCTTCTTCAACAATTCAAAACTATCTGTTGCTACCTTGGTCCATACAAACTCCCTCCCTTTTGTACACTCTGTTATGGGTGCAACAATGCTACTGAAATTCTGATGAACTTCCTATAAAAATTTGCCAATCCATGAAAACTACAAACCTCTGTCACATTCCTTGGAATAGGCCATTCCAAAATTGCCTTTACTTTTTCCTCATCCATCCTCACTCCATCCCTTGATATGAAAAATCCCAAAAAAACAAGACTCTTCTGAAGGAATCTACACTTCTTTAAGTTTGCATATAGACTCTCTTTACGTAACAAGTCTAGCACCAATTTCAGATGTAACAAGTGTTCTTCCACTGTCTTATTGAATATCAAAATATCATCAAAATAGACAACAACAAACTTACCATTGTATTCTCGAGAGAACTGTTCATCAACCTCATGAATGTGTCTTTGGGTGCATTAGATAGCCCAAATGGCATCACCATCCACTCGTATAATCCATCTTTTGTTTTAAAAGCAGTTTTCCATTCATCCCCTTCACGGATTCGGATCTGGTAGTAACCGCTCCATAGGTCAATCTTGCTAAAATATCGGGCTCCTGCGCAAGACATCCATCATATCATCCAATCTGGGGATTGGAAACCGATACTTAATTGTGATCTTATTTATGGCTCTACTATCTACACACATTCTCCAGTCTCCATCTTTTTTTGGAGTCAATAACGCTAGAGTTGCACATGGACTCATGCTTTCTCTCACTAACCCTTTCTGTATTAGATCTGTCACTTGTCTGTTCAACTCTTCACTGTGTCAGACTCATCCGATAGGCTTCCTGGTTTGGAAGGGCCGATCCTGGGATCAAATCAATATGGTGTTGAATATCTCACTTTGGAGGTAACCCATCTGGTAGCTCATATGGTATGACATATTTGTATTCTTTTAGTATCTTTTCTACTGCAATAGGTGTATTAAAGCCTTCTTTCTCCAGCTTCTTTGACATTAGTGCATAACAACATCTAGCTTCTTCCATTTCTGTAATAAACTCTTTTGTAGCCAATAAGCCCTCATTCTTCTCTTCTTCCTTGAAGGGTAATAAGACCACCTTTACACCATCCTTCCAAAAGGTATATGTATTTTTCCCTCCATCATGTGTAACCTTTCTATCGTATTGCCAAGGCCTACCCAGTAATATATGACATGCATCCATTGGGATAACATCACACCACACCTCATCCCTGTAGGTATTCCCAATTGAAAACTTTATAAGGCATCTTTTATCTATGGTTACTTCATTTCCTTTCTTGAACCATGATATACGATAGGGATATGGGTGCTTGTCAGTTCAGATTCAGTTTATCAACCATTATAGTTGAAACCATATTTTCACAACTACCACCATCAATAATAATTTTACATACCTTTCCTCCAGAGGTGCATCTTGTTCGAAATATATTTGTTCGAAGCCACGAATCAGCTCCAACAACATCACGTTCTTTCTCCTTCCTTGGGACAATCATAGTCCTCCTTATCATGAGGGTTTCACCCAAGTCTGCAGCAACCTCCATTTCTTCTTCCTCTTCAGCCTCAACCAGATTTACTCGTGGTTTTTCTCCTTGCCATCTATCTTGTGTAGGATAGTGCGGACACTCAAAAGCTTTGTGCCCCTCTTCACCACATCTGTAACATGTATATTGCCTTTGGGGGCTATTCCAGCCCCGTCCTCCATTATAACCTCTTCCCCTCTGAAACCCCCTACCTCTTTGGTAGTTACCATGGCTTTGGCCAGAATCTTCATGCCCTTCTGTATTAGAGGATTCACCTTTTGTAGATTCAAATCTACCCCTACCCCTCATTGGAGATGATGATGGACCTCTCTTCACACCTCTTCTAAAATTACTCCTCTTGTTCTTTTCCTCTGCCTTTAATGCAAGTTGATAAGCATCATCTAGGCTATGGATCCGGAGCATACTCAGCTCATCTTGTATGGTGTAACTCAACCCATTTATGTACCATGTAGCCTTTTGTTCTTCAGACTCTCCCTGTTCCACCCTAATTGATAACTTGTAAAATTCATTAGTATACTCCTCAATGCTGAGATCCTTCTGCCTTAGGTTTTGGAACCTTCAAAAGAGTGTCTGAGCATAATCTACAGGAAGAAACTTTTCTTTCAGCTTCTTTACCATTTTATTCCAGTTTCGGATCTTGCCCTTTCCATTCCTTTGTCTTTCATTTTGTAGGTGATCCCACCAGATCAATGCATGTCCGGCTAACTTAGTGCATGCAAACTTAACCTTCTTCTCCTCTGAAAGGGTTTTCCACTCAAAGAATTTTTCCATGTGATTTGACCAACTAATTAACTCCTCCGGTCGTAACCCTCCACCATAATCAGGAACATTAATCTTGATGTCGTCATTCTTTCCCTCTAAGGCCTTGATCAATCTCTCCTCAAATGGTCTCTCATTCAAGGTTTCTTCATCTCTCTCATTTTCTTCTTCATCTCCTCCTTCATTCATTAATGGAGTCTCTTCTTCAATATCACTATCTGGGTTTGCATCCCCATTTGCATGTCTCCTTCTAAGGCGGGTAACTTCCCCGTGAGCTCAAAGAATTTGTCTCGTAGCTCTTGCATATTCCTATTCATCTGGGCATAACCTCCCCTCCCGTGTCTAGCCATGGTTATATAAAACAGAGGTAAAAACTACACATAAAAATGTAATATGTTACCTTAATTATTTCCGCAAGATCAAAATCCTGCTCTGATACCAATTGATGTGAATCCAGCTGCAAGAGGTTGAAATACCTCCAAAAACACACATAAACAACTTTGCAAATAAAACCAGGAGTTTCACAATAGCTTACTTCTCATTCTAGAATTCACACTGATCTATTACATCATTACAATTCTCCTTTTATTTCAAGACTACTCTAAAACCCTAAAATGCCAAAAACCCTAAAATGCAAAACAACTCAGATTGACCCCAAAATTTGCGTGCCAAATATGCATTCATAAATTAGGGCTCACGCGAAATTTGGACTTATTCTGACAAGCACAACAAAAGTTATTAAAGTTCTAAGACCTAGTCAAAAGCAGAAAAAAACATTCGGAGCCAATTTTAGGCCACTAGATGACGGAATCCGAGCCCGAAAACGTGCCAAAATGAGCACAATCTTGTAGGCAAGTTGACCTCAAAGATAGTACTAATGTATATCTACCACCCCGTAAAATTTCAGGACGATCCAACGGTCGGATAAAAAATTATGGCCTCTCGCAAGTTATGCTCCCGCATCAATGAACTCCAAAAGAAAATAGATCTCCTTATTTGTTATTGAATAATGAATTACAATGTTTCCTAAATAGGAAAACAACTCTCAACTTGAGTTGCTACGTAAACTCTAGCTAACTCTGACTAAATCTACTCTAGGTGGCAGAAATTACTATTTTAGTAGTTTACGAGAACTTGTTATTCTTAGTAAGTTTGCATGCTTATTCCTATGGGAATAGAAATTTCCACACATCTTCTACATCCCTAAATTATAGGAATTGCAAACTTTCTAACTCATAATGAAACTAGTAGACTACAATTAACTAATGCTCAAAAATAGGAAAAACTGAACTATAACTTAAATCCTAATTTTTAGCCTCAAGATGGCGGATTTAGGGCCTGAAAACATGTCAAAACTTGACCCAACTAGTAGGATGGGTTTCACTGCGTTTCGTCTCATCGAAACACGTGGTTTCAAATAAAAACGGACTCAAACGACACCCGAAGCTCAAGTTATGACCTTGTCAAGTTCCCGCTAATTTTAGCGCATCAAAATCATACAAAATAAATAATGGAGAATGTGCATGTGTCCATTCTCATACAAACAAACATTTTAAATCTTTTATTGATTTTTTCTAAAATTGTAATGAATGGGAATATGCCCATTCTCATATAAGAATCATAGAATAGAAATAGTGCGTAATGGGCATTTGTCCATTCTTATACAAAAATAATTTTATCGTGTATTAAACAAACATTTTAAACTTGTATTCAAAGAGCATATGCCCATTTTCATATAAGAATCATAGAAGAAAAAATAAAAAGTGAGCAATAAAAACAAATAAAATGAGGCAAATACAGGTTTAGACAGTAATGGGCATATGTTCATTCTCATATAAACAAACATTTTAAACTTATATTGAATGGGAATATAATGGACATATGTATGGGAAATATATGCTATATTATTATGATGAAGATATTATTCTCATAATTTCAATATAGAATAAAGAAAATTTCTGCAACATCCTTTTATAAGAATGTTTAAAATGGATAGATGTCTATTCTCATAATCGTGGAATACAAAAAATATGAGAAATTCTTGTAAAATCAATATTATATACAATTACATCCTGTTATGAGAATATTTAAAATGGATAGGCAATACAGTCAAGCAATATGGGAAGTATGAGGAATTATTGGAAAAGTAATATATGCTATGTTAATATGATGAAGATATTTGGATGAAGTTGCTAGCAATCAAGTTTCTAATTAACTTCTATTTAATCTCTATATATTTATTTCTCAACTTATAAATTCAACCAAATTTATTCTTCAATCAGTCCTATAAGAGACTAGGCCATCTTCCCATTTGAGATAAAAATGTTCGTTTGTATGAGAATGGGCATCTACCCATTCAAAACAAGAAATAAATGATTTCCATATGTTGAATGGGCATCTTCCAGCTTAAAAAAAAGAAAAAATTTAAACAATATAATTGAATGATGATCTCTCTATGTCTTAGTAAAAATATTTTAAATTTTCAAACATTATCATAGCCATGTTTTAGTAAACATAAATAAATGGAAATTATAAATTAACTTGTGAAAAAATTGGAGTGGTTTCCTTAAATTAGATTTGGGTTGACGTATATTGAATTCTCATTGACATTGGATACTATGTGTTGTCTTTAGGATTGTACATGGAAAATAGTTGGAGTAGGAATCACCAACTTTAGAAGATCCTTCCTCTACTATATTTGAGCATTAGGAAGGGATTATTACTTTCAGCCTTAGCTTGTGTGGTTTAATTTTTAAGTAGCGTTTCTCCCTATTGTTTTTGTCATCATGGTACTTCCCTCTCTTCCTATCATTTTTTCTGTGAAGTGACAGAAAATAAATGACATTCTTTAATTCTATTTCTCAGTTGCATCTCAAGTGGGTTTTCATAATTGATTCATCATTTGTCTGTGAAGAAATTGAACATATTCTAGGTAATGCCTATCTCAGTGACTCCAAAAGAGCTCGGGTAAACTTAGAAATTACCTCTTCTTTTGTTTCCAATCTTCTACTGGTTATCCATAACAAATTAAATGTTGCTAAGATTGCTAACTTTTTTATCAAGCCCTCTCTTAGGGTTGGTTTAGATGAAGAACTCAAGCATTGTAATCTAAACACTATGTCCTTGTTTCACGGTCCTGATATAAAAGGTGGTTGGATCCACCATTTGTTGATGGAACCCTTGGCGGAGGTTAACCAACACCTCACCAACTTTGCACAGGTTTTCATAGACTATTGTACATCCGATGACCTAGACCGACCACCTCTCAATCTTTCTAGAACTATTAATTTAACATAAATTCATGTTCATATTCACCCTGAGAATGTTGGTGTTTCGTGTTATAAAGATATGGCATCATGCCTACAAATTCTTGCTAAATACTACCACTAATAGTTGTGTTCATCATAGAATGGATACTCGGGGTAGCTCCTTTATTTCTTCCTCCTCCTTGGCTATTGTCAAAGTAGAGCCAATCAACTAATTTGGATTGTTAGTTCGGTATTTTTAGTAAATTAAATATGTATTTTGTGGTTTGCACTTTTTATCTCTGAGTGTTAAATTTCTTATTGGCCCTATAATTACTTATCTTAAGTTTCCATATTCTGTAAAATTAGTTAAATTATTGATCTTGTTATATTCCAATCACATGTATAAATCATCAACATTTCTATTAACATAACCATGTTTTAGGTTATTTTCATTTATATTAAGTAAATGGTGATAAACAATATATTTGCAAATATCTAGAAAAAATATAAATTTAAACATTAGCATATTAACCCATTCTCAAAAACCATTTTATAAATTGTAAAATTATATATACATACATATATATATTAAGATGATAACTACATAAGGCTTAATCTCTTAGGAGTGTATGTTGTGCAGAACTTGCTCGCCAAGGATAGTCGAGAACAGCTTCCCATTCTATCTATTGTAATTTTTATATTAGAATATTCATATGCTTATTCATGTTTTCTAAATGTGAATGGATATATACATATATATAACGAAGATGATAATTGAGAACTACATGGGTATGTAGTACAACACTTAGCAATTTCAACACTTGCCTCCACCAAGAATAGTCCAGCCAAAATGATTCAATTAAAAAGAAAGTAATAGAACTACATAGGGCTTGATCCCTCTCGAGGGTATGTAACGCAACACTTGTCGGTTGCAACACTTTCCTCCACTAAGGATAGTCACCAAAATGATTCAATTAAAAACAAAGTAATAGAACTACATAAGGCTTGATGCCTCTCAAGGGTATGTAGTGCAGCACTTGGTGGTTATAATACTTTCCTCCACCAAGTATAGTCTAGTTAAAATGATTCAATTATAAAAAATTAATATAACTACATAAGGTTCGATCCTCTCGAGGGTATGTAGTGTAGCACTTAGTGGTGCCTATACTTGGCTCCACCAAGGTTAGTCCAACCAAAATGAGACAATTATAAATAACTATATAAAAAAAGTAACTATTCGAATGCACAACTTCCCATTCTATCTATAGTAATTCTTATATGAGAATCACCATATTATGTTCATTAATTTTTTACTAAATGTGAATTGATTTATATATACCAGCCAAAATGATACAATTATAAATAACTACAAAATAAAAAAAAGTTACAAAACAAAAAAATGTTATTGTCACAATGCACAACTTCCCATTCTATCTATTGTAATTCTTATATGAGAATCATCATATTATGCTCATTCAACGTTTACTAAATGTGAATGGATTTATACATACATATATTGTAAGATGAGAACTGAGAACTACATAAGGCTTGATCCCTCTCGAGGGTATGTAGTGCAGCACTGGTGGTGCCTATACTTGGCTCCACCAAGGTTAGTCCAGCCAAAATGATACAATTATAAATAACTACAAAATAAAAATGTTACTCTCTCAATGCACAACTTCCCATTCTATTTATTGTAATTATTATATGAGAATTGACATAGACGCATTCAATGTTTGCTAAATGTGAATGGATTTATACCTATAATATATATTGTAAGATGAGAACCAAGAATTATATAAGGTTTGATCCCTCTTGAGGGTATGTAGTGCATCACTTAGTGGTCGACTCAAGGATAGTCCATCCAAAATGATTAAAATTAAAATAAATTAATAGAACTACATAAGGCTTGATCCCTCTCAAAGGAATGTAGTTCAACACTTGGTAGATACAACACTTGCCTCCACCAAGGATAGTCCAACCAAAATGATTCAATTAAAAACAATGTACTAGAACTACATAAGGCTTAACCCCTCTTAAGGGTATGTAGTGTAGCACTTAGCGGTTCTAATGCTTTCCTCCTCCAAGGATAGTCTAGCCAAAATGATTCAATTAAAAACAATGTAATAGAACTACATAAGGCTTGATCCTCTCGAGGGTATGTAGTGCAACACTTTACGGTTATAATACTTGCCTCCACCAAGGATAGTCCATCAAAAATTATTCAATTATAAAAAAGTAATAGAAATACATAAGGCTTGATCCTTCTCGAGGGTATGTAGTGCAAGACTTAGCATTGCAACACTTTCCTCCACCAAGGTTAGCCCACCAAAATGATTCAATTAAAAAATAATAATAATATAACTACATAAGGCATAATCCCTCTTCGGGTATGTAGTGCAGCACTTGGTTGTCATAATGAACTACTTCCCATTCCTTCCCATGTTAAAAGAAAGTAAATATAATATGTTAAACTTAAAGTTATTTATAATCTTCTTCAATTAGATATATAAGATATTTCTATTAGTTATACATGAGAATGAGCAAACTTGTCTCTATTATTCTTCTATTAGTTATGTATGTGAATGGGCATATGCCCTTTTAAAGCTGAAAATATGAACAAATAAAGTAGAGAGTAAAAGTAGCATAAACATTTTGTTTAAATATTCCAATTATATTCAATAATTCTTATCTTTATTCTTCTTCTATTAGTTATGTATGTGAAGGGGCATCTTCCGTTTTAAAGATGAAAAGATGAAGAACTAACCATTCTCATTAAATAATTAAATTCTTACGATATAATTTTAACCAAATTCTAAAAATTTAAAAACATTTGTTTTAGCTTCTAATAATTTTCACACATTTTAAAATAATATAACTCATTGAATAAATTCACCCACATGAGAAAATAAATAAATAAATCTCAACCTTAACAAAAATCATTCCCACAAAATTTTCCCCAAGACATAATATGTGTAGGGTTGAATATGGACCCTAGGATTAAATCCATCTTGGCCCTTGGTTTTGGAAAAGCCCTAAAGTTTGCCCTAATCCTCTAATGGCCCTTTTCTTCTCTTTCTCTTTATTCTATTTCTCATTTTGTTTTGGTTTTGGCTCTTGAATGTGCAGGTTTTTGGATTCATGGAGATTTCCAAGGAAAGAACTACCATATTGTTTTTTTTTGTTAAATTTTTATCAAATAAAACCAAATACATCTATATTTATATTTATATATATCTATAAGTACAAATGTGGCTAGGGTTTCATTGAATGGGGGATGATTTTTGGAGAGAGGTCATGTGGAGGGAGTCGGAGGGGAGGAATAGGGCGGCATGGAGGAAGAAGGGTAAGTTTGGGCGATCCGTGCACGGGAGGGCGGGGGAGGGGGTTGGAAATGAAGGAAGGTGGAAGGGGGGCGTAGTGTGGTGGAGGGATGATGACCGGGGTTCGGGGTGGTGTAGGGCTGCATAGTAGCAAATGGAGGCCATGGGGGTGGTAGGGGGCGTGGCAGTGGCTCGGGGGGGGGTTCGGCCCTCCCCCACAATATTTTTTTTTTTTTTTTTTGTTTATTAAATTTTTGTTTTTAAAATTCAATACGTATTTGTATTATTTTATTTTTTTATATCATTATATATATCTATATATATATATATATATATACTATTATTTATATATTGTATATATACATATAATTTTATAATATTATTATTTATATATATATATATATATATATATATATATATATATATATATATATATATATATATATATATATATATATATACAAAAAACAATATTTCCAAAAGGAAATATTCTATTATATAAAGAAATCTATAATTTAAAACTTATTTTGATAACAATATTTGAGTTAAGACTATAACTTATCTTGAAATCGAATAAGATCAATTTATACCCAATGGCAAACATAAAGATATCACTTAAAATAAATAAAGATTTTAATTTTATCCTTTGATGAAAAAAAAAAGCACTTAGAAAGTTGCATCTATTCACTCTCCATTCCACGTTGTCACAAAAAGAAGCAACAAGAAGAGAAACTCTTTTTTATTATATATAAATGAGTTTCAACAAGATGTTGATATTGCTTTCCAAATGCAAAAAGTAACTAAACATATCAGTTTTTAAACAAGATAGACATTTAACATGAAGGGTATAAATAAGTTCACAATAAATTCATATTATAACATGTACATTTTCTTTCAAAAAGGAGATTAAAATCAATTTTTTTATATTAAAAAAAACAACAAAACAATATTTCATTTTCAAGTTTTGAAGTTTCACATATACCAACATACACAAATACATATATATCAAAGAAGATTTATCACAATATTTTTACAAGACTTGAGGTAGGATTACTTGGCTCAAAAATGGCTCAATATTTCAAGAATGCAAGTTACAAATAGAAATTTTACAAGGAATATCCCAAGTTACAATAAGTCTTCCATAAGCCAAGTCAAGTGGCTACAATACAAGAAATATTTCATAGAGATTAAAGAAGACAAAGAAAAACTCTCAATATCTCCAACTTCTAGCTTTGAGCTCTAATCTTCATGCCTTCAAGAAAGCCAATAAGTAGAAAGACCTTGTTTGTCTCCCAACCATAGGCATTATTACATGCCTCTCCCAAGGTTTGGATGCATGCTAGTCTCCCCCAAGCCCATGAGAAAGAGAAAAACTAACCACAACTTGCACAAGATGGAGGGTGAACTAACCAATGATACAACCCCACAAAAATAGGACAAAATCCAAGACAAGACTCAAAATTTTCCAAGGTGGCAAAGAGAAGAACCCAAGTTCTTCCTCTAAAACAATGGGGAAGAGAGGAGAGGAGTTCTCCAAAATTTGTTACCAAGATTATAAGCACAATAACTAGATCTCCATACCCTCCTTACTCCTATATCATTTAAACCCTCCTTATTTCCTCCACTTTCCTTTCTCCAAGTCCTTCTTGGAAAGATTTTCAAACCCCAAAGGGGTTTCCTTACCAAGAATGGGGAAGGAGATTCAAGCCAAATGAATCAACTTCCCCACCTCAACCATTTGAGGGGAAAACAATAAGACCCTAAAAGTCTTGTCCATCAAGCCTTGAGGATTGAGAGGAAAAATCCTCTCTCTTTCCCCATAAACTCCAAAACTTCATCATGCTATTTGATGGAGGGAGTAAAACAAGAAAACAACAACCAAAATCCACATGCAAAATAACAAATTCAAGTAGCCAATCTAACAACTAAGATGAATACAACACATGCAATAAGACATAAGAGCCTACCTCAAAGAAAGCTCTCCAAAAATCTTTCCAACTTTAAATTTCTCCACTCCTTGACTCAAGAAAATCTCTAGCTCCAAATCACCCAAGCATCCAAGCAAGAATTTCCCAAAAAAAATCCCTCTCTTTTCCCATGAAGGGGAATTTGAAGAGGAGCAAGCAATAATCCTCACAAATGAGGGGTGACATGTGTCACCCCTCTCCTCCTTAAAGGTCAAAGGCAAAACAAAAGAGAGAAAGGGTAAAATGCCTTTTAGCCCTCTTCTCCCAAATTACTCTAAATGTTAACAAGACAAATCTAGTGCAAATTTTAACAAGCACTCCAATCCACACCCCTTACATGGATGTGACCAAACAAGAGGCAAAAAGGGAGGGAAAACTCCCTCTAGCCTTGGAAATAAGCCCCCCTACCATTAGGTAGGGTCCAAGGGCTCATTTTTATGTTAAGGGAACTCCCAAACTAAAAAGGGGTCCCTAAAAATGCCCAAAATAACCCAATTTCGGGTTTGGAAAGATTTGGCACATGGTTAGAGGGTGTGGGGACCACCCAAGGGTTCACATGTGACCCTAAACCCCAAAATTAAGTGCATCATTAACAAAAATCAAAACTTAATGAAAGTGGGATCATTTACTCCCAAAACAAGTTTACAACACAACCAATTACCCTAAGCAAGGTTAATAATTACAAGACATAATACATTACAAAAGAGGACCACCCATGGTGTCCAAAACAATAATTCTAACGCTAAGGCCTCACACAATAAACATGGCTAGGACTTAGCCTGTGGGCTGCTTGTGCAAGATTGTGTAGTTGGCCTGAATCTCACGTTCTCCTGTAAACCTGTCACCTGCACACTCATTGCACACATTAACCATACCTGTCCGATAAAATATAAATCAACGACTAGTAAGATATCAATGAGTTCTAAACTAGCCTAACATCCTACTAAATCAAAATGTGACAACGTGCACAATTATACTCAATTCTCCAAAAGTTAGACAAGATGATAGAGTGACATATAACCATAGAATCCCAACATGCAACAACTAAGTATCCATCAATATAATTATGTTCAAAAACAACATCATATCCATTAGTATCCATGACATCATAAGAAAATGTGACAACATAGAAATTAAGCTAAATTGGCGTTATACACCTAAATGTCCACACATGTCTAATAAGATCAAATCTCTAATATAATGTCCAAGATATAACAAATCTCCATCAAAACATGTCTATGAGCAAAGAAACAACAAGTAACTGAGCTATAAAAAAAAGTGTGGGCACTACATCCCCCTCTACTAAAATTAGACTTCCTCCTGGAAGTCACTAAAAGAGATAGGGATATCTAGCCCTCAAAGGTGTCACATCCTCCCAGGTAGCTATTGTCTCATCATATCGGTCCCACTGTACTCTAACCTGGTCCAAGTCTCGACCCCGAAGGGCCAACCTCTAGTGCTCTAGTATGCATACGGGCTCCAGTCTCCACTGTCCTCTGTCCTCTACCTATAATGCTGACCAATCTAAAACATGAGAAACATCTGGTACATATCTACGTAGTACAGAAACATGAAACACATCGTGGGCCCATGCAAGGCGTGGTGGCAAAGCTAGGTGATAGGAAACTAGACCGATGACCTCTAAAATATCAAAAGGCCCCACAAAATGAGGTGATATCTTAGAACCCTTTCCATAATGGATTGGACTCTTATGCGGGTGAACTCTCAAGAAGACTTTGTCACCCACTGAGAAGTGACGATCAATCCTCTTGGTGTCTGCATACGCCTTCTAGCATGCTCTGGCCTGCTCAAGATGTTGTCTAATCAGAACAACCTGCTGCTCTAAATCCTGAAGATAGGTTGGTCCCAGAATAATCCTGTCATCTAGTCTGTCCCAACTCAAAGGTGTCCTACAAGGTTGTCCATACAAAGCCTGGTAAGGAGCCATACCAATGGAACTATGATAGCTGTTGTTGTAAGCAAACTCAACTAAATGTAAATAATCTTCCCATTTCTTTTGCTGATCCATCACATACATTCTCAACATGTCCTCCAACACCTGATTAACTCTCTTTGTCTGCCCATCTATCTCTGGATGATAAGCTGAACTGAAATTAATCTGAGTACCCAGAGCGGCCTGAAAGGAAGTCCAAAAACTAAAGTGTAGATGGTATCCCTGTCATTGATGATGGTCTTTGGAATCCCATGCAACCTAACAATGTCCTCCATAAATACTTTGGCAATGGCTTGTGCATTATAGGTGACCTTGGTTGGCGAGAAGTGTGCAACCTTGGTCAACTTATCCACGGTGACCATAATGGCATCATGATGATAAGAAGACATAGGAAGTCCGACTATGAAATCCATGGAAATCACATCCCATTTCCACTCGGGAATATCATGAGGATGTAAAGTCTTCGGGATGAGAATGCTCTACCTTGACCCTCTGACACTCAAGGCAACGTGCAACAAAATCTGCTATGTCCCGTCAAAGACCTGGCCAATAATATAACTCCTTAGATCGGCATGCATTTTCTTCACTCCTGGATGTGCCGCATATGGGGCTCAATGAGCCTCTGTGAGGATGAAGCTACGCAGATCACCTGACTTAGGCACGCAGATGTGCCTGTGGAATCAAAGCAAACCATCTCCTCTAAAACACACCTAGAATATCTTCCTCTAATGAACCCTGTGACTCAAACATCTGTCTGGCTCCCTCATAAAATCTGTCCTCTGGAAGGTGCTCAAGAATCCTGCCTCTCAAATCTGACTGAAGTGTCAAAGAAGCAAGCACATGTCGTCATCTACTAAGTGCATCTGTAACAACATTTTCCTTTCCTTTGATATATTGAACCTCCATGTCATACTCACATAGGAACTCCATCCAACGCCTGTTGACGAGCGTTGAGGTTCGGCTATGAGAAGATATGCTGCAAACTCGATGATCTATCCTCAAAATGAAAGGTCTACCCAAAAGGAAATGTCACCATCATACTAGAGCATGAAAAACTGCTGCAAGCTCCAAGTCATGAGTAGGATAATTAAGCTCGTAGTCCTTGAGCTTACGAGACTCAAATGCAATAACCCGACGCTCCTGCATAAGAACTGCTCCCAAACCCTCTAGTGATGCATCAATACAAACAACAAAATCCTCTGTCGGGTCTGGAACTGCTAAGATGGGTGTCGTGGTTAACCTTTCCTTAAGCAACTAAAAGGCTTGCTCACACTTTTCTGACCAATCAAACTTCTTCCCTTTCCTCTGAAGAGAAGTGATAGGGTGAGCAATCCTAGAAAAGTCTTATACGAACCTACGGTAATACCCTGCTAAACCCATGAAACTCCTCACCTCAGTAACTGATGTGGGTGCTTAGCATCCAAGATAGCCTGTATCTTAGAGGGATCTATGGAGATACCCTCACCTGATATGATATGACCCAAGTACTGAATCTTTGTTTGAAAGAAACTACATTTTTCCAAGTTCCCATACAACTTTTGCTCTCTCAAAACTGAAAGTACGCCATCTCAAATGCTCCTCGTGTTCCTCCTCGAATGAGAATAAATCAATATGTCATCAAGGAACACTAAAACAAAGCGATCCAAAAATGTCCTGAATACTCCATTCATGAGGCTCATGAAGACAATTGGGGCATTGGTCAAACAAATGGAACAACTGTGAACTCATAATGCCCATAATGTGTGTGAAACACTGTCTTATGAATGTCTGCATCTTGATATGTGCAACTGATGATATCCTGACTTGAGATTGATTTTGGAGAACACTCTAGCTCCCCGCATCTGATCAAACAAGTCATCAATCCTGGGGAGTGGATAACGGTTCTTTATCGTGACCTTATTGAGTTTTCAAGTCTACACAAAGTCTGAGAGAACCATCCTTCTTCTTCACAAATATGACTGGCACTCCCCAAGGAGATACACTAGGTGAATGAGACCCTTATCTAACAACTCCTCTAACTAAATCTTGAGCTCATGAAGCTCTGGAGTCATCATCCGATAAGGTGCCCCTAGAAACTGGTGTAGATCCAGGTACTAAATCAATGGTGAAATCTACCTCTCTGTGGGGTGGTAACCCTGGAAGCTCACCTAGAAACACATCTGCATACTCCCTCAAAACTACATGATCATCTAAGGGTGAGTGCTTTGGAGTGCTCTCTGATCGGTCACTGATGGTGATAGAAAATAACTGACAACCCTTACGCATGCTCCGCTTGAGTTGCTTAGCCGATATCATGCGCAAGGAGATAGGCCTCTGCATCCCCGATATCACAACTACACTCCCAAGATCATCCTGACACTCAATGACCTTATTTCTACAATCCACCTTAGCTCGATGAGCCTCAAGCCAATCCATACCCAAAACTACCTGATAGGAACCTAGAGGGATAACTTGGAGGTCAAGAGTAGTGGAGAAGGCTCCTAAATCAAGTATGCAACTCTCCACATATGAGTCCATGGTGAGTTTGGCCCCAGAGGCCAACTCAACCTGCCAACTATCTGGTTGCTAGCCACCACTAGCCCACACTGGTCCACTATAGAAGGTGATATAAAAGAATATGAAGCACCTGAATAAAAAATTACCGAGAAAAAATACCCCGATGATATTACTCATGCTCTCGATGATTGTGGCTCGATGCTCGGCCCCGAAGGTTCATCAATCGCTGCATATACATGATGAGCGCCCCTACATCACCCACCATCTGCTCGGATCTAGCAGCTCTCTATGCATCCATGGTATTAGTTTTGTGGGCACATGCACACATAGTGATCA
This sequence comes from Taxus wallichiana var. yunnanensis, assembly GCA_018340775.1. NCBI lineage: Eukaryota > Viridiplantae > Streptophyta > Pinopsida > Cupressales > Taxaceae > Taxus > Taxus wallichiana. Next base: position 489,337,689 of record CM031235.1, read on the forward strand.
AGAGATCCACAAATAAAACATCCTCCTGTACCCCTCTGAGATGGGGTCCCTCCTGTACTCTGGTGTACTGATCCTATTGGTCCAACCCTAGCAAGCAGACTGCTGCGTGTGAGATGGTTGTGCCTGTTGAGTACCCTACCTCCTATCCCTGGCTCCACCAAAACCACCTCTAGAACCTCCTCTCTGAAAATCCATGTGTCCTGCCTAGCCCCCCCTGTGGGTGGGTGGCCTTGCTCTTGTGTCTGCATCGCTGCAGTGTGGTGGAGCCCTTGTGGCTACTGGCGGAGGCCAAAATCCTCCTCTAGGGGTGGTGCAATACCCCATGACCTCTGACTCTAAAAGGCATGTATCCTCTCCTGAAACTTGCTCTTGTTTCTATCTCAATGCTCTATGCCTTGGTGCCTGTCTATTCTCCTCGGCCTAAGTAGGCCTTCTCAATGGCCTTCTCAAGTGTGGGAGGAGATAACATCCTAACTACTCCTACTATATCTACATTAAGGCCTCAAATAAACTTGTTAACCTACCTGTAATTTCTCATCTTGTAGGTAGTCCACATACTGTAGGAGATCTAGGAACCTGCTCTCACTTGTGCTTTGTGCTGTGCTAGATCCCTAACGTAAATCATGAAACTCATCGATCCTCTTCTGCATGAAATACTCTCACATATAATGAGCCCTGAATCACTCCTCAAACATCTCCCAGGTCATTGTCTCTCGAGTCAGATGGAGCTTACGCTCCTCATTCCTCCACCAAATCCTGCTGCATCTCGGAGGAGGTGTATAGCGAACCTTGCCTTGACGTTGCTCTCGTAAGAGTGCAAGCCAAAGCAACTATCCAAACTAAGGAGCCATGATTCAGCCCCAAAGCCATTTATAGAGTCGGTGTAGGTAGGTGGCTGTAAGTGAAGAAGATCCCTGATCACACTATGTATCTCGATCCTAGCGATGTAGTCCAACAGGTGAAAGGGGTCACCTATCCCCAAATGGTCCCTCGAGACTATGTGTGAGCGACTACGATGGAATGAGGCTACCCTCTCATGATGAACGGAAGGGCTACGTGACCTCTCCCACCTCGGTGTATCATGCTCTGGTGGCTCTGAATGTGTGTCCTCACCTATCGGCTCCTCATCTCCCAAAGGTATCTTCTCTCTCTCCTCCTGCGGTGGTGGAAGACGCTGCTCCACAATGCCTATCAGCTGCTGCAGGACCTCTAATATCTGAGGCCCAAATTTAGGTGTCGGCGGCTCCCACATAGTGTGCATGCCCTTAAACCTCTAGTTGATCATCCTCTCTTGGGTGCCATCCTATGCACGAGGTGGCGAAGAAGTTATTAATTTAAAATTTAATGGTTGTGGATGATTTTTAACTAATTATTTTTATTCATTTATTCAATTTAATGTTATTAAAATTACCATTAACTATTTTAATTTATTTACCCAGAGTGTATCGCGTGTGCGAACCTCGCTCTGATACCAAATGTGATGCCCCCAACTTGGGACACTAGAAAACAACTTAAGAAGATGGTAAAAAAAAATTGTGTGTGAACTAATGTTTCGCCTAACCATTCTCATTAAATAATTAAATTCTTACGATATAATTTTAACCAAATTGCTAAAAACATTTGTTTTAGCTTCTAATAATTTTCTCACATTTTAAAATAATATAACCTCATTGAATAAATTCACCCACATGAGAAAATAAATACTCAACCTTAACAAAAATCATTTCCCACAAAATTTACCCAAGACTTAATATGTGTAGGGTTGAATATGGACCCTAGGATTAAATCCATCTTGGCCCTTGGTTTTGGAAAAGCCCTAAAGTTTCCCTAATCCTCTAATGGCCTTTTCTTCTCTTTTTTTATTCTATTTCTCATTTTGTTTTGGTTTTGGCTCTTGAATGTGTAGGTTTTGGATTCATGGAGATTTCAAGGAAAGAACTACCATATTGTTTTTTTTTTTGTTTTAATTTATATCAAATAAAACCAAATACATCTGTATTTATATTTATATTTATATATGTTTATAAGTAAATAAATTGCTAGGGTTTCATTGAAGGGGGGTTGCATTTTGGAGAGAGGCCGTGTGGAGGGAGTCATTGAGTGGGAAGAAAGGGTGGCATGGAGGAAGGAGGGCAGGTTTGGGCGATGCGTGCGTGGGGAGGGAGGCAGGGTGCAGGAGGGTTGGAAGGGGAGGTGGGAGGTGGTGGGGTGCGGTGGGTGGAGGGGATGGGGTGGGGTTGGGGTGGTGCAGGAGGCATTTAGCAGCAAATGGAGGCCGTGGGGGTGCTTAGTAGGGGCGGTGGTGGCCGAGGGGGGGGTTAGGTTCCCCCCCCCCCAATGTTTTTTTTTTTTTTTTTAAATTTTTTTTATTAAATTTTTTTTTAAAATTTATATTTTTATATATTTATATATATATATATATATATATATATATATATATATATATACTATTATTTATATTTTTATATATACATATAATTTTTATAATATTATTATTTATATATATATATAATATAGATATATATATACAAAAAAAAACACAATATTTCCAAAAGGAAATATTCTATTATATAAAGAAATCTGTAATTTAAAACTTATTTTGATAACAAAATTTGAGCTAAGATTATAACTTATCTTGAAAACTGAATAAGATCAATTTATACACAATGGCAAAACATAAAGATTTCACTTGAAATAAATAACATGATTTTAATTTTATCCTTTGATGCAAAAACAAAGCACTTAGAAAGTTGCATCTATTCACTCTCCATTCCACATTGTCACAAAAGGAAGCAACAAGAAGAGATACTCTTTTTTTTTTTATACAAATGAGATTTCAACAAGATGTTAATATTACTTTCCAAATGCAAAAAGTAACTAAACATTTCAGATTTTTAAACAAGATAGATATTCAACATGAAGGGTATAAATAAGTTCACAATAAATTCATATTCCAACCTATACATTTTCTTTCAAAAAGGGAGATTACAAATCAAATTTTCATATTAAAGAAAACAACAAAACAATATTTCATTTTCAAGATTTGAAGTTCACATATACCAACATACACAAATACATATCTACCCAAGAAGATTTATCACAAGATTTTTACAAGACCTTGAGGTAGATTACTTAGCTCAAAAATGGCTCAAGATTTTCAAGAATGCAAGTTACAAAATAGAAATTTTACAAGGAGTACAAGTCTTCCACAAGCCATACTCAAGTGGTTACAATACAAGAAATGTTTCACAAAGATTAGAGAAGACAAAGAAAAACTCTCAATATCTCCAACTTCCAACTTTGAGCTCCAACCTTCATGCCTTCAAGAAAACCAATAAGGAGAAAGAGCTTGTTTGCCACCCAACCATAGGCATCATTACATGCCTCTCCCAAGGTTGGGATGCATGCTAGCCTCCCCCAAGCCCATGGGAAAGAGGACAACTAACCACAACTTGCACAAGAAGAGGTGAACTAACAATGATACAACCACACAAAAATAGGACAAAATCCAAGACAAGACTCAAAATTTTCCAAGGTGGCAAAGAGAAGAACCCAAGTTCTTCCTCTAAAACAATGGGGAAGAGAGGAGAGGAGTTCTCCAAAAGTTGTTACCAAGATTATAAGCACAATAACTAGACCTCCATACCCTCCTTATTACTCCTATATCATTTAACCCTCCTTATTCCTCCACCCTTTCTCCAAGTCCTTCTTGGAAGGATTTTCAAACCCCAAAGGGTTTCCTTACCAAGAATGGGGAAGGAGATTCAAGCCAAATGAATCAACTTCCCCACCTCAACCATTTGAGGGGAAAACAATAAGACCCTACAAGGCTTGTCCATCAAGCCTTGAGGATTGAGAGGAAAAATCCCTCTCTCTTCCCCCACAAACTCCAAAACTCCATCATGCCATATGATGGAGGGAGTAAAACAACAAACAACAACCAAAATCCACATGCAAAAATAACAAATTTCAAGTAGCCCATCTAACAACTAAGATGAATACAACACATGCAATAAGACATAAGAGCCTACCTCAAAGAAAGCTCTCCAAAAAGCTTTCCAACTTCAAATTTCTCCACTCCTTGACTCAAGCAAATCTCTAGCTCCAAATCACCCAAGCATCCAAGCAAGAAGTTAAAAAAAGTCCCTCTCTTTCCCATGAAGGGGAATTTGAAGAGGAGCAAGCAAGAATCCTCACAAATGAGGGGGTGACATGTGTCACCCCTCTCCTCCTTCAAGGTCAAAGATGCCAAAAAAAAAGAGAAAGGGTAAAATGTCTTTTAGCCCCTCTTCTCCCAAATTACTCTAAATGTTAACAAGACAAATCTAGTGTAACTTTTAACAAGCACTCCAATCCACACCCCTTACATGGATGTGACCAAACAAGAGGCAAAAAGGAGGAAAACTCCTCTAGCCTTGGAAATAATCCCCCTACCCATTAGGTAGGGTCCAAGGGCTCATTTTTATGTTAAGGGAACTCCCAAACTAAAAAGGGGTCCCTAAAAATGCCCAAAATAACCCAATTTCGGGTTTGGAAAGATTTGGCACATGGTTAGAGGGTGTGGGGACCACCCAATGGTTCACATGTGACCCTAAACCCCCAAAATTAAGCACATCATTAAAAAAATCAAAGATTAATGAAAGTGGGATCATTAACTCCCAAAAACAAGTTTACAACACAACTAATTACCCTAAACAAATTAATAATTACAAGACATAATACATTACAAAAGAGGTCAACCATGGTGTCCAAAATAATAATTCTAACACTAAGGTTTCACACAATGAACATGGCTAGGACTTAGCCCGTGGGCTGCTTGTGCAAGATTGTGTAGCTGGCCTAAATCCCACGTTCTCCTATAAACCTGTCACCTGCACACTCATTGCACACATTAACCATACCTATCCGATAAAATATAAATCAACGACTCAATAAGATATCAATGAGTTCTAAACTAGCCTAACATCCTACTGAATTTCAAAATTAGACAATGTGCACAATTATACTCAATTCTCAAAGTTAGACAAGATGATAGAGTGACATATAACCATAGAATCCCAACATGCAACAACTAAGTATCCATCAATATAATTATGTTCCAAAAACAACATCATATCCATTAGTATCCATGACATCATATGAAAATGTAACAACATATAAATTAAGCTAAATTGGTGTTATACGCCTAAATGTCCACACATGTCTAAAATAAGATCAAATCTCTGAGCAAAGAAACAACAAGTAACGAGATATAAAATGTCCAAGATATAATGCATTTTAAGATTTCCTATTTTGTCAAGTTTCAGGATGGGGTGCGAGAAAAACATGTCTATGAGGCAAAGAAACTCACAACGGAAGTTTATAATTTAATATTGAATATGTGATTCAAGTTTATGTTTAGTAATGCAAGACCATTATGTGCTTGAATCACAGGATGAAATGCATCTCTTCTATTAATATCTAGAGGGCATGTAGTGCAGCACTTGGCCTAGCCCAGTGGATAGTCCAACCAATATGGTACAATTATAAACACTTAAATACAAGTAGAGATAAAATATTTCGAATCACGAAGTAATTCACAAATTATTATAAAACAAACAATGTTTGTTTGTATGATAATAACCTTCCCATGTTAAAAGAATGTAAATATAATATGTTGAGCTTAAAATTATATCTATTTTACTTGTATTAAATTAGATATATAAAATATTTATATTAGTTATACATGAGAATATTTTTCTATTATTTATATGTGAGGATGGCCATCTGCCCTTTTAAATAAGAAAGGAGCTTAAAATTATATCTATTCTACTTGTATTAAATTAGATATATAAAATATTTCTATTAGTTATACATGAGAATCTTTTTCTATTAGTTATATGTGAGAATGGGCATCTTCCCTTTTAAATCGGAAAGGAGCTTAAAATTATATCTATTCTACTTGTATTAAATTAGATATATAAGATATTTATATTAGTTATACATGAGAATATTTTTCTATTAGTTATATGTGAGAATGGGCATCTACCCTTTTAAAGTGGAAAGGAAGCAAATTTATCTCTATTCTTTTTCACTCCACTTGCCCATTCTAATAACTCTAAAAAATTACGAATTGAAGATAACTTTTCTTCTTCTAATAGTTATGTTACATGAGAATGGGCATCAACTCATTCAATATAAACAAACAATTATATCACATGAGAATGGGCATCTTCCCATTCAATACAAACAAACAAGAAAAAGAATAGAGTTTATTGTTACTTTTATAAAAAAATGTAATTTTTTGAAGATTTTGATATGTATTACACTAATATAAATAAACAATTATATCACATGAGAATAGGCATCTGCCCATTCAATATAAACAAAAAAACTTATCATGGGTAGATGTAATCATTGAAAAAGAATAGATTTTAAAATTAAAAGTTGAACATTATCGCAGCTTGTTACTTATATAAAAAATGTTTAGTCTATGAAAGAAGATTTTGATATATATTACACTAATAAAATTTATAACAGCAAAAAATGGCTCTTATTACCACAACCCCATATAAGAAAATTCTATTTATTGATGGTGTAGATGGTTGTGGAAGAAGGGATGAAGCATAGTTCATTTAAGTGCACATCCCTGATAATTATTACAATGATAATGTGGTTTTTTCATTCCTTGGGAGACCAATGCACCTTTAGTTGGCATTCTTGTGAGAATCAAGTCTATAATAGATAAAATTATATCTCTTCAAGTGGAAAAAGTGGACAACACATGCTTACTACATAAAATGGAATTACATGTTTCTCTTTACAAAAAATATGGCATGCAAAGGTCTGCCAAAAAATAAAAAGATTTATGTTATAGTTATCATTGGAAAATCAAGCCATACACTGAAGGGGATAAGAGTGGTGTGCACAATAGTGAAGATATTTATGCAGGAATTGTCACCATATTAAAAATGATACATGAGTATGCATTTAATTCATATGTTTCCCACTACCTAAATATGGATAAGGAAGTGGGCCAACAAAAATTACATTCAAAAATGTTTACCATGATTAGAAGACAAAAATTATCTAAGCTAGAAAAAAACATTTCAGAATCACACTTTCAAGAGGTGAAGCGATATGTAAAAGAGAAAACTTAATTAAAAAAGCTCAAACTAAATTTAAACGAAGTCAATCTACATTATCGAAGAGATTCATTTTTTTATTTTGAAGAAAACTCATTCAAAATTCATATTGGGTGTTTCCATGTAGATCCTAAAAATACCAATACATATCACTTGATTTAGGAAGTGTCGGTCTCCTTGTGCACTCTATGTTGTGCAACCTTGTACCTCTTCAGTGGGATGTAATTTTCTCCCTTTCAAAAAATCTACTGGTGATATTTTTAACATGGAGTTTGAGCATGAAATTCATGACATAGAAACTCATTTCTATATTATTGATGGGAAACATACAATTGAAGCCCAAAGACAAATCCTTGCAAATTCTGATTTTTCATTTGTTCATGATAGAATGAAACAAAGGTATGCCCGCATCTGTCTCTCAAAGTAACAACATAAAAAATAATCAATATTTACAAGAAACATAATATGGAAAACAGTAACGGGTGAAGACAATATTCATTGAATCATTATACAAAAATAGGTCAATGTGGATCACGGAGAAGATACCACACCATGTTGGTTCTTGTCACAAAAATTTAGAGGCCTAAAAGGTATTTATAAATTGTATTACTTTTTTTGCACATAAAAAGTAACATACATTATTTCTCATAGAATTCCAAACTAATAAACTTTATTTTAATTTTTGCATGCATTCATTCGTAAGGAAAAGTTTGTATCTTTTTAGAAGGGTAAAATTGGAAACTTTGAATGATAAACTTAAATTTCTTGTACTCCCAGATGAAATTTGGGATAAGTGGTGTTTAGTGTTTGATTTGTATGCCAATGGTGGGTTGCCTTGTAGCCCAAAAAATCTACAGACCCAAATTTCAAGCCAAATTCATTATATCTTCTTACACCATGACTATTCAGATGCACAAAAGGTATGACAAATGAAGAATTAGATGTCCTTGTAGATAAATGCATTAATGGTGAAGTGTGGTTCAGAGATGAGTATGGTATTAATGTTATTTTTCTAAAAGATTACTGCAAAAAGAGTAAAGCAGGGTAGAGCAACAAGAGCCAAAGTTATGTCTTATATGTTGGTAAGAGTTCCGAATACGTTGCTCAAATAGGATGCAATGAATTAAATGTGATTGAAAATTTTTTGATCCATGAGTCGCATTTTTCTCAGCTATGTCAAGATCTTAGAGAAGAGAAGAAAAAATTGAAAAGGAAAAAACACCATCAGGGGAAATAAATTTCCAAATTATTCAAAACCTACTATTGAACTACTTGAATTATATGTGACTGCGGATAATACAAATTCTCAACCAAGGATGCCAAATACATATGAATTCACTTTTCAATGTTCTTATCCTTTTTTCTTAGTAGAACATTGAGAGGTTTGGTATTCCATTTACTGCCACTCACTATAGAAGTTGTAATTGTTGATTTATGTAATCTTGTGAGTATTTTCCAACAAAATGATATTGTTGAGCTTCTCTATGTCATTAGGTGTAGTACAATGAGTTGTGTCTATGTCTTTATTCTTCTAGCAGTACAAGCTAGCTTATTTGATAATGCTATAAAAATATACATGAAAAAGTAAAAAAATCACCAATAATTTCATAAGGATGTTATAGAGTTTTGAATGCTAGAACATGCATTTAAAGGGATGTTAGTGATTTTTTGTATATGGTGTTCATAATTCAACCGCTATGGAGGTGAATGTGGAAGATGTTATGGTGGACCTAGATTGGAAACATTCAGAAATATTACATATTATCAACCCGAATGAAATTGGAGTTGCCATCTCTAAACATCCTTTCAAATGTGAGAGATCATTGCATTTTTGGGAGCATGTGATTGAGAGATGCAACACTAATGCATCCCCTATATTAATATTATGCGGTGGGAAAAATGCATTAAAGGAAACACATAATACAAATAGGTCCTCACTTATCTTTATGGTGGAGAATCACAAGCAGGAGAACATGATCCAACACTATTATAAATGTCTAACTACGCCTTTAGGTAAATAGCCTCTATGATTTTTGTGTTCTTTTCATTATACTCATTCCTTTGTATACGTTAATTCTTAACAATTTTTACTTTGTTCTAATATTAAGATGTACATCCTTCATATAGTTTTCCTAAGTTCTTTTCATATTATAGAATATATCCAAATAAAAGTTAGAAGTTTAATTATAATAAAATTAAATTTTTCCAAATATTTAAAGGTATTAAAATGATTAAGTTCAATATTACTTGTAGCTTAATTTTTATAATGGGCATATGCCCATTCTCGCCTCTAGGTAAATAACCTCTATGGTTTTTTTGTTAGTCATTCCTTTTTATACGTTAATTCTTAACAATGTTTACTTTGTTCTAATATTAAGATGTACATCCTTCATATAGTTTTCTCTTAAGTTTAGTATGTTCTTAACAATCATTCATGTGAACATTTTATATTAGAGTTAGAAATATTTTGAATTTTTTAACCACTTCCTTTATAGAGGTTTTATAATGATTTTTTAACCACTTCCTTTATATAGAGGGTTTATAATGATTAACTTCAATATTTTATGTATTGAATGGGCATATTTCCATTCTATTAGAGTTAGAAATATTGCATGTATTGAATGATTATAATGGATTTTTAACCACTTCCTTTATAGAAGTTTTATAATGATTTTGTTCAATATTACATGTATTGAATGGGCATATGTCCATTCTATTAGAGTTAGAAATGTTGCATGTATTGAATGATTATAATAGATTTTTAACCACTTCCTTTATAGAGGTTTTATAATGATTAAGTTCAATATTACATGTATTGAATGGGCATATGTCCATTCTATTAGAGTTAGAAATATTCTAAATTTTTTAACCACTTCCTTTATAGAGGTTTTATAATGAGTAATTTCAATATTGTATGTATTGATTTGAATCATGGGTAGAGTTAGAAACAATCATTCACGTGTTAGATATATTCGAATATAATCATTCTTGTGTTAGATATATTCTGAATACAATCATTACATTGAAATTTTTATATTAGAGTTAAAAATATTCTGAATTTTTTAACCACTTCCTTTATAGGGGTTATATAATTATTAAGTTCAATATTTCATGTATTGAATGGGCATATGTCCATTCTATTAGAGTTAGAAATATTGCATGTATTTAATGATTATAATGAATTTTTTAACCACTTCCTTTATAGAGGTTTTATAATGATTAAGTTCAATATTACATGTATTGAATGGGCATATGTCCATTCTATTAGAGTTATAAATATTGCATGTATTGAATGATTATAATGTATTTTTAACCATTTCCTTTATAGAGGTTTTATATCTTGATTAAGTTCAATATTACATGTATTAAATAGGTATATGTCCATTCTATTAGAGTTAGAAATATTATGAATTTCTTAACCATTTCCTTTATAGAGGTTTTATATTGATTAAGTTCAATATTACATGTATTGACTAGGCATATGTCCATTCTCATATATCAATCATATATTCTTCCTCAATGATTCCTAGAGAAGATCAGGCATCCACACATTCAATACAATGATTGAACTTAATCATTTTAATACCTCTATAAAGTATGTTAGAACTAATGAGGAGTTAAAAGTATAATTTATTTTACAATGGGAAATTGTCCAACCTTAATAGGAAAGGAAACATGATTATAATCAAGTCTGCCTAAATGGGAAAGGAAACCAAATGATAATAACATATCTTTCATAGAAACAAACAAATTTATTCAACATTCTATTCTTCTTCAATGATTCTTAAATGAGAACAGTATCCGCCAAGTGAATACAAAATTGAATGGGTATTACATTGAACATGTATATGCACGATGAATACAATATATATCGAAGTATCATGATAGTTAAGTGAGAATGGACAACATTTCACTTTGTTTACAATTTTAACTTTATATTCTAAGTATTAATGTTCATTGGAAATAACTATTAATTCCTTGAAAATTATCATGATTGGATCACGAGTGTAAACCATGAGGTTAACCCATTACGAGGAAGATACTGATCCTAACAATAACACAATTTCATCCGGCCAAGAAAATGTTACCCAACAAAACACACAACCGATGGTAATTGATACTAAAGCTACATTAAACCCTTCACCATCAATTATGACAAAGTTATTCAGAACATGTATTAATTATTATTTAAAATTTATTAATATATTTTACTTTTTGGTATTAGTTTGGGTAAATTTGATAAATATATCCTAATTGCAATTTTTATGTGCGAGATACGAGGTGGAGAGAATTCAAAAACTATTTGTAAAGAAATAGGTAAAAAAATTAATCTTTTTTATTTTTCAATATTAGTTGGAATCAATTTGATAAATATATCCTAATTTCAATTTTTATGTGAAGATTCAAATTTGAGAAAACTTAGAACAAACAAACAAATGTAAAGAAATAGGTAAAAATATTACGTGAAATATTATTTGTTAGGAAATATTTATATAGTGCTTCACATATTTATGTGTGAATAATAATTACGTGTGTAATTATTATTGTTGAGAGATTATTGTTAGAGATGTTATAATATATTGTTTCAACAATATATTATTATTGTTATGTGTGGGTTACGTGAGTTATTCTCACCCCACATAATTAGGCTTGGTTGAGATTTTGTAGTTGAGTTAGTTTCCTAAATTCTAGGGAAACTCCAGCCTATATATTAGGCTATTGTATTGTGTGAAACATATTGAGAATATATTATTATTTTGCTGTGTAAATCTGCTTGTTCTCCAAGATTTGGTATCAGAGCGATCATATTCAGATGTGTGATGGAAGAATTGAGTTTTTGATAGTTAGAAAAGGGGAAACGTTACCATTATTTATTTCCCCAAGTGATGTTATTATTTTTGCGAGAAGTCTTTAAGTGTGTTGTTGACGTCAATAATTTTATGAGTGCAGCGAATTGTGCAGAATCTTAAATATTTCTGTAACTATTCATCATCATTTGTGATTTGCATCAACAGATTTGGGTTGGCCGCTTCAAAGGATTCACCTGTCCAGCGTTGAATTCGGTTGCGGAAAGCATTTGAGCATTATATTCTTTACATTGTAGAAGATCCATAGATCTATTCCCAGCTATCTACAAACTGTCCAGACTCCATCGTGATCTTCTCCACTTTGCACTAGAATTTTCTTGTTCATTCCTCAAAGATTCAAAATCCCTCTCATTGTATATACAGGAATTTTCTTGTGCTCGTTGTTATACTGGACAAGTGTGCAAAAATTGGTTCTTTTTCATGCGCGGCCATGTACAGTCAACGAATTGGATCCTCAACACTGGTAGAACTATACACTTGTTATCAGGTCATTCCTAGATTCTTGTTTTAGGAGAAGAATTCACCATCAGCCCCAAATTTGTAGTCAAACTTCCACGAAAACGTACCTCTCCTACAGTTCACAGTGGGACTCAAAAACTACAGACTCCTCTGGGTGGCGAATCTAATTCAGTTTCTCAGTCGTGGAGTTGAATTTGGTGTTGCATGAATGATCTGATTGATATTGGCTACGCCTATTCGAGTCTTGCCTTTTTTCAAAGAATTCTCTACGATATTGAAGTTGCTCAGCCGTGCCATTCCTCAGGAGTTTTGGTCGGACATCCTTCTGAGATATGTCGTTCAACCCTTCCAATATGCATGGGATTCTAATAAAAAGGTGTGGTTTCTTTTGAATTACAAAAGCCACGGATCTTAGAATAAGATTATTTGTAATTTATTAGTCAAGGGATTAAATCTTGTAGTGTGTCAGTAGTAGGGGGTGGTCTATAATTTGTAATCATGTGTCTTTTAGTTTAATTTGTGTATCAAAATATTTAAATATAGAAAGTAATTAAATATTACTTTCTGAGTTTAAGTCTTTAGTAAATATCCATGTAGAATTTAAAAAGTAATTTGTTTTTATTACTTTTTAAATATAGTGTAAATTGGGAGCAATATCGGTTAAAGCCGACTCCCCTAAGAGTGCATTTTCGGTTGAAACCGACACTCTAAGATATAATGGACATTCCACTAGAAAAATTCAATGGTCTCAATTTTCACACATGGAAAGTCAAGATCCAGATGCAGTTGATGAACAAAAATCTTTGGAGAATAGTAGATGGAAAAGAACCAGCACCTTCAGATCCGACCAGATTGGCAGAATGGGAAACACGGGATGATAAAGCCAAAGCCATTATTGGCCTTGCCCTTTCGGACTCTGAATTACATTATGTTGATCTAGATAAAAACTCGAAGGACATCTGGGATAATTTGAGCAAATTATTTGGTTCAAAAGCAGTCAATGCAAAGTTTTCTCTAAAACTTCAGTTGTTCAAGCTCAAAATGAGTGATGGAGATACAATGTCTAGTCACATCAACAATTTACGATCTCTTCTGAGACAACTTGTAGAAGTAAAAGCTCCAGTAGATGACGAGGATGCAAAAGCTATTCTGCTGAATAGTTTACCACCCAAATACAGTAATGTTGTTTTCACTCTTGGTCAGATACCTTCTAACTCATTGGAAGATATGATATCAGCTCTCCTAGCTGAGGAAAAACAGACCAAAGAAGATGTAGAAGAAGAAACAACAATGTATGTAAAAAGGAAGTACAAAAATTTTCTAAATATAAAGAGGAAAGAGAATGTTTCTACTATAAGAAAAAGGGGCATACAACTTCATTTTGTAGAGCTCGAGCTCAAGATATACTTAGTGGAAAACTCAAAGGAATTGAGGCCAACTTTGCGAAGAAAGATCGAGAGAATGAGGAAGAACAAGTAAATGAAGACGGTGGTTTCAGAATACTTCTTGTCCGACGGCGTGAGCCCGGAGAGGCAGGAGGCATCGGAGGTTGGAGGTCATTCAGTGACCTCTCGTCAGTTGCCAACGATGAGGCCGCATATCAGCTTTGGTGACATGTGTGTGTGCAGTTTGATTTTAGTGCTTCCAGTGTGGTGTGCCTCAGTTTGCAGTGATCTTGTTTTCAATAAGTGGAAATTTCACATTGAGGGGGGAACATCATTCCAATGTTCCATTTCCAGTATGTCAGCTTTTTCTATGTATGTATGAGCAACAGATGTTAGCATAATTTCCTATGTTATTCCCTATAGTGAGATGTGATGAGGGCTAAGAATAGTACTTGGTATATCATGAAGTGGTTGTAAGTAAACCACTTGAAAACCTTCATTTGTGGTTTATGGTAAACCAATAGGAAAACCACCATTCTTGGTTGTTGGTAATCCTTTGCAAAACCATCACTTTGTGGTTTGTGGTAAACCAATTACAAAACCACCATTCTCATTTTTTGGTCAACCGTTTGCAAAACCATCCTTGAGGTTTGTGATCATCCTGTGAAAATCACCAGATCATGAGCAGGTGCAAGTACAAAGGTAGGTTTTCCCCATGTTTGCACTAAGGGGGGGAATGTTAGGAAATATTTATATAGTGCTTCACATATTTATGTGTGTGAATAATAATTACATGTGTAATTATTATTGTTGAGAGATTATTGTTAGAGATGTTATAATATATTGTTTCAACAATATATTATTATTGTTATGTGTGGGTTACGTGAGTTATTCTCACCCCACATAATTAGGCTTGGTTGAGATTTTGTAGTTGAGTTAGTTTCCTAAATTCTAGGGAAACTCTAGCATATATATTAGGCTATTGTATTGTGTGAAAGATATTGAGAATATATTATTATTTTCTTTGTGTAAATCTGCTTGTTCTCCAATATTATTATCATATTGTAAATACATACAAGTTAATAATGACGTTTAATATTACTTTTTTGCAGTGCCTCCAAAGAAACATTTTCTTGTTCTTGAATTAGAAGAATTGTTAGCTCAAAAGTGTAATTCTAAAAAGGAAAATAAATTTCAATTGAACACCGATCACATCCTACTACAAATGTCTAGTACCTAATTTCTAACTTTTGTGTTTAAAGAGTTTCATCGAATAAGATTCGGTGTTCTATAATTGGATACAAATGCCAGCATGTATAAAACATAGCAACAAAATTTTTACTCTCAACTAAAGTGGAAATGCAACCTTTTTTTTGTTAGGGTACGTAACATTGCGAAAATGAGGGGTAAAAATTGGAAACAATTCGGAAGACACCAGAATTTCCATACAAATGTGAATCTATGGTTGTCGTTAACATAGACAACAAAGCGGTTTCTGAGGAAATTTTTTTGGTTTCTTCAAAGGTTTATGAGAAATACTTTAAAAATAAGAGGTGGCTTATGTCTAAATTTTTTTCTCAGCTATTTTCGGTATGTATAACAAATGATGTAAGAGACGTCTTAAAGGGATGTGCTCTATTTCAAACAATAGTGGAACAAATGAATATATAAAATTGTTTTTATTACATTTTTGTAGTTCTTTTTCCCATTTTCTATTTGAAGTGATTACTATATACTATTTAATAATATGTTAGTGATGGTTATTAGTATGTAATGCTCTAAATGTGTTTATTACAATTTTTTTAGTTTTGTTCACATTTCATCCAAATGATGTGATTAGTAGATAATGATAAATTATGATGTTTTATTTACATAAAATGGATCCAATCAATTTAATTTATTGAAAAAGAGTTTTGTTATTTGTTGGTTTTTTAGATCTCATTTTCCATGGAAAGAATTTATTAGTTTTGGGGGTAGAGGAATTGTTCTTTAGATTTTCAAGGATTTCTGAATTTAGATCACTAACCATATAACCATAATTTACATATGCATGCTACCGATACTTCAGTCGTACTTTTAGCCCTAAATTGTTAAGGATAACACGACAAATTTTTGATATTGGATTGTGGTTTACATACATGCATTCAAGATAACAACATGTCTTCTAACAAAAAATTGATTGGCTATGAAATATTGAATTCATTTTTGGGGGCATATCAGAGTGTGAAATTAGCAACAAATTTTTAAAATCGAAGAAGGAATATTGTGCCAATTTACAAAAAAAATATGCAAAAGGTTCTCAACAAGTACACCCAAATATATGGAGTAGAAAACATATTGTTCATAGGTGAAACAAAATGTTTTGTTCAAAGAGAGAACTGAGGAGCTTTTATTTGGATTTCCTTTTAGCTAGAAATTTGATGACACAATGTATTTTGATAGAAAAATTTTCACACACTTATGTACATGGTTAAATCATGTGGGTCCACACCTAAATTTACGTCAATCTTTGGAAATATTTAAAAAAACAATTACTGAGCTTGATTGAGTGTATTTGATATTATTATGTTGATTAATATATATAGATAAATTTAGTTTATTTTTGTAGTCTTTCTCATAAAATTCAATCATATATGGTTTTTTAAGTCTATTTCATAACAATGGATGTATTACCATCATTTTATACAAAAATAATTGTGACTTGTATTTTCATCATAACAACACATTTCCATGAATCTGAGATAGATTTTTTTGTACTTGTTACTATTGTGTTGATTAATAAGTATAAATTAGTTGGTTTGTTTTTTAGTCTATCTCATAAAAATATATGAATATTGGTTTGTTTTGGTAGACTATCTCTTAAGAATCGATTTATTACCATCATTTTATGTTATATGTATTTCATAACAACACATTTCCAACCTTCATTCTATGCAAATAAATCCATGTTATAGTTAAAAATTTAATTTTTTATTGATATCATATATTAGAAGCAATAATAGATACAAATATATATGATCAAAATATGTAAAATATACAACATGTAAATGTGCACGAGCCCATAATTAAAATAAATCACATCCAATTTTTTCTTTCTTTTTATAGTAAGTTTTATGAGAATGGAATATGCCCATTCTCATCACAACGATAAAAATATTTGTTAGTATGATAATATGCCCATTCTCATCACGATAAAAATATTTGTTAGTATGAGAAATGACATATGTTGATTCTCATCACAATGATAAAAATTCTCAGCATAATAATAAAACTCTTTATTTGTATGAGAATGGGCATATGCCTATTCTAGCCATTCTGCCTCATTGAAGCAATAATGAACTTAATCATTTTTATATCACTATAAAGGATGTGAGAATGGGAAATTGTCCATTCTAAAACAAATTAAATATTACCTCTATTTTTATTCTATGATTATTATATTAGAATTGGCATATGCCCATTCAATACAAGATAAAAAATATTGTTTTTATGAGAATGGACAGCATAATTTTTTTCTATGCTTTGTAAAGCTATAAATGTATTAATTATTGCAATAAGTATTTCCTATTTGTACTAAAAATTTGTAAACACCTAAAATGTAAATCCCTCATACATGATATATAATTCCAAAAATCCACTTTTCGGATTCCAATACTAGCCAAATAAAATTCCAAAAATCCCCTTTTTGGATTTCCATAATAACCAAATCAAATTCTAATATTTAGTATAAGAAAACCAATATAGCCAATTTTAGTATTTAGTCAAGATTGTAAAATTTCCAAATTTAACAAAATTATGGTTGATCCAAGAATGGAGTTGTATGGTACAAGTGTAGAAATTTATCTCCAAGTGGGAGATTCTTAAGTTGTGGAGCTCAATTGCTTCACAAATAACATGATTTATTAGCTTTCTAGAATACACGAATCGACGTTGGTTAGGTAACCTATGTCGGTCACCTGGGACCGGAATCGGTCAAGCAAATCGGAACCGGTATCGATTAGGGTAATAGGAATCAATTACCTATGCGTGATTTATTTTATTTAAGTCATGTGAATTAGACCTAACCTTCAATAGAAAGGAAATCTAATGGTTATAATTGTATAGCTAAAATTCCCTAAGTTTTTATATCCTTATATAATATAGAAATCTACGGTTAGAACAAGAATTAGAAAAATTGTAAGAAGGTATTCTTAGAGAGAGAGAAAGAGAAGTTTATGAGGAAGACAATATTGTACATTCGGGAGAGGTGTGGAAGATTTCAGATCTTCATTGTATATCCTCTATGAAGTTTTGAATAATATATTGGTTGTTTCTTAGTGGACATAACCACACCTTTGGGTGAACCACGTTATATATTTTGTGTTGTTTCTTCTGGCTTATTTATGTATTTATTATTTATATGCTTAGATCTGATATATATTTGTACAACTTGTGTGTTTAACCCCAACATCCCATAATCGTAAATAACCCACTTCGAATACTTGATCTTTGATCTTCCCTCTTTCCTTGGCCATCATGTGAGCTTTCAAATCATTGAAATCCATATAGGAGACATCATTGTCTTCTATCTCATATTCGGAGGTGAAATTTTGTGTAGGCTTTTATCCTAAAAATTGTACTTGAGGTTCATCCACACTTACTATTTCTGAAAGGGCAACTTATTATTTTTAGTACGTGTGAAAATTCTTCTCCAAACTCCAATCGCAGCTACCAATTTTAGTATTCAACTCTCATAATGGTATTTTTATGAAATTCACCCTCTGGAATGACTTACTATTTTTAGTAAGTGCCTATGAGATAACTTACTATTTTTAGTAAGTGTGAAAATTCAACTCTTTCGAACCTTGACTGGATGTGACAACTTGAATTCCTCTTTTCTCTATGTTATTGTTAGAAGGTATTCATAGGATCGCTTACTATTTTTATTAAGTGTCAATTTTGGACCGAGATGACCATTTTGATGATTTTTTCTTGTGATACCTCCTTTGTGTTCACTACCTCCTTCACAACTTCTTGGATGGTGTTTTACTTGAAACAGTAGTCTCCCATGTAGAAGGCTTGCTATTTTGAGTATGTACTCTTCTAGTGGTTGGATCACGGGGAATGAATTTTTCTAATATGGGTTTTTTCCCAATATCACCCCTCTAAAATTTTAGGCTTACCCAATCACTAGTTTATGATATTTTAAAATTTTAAATTTTTCACCTAGTAGTAGCTACACATACGAAAACCATTAACGAAGCTTGAAAATTATAGGTTTAGTTTTCTCCTCCGATCGTGATGAAAATTATATTTTTGATATGGGTTTTTCTTTCTCATTTTTCCTATTAATTTTATCTTCAAATCAATTGTCACTAATCGATAAATTGGGTTTTTCTTTTCTTTGTTCAAAAAGGGAGTTTCTTCACTGCAAAAATATATGATACAAACAAGATATTTTTACCAAGTTTTTTATGGCCTTTGAAAATGGTGAAGACAAAAAATAACCTAGTCTTGATCTATGCAACCTTTGTTTTGTAAGATATCTTGATTTCTTCTACTGGTAGCAATGAGGGTTATCAAATAGAAATCTTTGTTTCTCTCTTTTATTCTTTACTTCTTTGATAACTATGATTTCACAATATGGTTTCCATGATAGAGATGTTGGGTGCATAAATGGTGGAAATAAGTTCGGATAAGAATAGACAAATCTCTAGCAGGTGTGTGACGCTGTGGAGAAGAAATGGAGGGAAAAAATGTTGTGTTTAGCTTTAAAACATTTAAAAAACACATACCAAGGGTGGGAAATTTTTATGTCCCCGACGTCCCTTTAGATAAAGGGATGAAAGGGTCATTAAATTGCACATCACACCTAGAGCTAACACTTTTCATGATCTGGATGGTTGAGCATTAGGGCTAGGGAGATTAAGAAAAGCATCTAGGGGCTGAAAATCGGACATATAGAGGACCAAGAGGCATACATGGGTCTAAGTGAATTTTACTATCCCCTATGTCCCTTTAGCTAAAGGGAAAAAAGGGACATCAGTTTGCACATTGTGCTTGAGCTGACACTTGGCGGGCATCTGATGATTGTGCATTTGATTCCAACGATCTCCCGAGGGCTGAATATTGCATTGTAGAAGGTCGCATTGATGACCTAGGAGCCACAAGGAGATGGGAAAAAATTCATTTACCTCATGTTCCTTTTCTGAAAGGGATAAAATGGTCATCAATTTTCACATCACACTAAGTTACGACACTTGGTTGTCATCCCTGCACTGAGGGGATAGGCTCCAACAAGCTCTCCTGGGGCACTGCAATGCGCAGAGGGTTCCATGGGTGACCAAATGGAAAAATAGGGTTGGGAACATTTTACTTTCCCCTATGTCCCTTTTTTAAGGTGAAAAAGGAACACCAAAATTTTCGAGGATCTTGGAGTTGACATGTTTCCATTGCAAGAATTGGTTAAGTGTGGAACACTCGCTTAAGCTAACATGACAACGATAACTTGAGCTCCCGATGAATTTTTTTGACAAAATGTTATATTAATTTGACTGAAAAATTCCTTTTAATCCAATGGTGGGATTCATAGCTCTTGTCTCCTCCATTTATTCCCTAAAAAATAGAATTTTTCTCCGGCTTCATTTGAGCATGAAAAAGATGGATATAGAACTATTGTGCCTAGGTATTGTGAACAATTTGATTATTCCATCTTATATAGATTTGAATTATATTTTTAACTATGTATTTTGTAGGTCTTAACTCTTTCCATATATCTTAGAATAATGTCTCAAAGCTTAGTAGCTTTTTTGGCCATGTGCACTGCCTAAGCTTGAGAACCCTGTTTCTGATGAATCTACCCCAAAACCTCCAAATATTTCCTGAATCTTTGAATATACTTTCTTTGATATTATTAGACCTTCAATTCATCTTCATGTTATATTTTTATCCTTTTTCGACTCTAGGGGTTGCACTGGACACTGTGAAGGCCAATAGTAGCCCTTCCGATATTGCCCAAAATTGCCATTCTTTAAAATATCCTAAAATCACCTAGGGGGATTGACTTGACTTTCCTAATTCATCTAGGGGAATAAATTAAAATCCATTGGGGGTCATTGGATTGACTGGGTAAGGCCGGTTCTAAGGATGGGTAGACCTAGGGTGTCTTAGAAAGGAAAAACTTGAAAATTTTGACACGAGGGTATCATTTTCATGCTTAAAAATTGTAAATTTTCCCATTGCACATTTGCATGAAAACACATAGATTTAAGGGTATATAGCTCTACATTTCTATTGTTTTGAAATTATTTATATCCTCATATGAGTAAGAAATCATGCTAATGTATACTTTTAACAATTCAACCATTTTCCTCCTTTCTTGAGTAGAACAACACCTTCCTATATTAACAAAATTCAGATTTTCATCACTTCCCAAGTTAACTTTCTCATACTCAAATGACTGTTTTGTATTTTTGAAAATTTTCCTTTTATGTATTAATAATTCTTGTCAAGTAGATCCTTCTAGATTACAAGACCTCTATGTATCTTATTACCTTTCGATTTGATGCATCCATCATGATTAGATTTAGATTCAAATCCTTCTTCAGTTTTAGAGGAAATTGATTCATGATAACTAGATTTACTAACCTCAAAATAAAATTTGATGAAATTATCATTCAATTCAAGAAAAGAAATGAGATTTTGATCATCATCAAAAACTTTCTAATTATCCACATTATTTGGAATAATGGGTCTAAAGATCATCTTGATTGTGAACTTATCTTGATTAAAGTATGGATGAGGGATGAAAAAATAACCTCAAACTTCTAAGGTACTTGGATATGAATTGTTATCCCTTGTTACATAATCAATTAAGAAAGCATCAAATCACTCAATTGAATCCATACCTTATTTGGTAATTCTTCAACCTTTCATTTTTACTTGAAACAAGCACCAAAATTTCTTGAATATGATCTTTTCATATCCTCTTGTATAAAGGTTCTTTATTACCATATCCTTTATTTATTCTAGAAAAAAATAAGGGAATCCTACTTAACAAAAAAAAATTATTGGAAAACTACAATTTATATGAGAATGGGTGAAGCTATTTGGTGGGTGACACTAGGACTACTCCTACTCCAAAACCTGTTGTAGAATAGCTTCCATAAAAATCAAGGGTCCATGCATCATTTGATTCATCCTAAATAACCTTAGGAACATTTTGTTTTGGTCTAGACATCCCCATGTAATTATCATGTTATATGTCTACATATAAAATCTTCACTTAAGGATAATCACTATTATGGATTATATACTTAGCTTTCCTCTCAGGTAACAATTTATTCATCTCTCTTTTTACTGGGATCAGTTTTTGATACCATTCCATTTGAATCTTTCCTCCTACATATCTACAAAAATTCCTTCTTAGAATCATTCCATAAGATGGAGTTATGTTAGCAATCGGGATAGTAGCCTTGACTCATTTTTGGAAAATAAGAAAATGCCAATTCAACATCTTGTATTCTTCCTAAAAAAGGTACCTCCTTAATCTCAATGGAATAGAATGAACTAAATTTTCAAGTCAAGTTAAGGCCCAATACATGGGAAACTTATGTGGGCATTACATTATCCGATTCTCTAGAATCAATGACGTAGTTTCTCACTTATGTCTGGTTATTATAAAATTCACATAAAGATGTTCAATATTTTTAGAAGTAGGAGGAGTGGAATCCATCATATTTTTCAGAGAGGGTGATTTAGAAGTAGGCAATATTCCTTTAGAATAAGTGGTGGTATGAGTATACTTGGCATTTACAAACTTGACAACTTGGGAAAAGGCCTCCGGGTGAGTTTGATAGAATTCAGCTTTAGGGATCTAAATTTTTGTCAATTAATATGGTCTATGATATCAAAAGATCCTATAGATGAAGGGGTTTCTTGAATATAAAGAACATGAGCTTTGGTTTTGTCAACATTTGGAGTTATAATTGGTTTATGCACAATAGATAAAGAGGAAGAGTACCTTTTAGGTGTAATGGTACTTGTTTGGTAGCAGAAGGAATAGGTGATCCTCTCTTGGAAACAAATAGGATAACAACTAGAGATTACTTATCCATTTCTTTCATATTTGGTTATAAAATTTATTTTTTCTTACTAATTTGTTCTCTGGTCATGATAGAATAGGAATCACTATGCATCTATGCTATTATATCCTCATAATCCTCTTCTTCATATTCATATACAAATAATTGGTCCGAGAATCTTCAACCTCTTCATTGACTTATTTAGGCTCCTCTTAATATTCTTCCACTTCTTAAGTTATAATTGAATAATATTCTTCTTCTACTTCACATTTTTCGTTAACTAGAACCTTCATGAAGGATCTTCAATGGCATGTTTAGGTTGAGCAAGAGGAAAACCATTCCTTGGCTAGAAATTCTTCCTAGTAATATCGTTATATGGAACATTTTGAGAAAGCTATTTTTTATAGCAATCAGATCATTAGCCAACTTTTAAACTAATTGATCACAATTACATGGACCTAAAGTGGAAGCTTTATATTTAGAGGGTTATTTCTTGATTTACGACATGATTAGATCATACTCAACACTTATGCCCAAATCTTGTTCTTGTTCTAAAATTTGGTAATCGTGCTCTTCTTAATGTAAAAATTACTGAGGGAGTTAAGTGTTAATGAAAAATAATTTCAGATTTTAAGTGGCAGGCTAAGAAGCGATTGGCATTTTGTGAACCGGTCTATTAAATTTTTCTACAATATCCATCATTGGTTCATAAGGTTATTTCTTAATCTAAGAAATTTGGGCTAAGAGAGCATGTGCATAATTTTTTGGTGTAAACATTGCTTCAAATTTAGTTTTCATTGTCTCCCGATTAGTGATACTACTAGGCGAGAAAATGATAGAACTATTTAGCATAATTGTCTTGCAATCTTTCCACAAATAGCCTAGCAGATACATCCTCATGTACAAATACAAGGACCCCACTAGCAACATAAAATGTTGCAAGATGGCCATTTGGGTGAACCTTTCCATCTCCATTGAATTTTAGGAAGATATTCCAAATTATTTTAGGAAATTCATGGAGGGATTACGCAAGGGCTAATGGCCAATATTATGTCCACAGGGTACATGTGCATCCATTCTGGGATAAATAGTTTCTAAAGGAAGATAAATGGCCGATATAACCAAATATTGAGTAGTATCACATGTGAAAATGAATCAGGTCTTCTCTTTGTTGGAGGTGTACTAGTAGATATTTTATGTTTATCCTTCTTTTCTCGGAGACAAGTAAAAAGCATGATCTTAGATACATTGAGGCCCCATACCTTGAGTGTATCATCTCTTATCCAAGTATGAAAATATCTCAGGATTGATTGTGGTGAAAAATTTAATGTGGATATTAGAACACGTACCCTACAAAGTAGGTTCCAAAATTGTTGGTTGGAAAAATAATTTTTGGATAAAATCAATAGTTTTAGGGGACAACAGTCCCTCCTCTTTAATGGGGAGGTTCCCTTATTTAACCAAAATCTGAATCTCTAAATATTTACAAATATACAAACTAATCAATTCTTAATGAGGATATTGGTGATCATGAATGGATTCATAGTTTTCAATACAGAAGATAAACAAAGAAATAGGAGTGGAGGAATTACAACAGCAAGGCTATGGTAAGACAAGTTGATCAGAGAAACATAGTTACAACTAACCGAATGATCAAGGATAAGAAAATCCTCCTTGGTTTTCTCAAGATTACCAACTGACTATATAAGCAAAGGAAAGAGGAAACAACACTTTCAAATAAGAAGATTGCATATCTTTATCCTACTGATGCATGCAAATGGAACTAACAAACATGTGTGTTTTCATAAATGAAAAAATCATAGTACATAAAATTTAAATCGAATAAAAATTCAACAAATTTTTCTCCATGAATCGAGAACATTTTTTTAGATTTTAGATCAAATAAGCAACACATTAATGAGAAAAAGAAGGGAAACCGAGAGAACAATAATGAAGAGAAAGGTTTTTTTATGTATTCTCAAAAATCTATATCTTTAAATTCAGATGCACCAATGTCCAAATCCTTTTACAAAAGAAATTAAGCCTTACATAGGCTAAGGAGAGGTGTACTAGAGAGTTTTTAGTTTTCTTCTTTAAATTAATGAAGTGAAATAACAAAAAAATGACCTCGAAGATGGGGTTTATCGATACTCACGCAATGGATGATGATATTGATCTTGATGGATGATTGATGTCAATGGATCCAAGCATGTGTAAAAATTCTTCTTTCCAATGGGATAGGATACCTAAAATGAACAGACACTTAAAAATATAGGATTAGATAGATATATGGCAGATTACCTAGAAAAGGCTAGTCCCTGGAAGTCAATGGACTTCCTTACAAGGATGTCAATCCGCGTTTAAGAAATTAATCTAATAATGATAAGATAAAATGATACGATATAACCAACAATGCAAAGGTAAAGGGACTGACATGGTCCAAGGCTATATGATGGTTTGATGGTGATACCTAATCCAAAGGAGTCTAGGAATCACAATATGGCTCAAATGAGTAAAGATGTAGATATATTTGTACTCACAAAGGTGAGCAAGGTGATAAATTTGATTTAGATAATTAATAGAGTGATAAAGATGACTCGAACAAGCTTGGTATGACCTGGACAAACACTTTAAGGGACTTGCAATAATAAATTATGTGATCTAGATGTCTAAAAAGCAAGCTTAGGGGTCAAAATACCTTTTAGACATGAATCATTAGTGATTTTTATCAGTCACCAATGATGTTGATGGGTCATAAATGATCCTATCGATACCCCTGGGAATCATCATCAATGCGTAAATCATCAGTGATTTTGGTGAATTATAGGTTGATAATGAACGGAGATAGAGCTCGAAAGGGGTGCTAAAAGGGTTTATTTAATCTTGTAAACAATTCCTAATAATATAATGAAGCAATGGAAACCACATACCTTGTATAAATTGATGAATAAGGATCAAAAGGTAATTTTACCCAAGAGATAGAGATTATAGATTCAAGAAGAGTGTTGAGTTGATTTTTGTACATATGAATTACATTTGTAGGATGAAGAAGAGATTGTTGGTGCCCGAATGTTATTGGGATGATTTCTAGCTCGTGATAGGGCTATGATACAAAGAAAATGTAATATAAATTCCTTAAGCCACGTCCAAATGCAAGCTAACCTCAAATAGAGGCTGAGACATATTTATATAGGGTTTCTAACAACTAGGGAGAATCACTAGTAATTTTGTTGAATTTTTAGTGATCTAGGTTTTACAAGGAAAAGGTTGAAACTATTTTCCAAATCAAACTTTTTTTGTTTTTGACAAGGGGTGTGTTAGATCGAGGTTATGTAGGTCGGGAGGTTGTGAAATGGTTTAGAAGTTGTTGATTTTGTTTTGTTTTATTTAATTTTGGTTTCTAAGTGGTTTGGGTGGTTTAAGAGAGGATTAAATAATATTTTACAACTATAGAATGATATTTACAGGGAGTAAATATGATAGGGAAAAATAAGACTTGTGGTAAGGATTTAATAGATAATATGATAGTAATGTGATAATGAATGGGTGCTTTAGCAGATGTAAAAATGAGGATTAGCAAAGTGTTAATTTTAGGTGTCTATAGGAGGATGTTACTACCTTACCTAGATAGTTTTTCTTAACTAAGTGTTAAACACTTAACTACTTGATTAGATAAGTTGGCTTTATTTTACAATTTTACTTTTTATAATAAAGTGTTAGAACGTAATATTAAGTGCATATAAAACTTATTTTATAATTAAATAATTACGAATATTTATATTCTTAAATATGTAATATAAACAAGTTTTTTTATGTTTAATTGATTATTATTAATCAATATTTAAATTGGGTTTCCTTTTTATAAAGTCACATCCTATCACTTAATTGGTTCGTGACTCGTGGGGTCAAATAAATATGATCATGTGGCATGATAAAATTTATTAATTCACAATGGTGGATTGGTGGAGAGAAGTGAGGAGGGAGATGTCTTTGGATTGTAAAACATGTTTCTCATATTAATGGAATAATCTCATTCACCGTGATTTTTATCCCTCGAGGTTTTCCATGTAAATCAATGTCACAAAGTGTATTTATTTATTTATTGCATGGTTTAAATGTTTTCATTAATGTTTATTGCAATATATTAATTTAATTTTTTATTAAATTCTCATTCAAACATGGTACGAGTCCAAGTATAATATTAATTAATTAATTAATCAAGAGTTTCGGTTGACTAGTTGGGTAGTTTGAAAATGTATGTTAAATACCCTCATCCTCCTTTCCTCGAGGCATTACACAAAGGTTAAACAATATTTCAAACCTTCCAAAAAAAAAATTATGTACAGTGAAATATCCTTCCGAGTGAAATTTTTCTCAAGACCTACAAATAAAGGTAAGGGTGAATTTTGTTTGAAATATTTTATTATTTGTCTATAGTTTCTAAATTGTGCATATGAAAATAAATACAAGGGGTAAAATCAAGATTAAAATCAAATACATAATCATAAGGGGAGACAACGCTCCATGAGTATACAAAATTGATTTTTCCTATTGGCTCAAGTTTTATTCATGCCCCTCGGTTTCTTTGTGTGCGACCCCTTCTAACCCTTGTGTAATTATACTTCTTCAATATTATTCTAAAATAATAATACCCTATCCAAGAGGTAGTGGTAATGGTTATGGGGTTTCCTTATAATTAAGAGGTCCAAGGTTGAAATATTAGCTCCATGTTAAGGTGATCTAATATTGGCGGTTTGAATACCCCCGATGATAGGGCACCATGATAATTTGGTTTAATTTGTGTGCTAGCCAAGACCTTAAAACTTCCATCCTTATATGGTTCCATGACCAGTGTGGGTTGGTGATGCCATAATGGGATAGGGCCCTCTCCCTAGGTAATGTAAATAAAAAACCTATGTTCAGTCTATAGTGTTGTCTTATATTAAAATTTAATAATTTTAAAATTATAAGTTGATTTATATTAATGTTATACTTTAAATCTATACTAAAATATAAAACTATAGTTTATATCTAATATAAACTATAGTATTATCACTATGTATGAGGCCACCTTTTAATTTTGTAAACTATAAGCATGATAAACTATGTTTTATTAGCCTATGCGGTCCCATTCATTCAAACCCTCCCACAACATGCCACATGGTGGCTTTGCACCCTCTCCTTTGCTCCAAAAAAAATTCCCAAAATATTTTTTTTAAAAAAAGGTCGGGAGCTAAGTCTCGTGGCCAAGTACGTAGTGGGGAAGGAAGTGGTTAGCCCAAGGGAGATAGGGAGACTTCGTGGTGATAGGAGAGTGGAGAGGGTGTATTCTAAGGTCCTTAAAATCCATAGGGCTAGTGATTTGTGGTGTGACTTTGGTCACACCACGATTTGTTTTGTTTAATAAGCTCGGTGAGTTCCTTTGGCATTATATGAACTCACTAAGATAAGTATGAAGTCATCCATGTTGCTCAACTGAAAATCCACATTGAGGTAGGTGACATTGAACATTGTTGATATTGACTGACATTAGCATTGTATTACTCGCTTGCTTTGATAAATTGACAAGCATGACACACCGAGTTGGAATCCCAACTTGGATAAGCCAAATAAGTAGCTTATAAACCTTCAATGAACTAAGCTCCAATATTTTTTCTATACATAGAATATTATTTTTAAAATTATTTTTCCTATCTAATATTGAATATTTTTCAAAAACAATTTGAGATAGATAAGGAAAGTTTTTGATAATTTAATATAAATAATAAATAATACATTTTTTCCAATACAACAAGCGAGTCATTTTCTTCTAGAACTAAGATAAATTACTTACATTTCAATGAATTTGTGTTATAGTAAAACTAATATGTTGTTTCTTTATAATACTTATTTTACAAGCCTAATTTCAATGTGAATAAGGAAAATCCATCGAAATATGACTGGTATAATTTGAACAATGACATGGGGGATTTTTAAACCACTATTACTAAAAACCTCATTGTTCTCATTTTTTGAATTTGTTTACGTGAAAATGGGATCTAATCATTTTACAATTAAAAAATTGTAGATGTTGAATGGAACTAATTACAACATCTAGAAGATAAAAATGAAGGAAGAATTCATGGCACACAAGATTTGGATGGCCATGAACAATACAAAGAAAGCTCCAACCAAATGATAAGATACAACGAACAATGTAGCTACATATCAATAGAAGGTTAAGGAAGCAATGTCTATTATATTTTTGAGCATCAAGGATGAATTCCTTCTTCACGTCAGGAATTAGGAAATTTTGAGTGATGCTTGGATGCATTTCAATCAATGCATGAAGGTATGAAATTATCAAAAATTATAAAGTTGATTCTAGAACTAATGATAACTCTCATGAATGGAGATGAAAAGGTAATCAATTTTTTAGAAAATTGAAAAATTAAATCTCAGTTGGATGGGTGTAACTACAATTGAATTCAAGATAAATTATTATATTTCATTATTCAATTGAACATAAAAGAAAGGTTTAGGAATTTCATTTCAATCTTGAATTCTAAATACCAAACTGAGCAAGACATCCCTAATTTATAAAATTTGAGTTCTCTTATTGTTTAGGAAGAGAATGTTATGAATAATTTTGATTCAAAATATAATTCCACTCATTTAATTCTAAAACAATAATCTAATACCAATCCATCTAGATTCAACAAGAATAAAAAATCATCTTTTAAACCCCTAATAAAGATAAGAAACCTAGAAACTTAAGAGTAAGTTTTGATGGTAAATGTCATAATTGTGGTAAATTTGGTCATAAGAAAGAAGATTGTAGAGTCAAAAACAAAACAAATTTCAAAAATAAAAATGGAATAAAAAAATTAAAATCAAAATGAGAATGAAGAGGATAATCATATAATTAATGTAATAACTCTATAAACTACATCATCACTACTAATGAAATGAAACTTTTTTATGTTTGGTATTGAATTAAAAATAAATAAAATTTCTTGTTCTCAATTATCTCAGAATAATTATAGTGTAATATTGATGAGAGATAAATGGTTTATTAAAAATGAACTAGATGTCACTATAGCTTAGGGCATACAAAAGAATGGCTTATATGTGTTTAAAGGGTTTTCTTCACTTCTTGGTCGTATTCTCAAAAATAGAAGTGTTGTTCAAATGTGACATGAAAGACTGGATCATATTTTTAGAAGCATGTATATTTTTATGAAAGATTAGATCATGAAGTGTCTCGGCTTGACCTATTTTCTAAGTTCTCATCTATATTTCATGAAATTTGTGAAGGGTGCTTAAATGATAAGGTATCACCAAAAACCATTCCTGAATCATTTTTGAAGCAAAAATCCACATAATCCATGGAATTTTTCCATAAGTATTATTAGAGGATATTTTTCTTTAGTGTATGCTTTAAGTGTTCTTTCATGCTTTGGTTTCTTTTTCAAATGTGTTATATATCAGTCTTGTCACATTTTTAAATGCTTAGAATAGATAATGAAGATATATATGTTGTTGATAAAACATTTCTAAATTATAAACTAGTATTTGATTACTAAAAATATTATTATGTTCATATCGAATGAAATGTGGGGAAAATTTATGTTTTATATTAGAGACATCCAATACTAATTGCATCTAGTATATATTTTTACACAATTAATATGTTTAAATTGCTTAACATATTTGTAATATAACATGATTAGTTAAGAATATTGTTATTAAAGTTGTTATACAACTTTTTAAACCTATTAATGTAATTTTTATAGATGGTTAAAATTAAAATCAATAATGATTCGTATAACACTTATTATGATGTTTAAATGGATATTGTGATTTCGGCCATGCTTGTGATGTGATAGATCAAAATTCTACAATCGTATATGTGTTCAAATTTGGTGCAAATGTCATTATTTGGATCAATATAAAGTAGCCAACAGATATCATTTATCTACCGAGGTAGAGTATAGAAGTGTAATGGAAGAAGTGAAAAATCCATGTGGCTAAAGTGGTTATTAGAAGATATACATGTGGAATCTAAAGTAAGTACTAAACTTCTATGTTATAGCCAAAGTTGCATTCTTATTGCTAAGAATCCAATTCATCATCAAAGAAAATATCATATAAAGGTTCATAATAATTTTATTTGAGAGGTGTTGGGCCCTAAAATATTAGCTAAGTACAAGAAGGTGTGTGGACGCGCGGGACCTAGTCAAAGAAGGGCATGTGGGTTGAAGGTACACAAGGAAAAATGGGTTTTATACTTAGTGAATTCGGCATCCCAGAAGCACATGAGAAAATCATGATCCTTATAAATAAGGTACCACCTATGATTGTGCATCAAAAAGGGAATATTCTAGGCATGGGATGCAAGTTTCTAGAAGACATCATTACAAGGAATGGAGAGATTAGTTTTAGAAAGGCATGCTCCTATGGAGGACCATTTTGACACTTGGTGACTGATCTAAAAATCGAAGAAGGCATGGTGGTGGGTGCTAAGGTTATATATACAAGCACCCAGTATAATGAAAGGATGTATTTGAAGAGAGGTGAAGCCCTACAAAAAAGAATGGATGGTGTTATAGCTAGGGATTAAAGGAGCTCGTGACTAATATCATATATAAAGGGATGGGTTCTCATTTTTCTTTGTAATATGATGAGCATAAGATAAATCTAATGCATGATTTGGCTCTGCATAATATGAGGATTTGTTATGACCTCAAGGGATGTAATGTCGGTTATTAAATTTGATAGTATGAATAAATGCTTCATTATAAATCATTTGTGTTCAATACTCATGCTTTTATTTTCTTTATAAATCATCTCCATGTGTTGCTTGTTATTTCTCTTACCTGCATACAATGAGATGAAAACTTTTCCTAAGTTCATAAGAATGTGGTTTAGTTATTTTTGTCTTGCATTTGATTATATGTTCTAAAATGATGCATTCTCACAAAACTCACATAAGGAGAGACTCGGTGCCTGCGTGTGCCTCGGGTGAGTTTCTAGCACCCGTTGGGTGATAGGTCAGTGCACATGGGATTTTATTATTTTGTGAAGGGTATAAAAATGACTACATATTGGTTCCATTACCAGGACATCCTTTCAAAGTTGTTATGAGAAATGGCATGCATATTTGTCCCTGTGATGTGTAATGACAGAGTGCTTGACATTAGAAAGTGTTGAAACATGGTTCAAGAGCATGAGGATGAGTTTTCTCAAAGATTCAGCACTAGACTTAAGTTTAATGCACGTAGGTGGGTAGAAGAGAACCTATGCCATGAGCTATATGAGACTTTCTTTTACTACTTCCCAAGTAAAGCTATATGAATGGCTTTCAACATACGTATCCAGATGAAGCTAGTACTATAGATCGCATATGTGGACCCAATATGACTATAGAGGCTGCAAGATGTAGATCTAACTTGGACACGTGCTATTGATCACTGGTGGAAGAGGGTGTTGACCAAATATACTTTAGAATATGCCATATCAACATATTCTTACCCAAAAGTTGCTGAGTTTGAGTTTTGATGGATCATAGAGGGTCATTTTTAGTGTTATTCCTTTGGCTATGAAGATATTGGTCATTACTTTTAGTTTAGAAGAATTTCCTATAGCTAGCTAAATCTTCCTTGAGCGATTGGGGAGGAAGCTAGGGTGGAGGAAGATGGTAGACATTACGGTTGAAAAGGAAAGGGAGGAGAAAGGACTCATGTATAGCAAATCTCATGAAAGGGAGATGATTAGACAACACAAGGTTGTAAGTGTGATGGATCTATGGAGGTAAACATTGTGGGAAGGAGTTGAGGTTCATGCGGAGGACATGGAGCCTAAGCATTATGTGCTGCCCATCTTGGAAAGTGTGGGAGAGAGGCCCCTTTAGCTTCTTATGAGAGTTCATCACATGGAGAAAGAAGATCTGTTGGCACGCATCTAAACCCACCTAGTGACCAAACCCTAGTGCTTGGTTTTCCAAATCAAGGGAGAAGTATTGATAACCTAGTTGGTATCGGTGGGAGTGACCAATCGACACCCAGGAGATATAATTTTTCATTTGAAACATCCATGGGTGGGCAATCCATTCCTATATTTAGAGGAATCTTCAGATAACCTATAAGTACGCAAGTTTTAGGTATCACATCTTGGAGTGGCGCGAGACATACAACTGGTAGTGGGACAATATCACAAACCATCGACGCATAGTTCAATGGGATCCTGGGAACACTAGATGTGACCACTCATGGTCTTTTACTGACTACAGGAGGTGGATTTGGTGGATCAGGTTAAACAAGACCTACTAGATCCATTAGATCTGGTGGGTCAGGAGGAAACACCGGAGGGAACCAAGGCTCTGGATCAAGAGGACAAGGACCCCATCCACCTCCCTAAGTGTTTTTGAGATGTCTTCACACTTACTTAGACTATAGGTGTATTAAATATGTTGTAGAGCATGCGTAGAAATGTGAGTTACTATGGTGTACGAAGGGGATCACTAGCCCAGAGTGGAAGGTAGGTCAGTTTGTAATAGCATTGTAAGGGCATGAGCATACTTGGTATAGGAAGTATGACCCCCATAAGAAAATGGTATACTACACCGCATTGAAAAACATCTTCCTAGCAGAGTTCCATATTCCATACTTTTAGTAGAAGAGCATCAACACTAAAGAGATCCAGCAGGAGTGCCAGAGAGTGTGTGGGATTATGACGCACATTTTAAGACTCTCTTTTCAAATATCTCATATGAAATTAATCCTTCTCAACATGCTCAATGGTTTGTGTGAGAAGATTGATAACACCATTTAGAAGGGATCTATCACATAATATTTTCACCGACCTACATGAGGCATTGGAAGCTTCCTTGTGTGTTGAAGCTATTGGGAGTGTTGATACTAGTGTTAGTCCTTTTCTAGAGGCCCAAATTATTGTAATGGCCAAGAAGTTGGAGAATTTATCTACAAACTCAGTGCATGAGGTTTGTAGTGGGCTTTGGTGTACAAACTACGAAGTGGAGGGAGGGACATACAAAGGAAAATTTCCCTCAAAAGTCAAGTGCACTCTATGGTAGCGTAGATATGAGATCTACCACGGGGATCATTATGCAAGTATATGCCATCTACTCCAGTGTGTAATCTATAAGAATGTTTCTAGATAATGTAATATATGCACCTCTACAACCCATGATACAAAGGATCGCAGATCGATTGTTTAGATACGTGATGTTATTAATCTGGGTGTGTGTCATACTAGCCTTATAAGTAGTTCTAAGGATGATGATTATAATTATGAATGGTGCACATATGGAGGGGAATGTGGAAGAGGTTATCACAGAGGATTTTGTGGTCATGGTAACCACGGTGGAGGATGGAGTGAGTTCCCATGAGGAACATGTTATAATTATGGATCTACATAACATTATAAATGTGAGTTTCCTGATCTATTACAATGCTCATGGTGTGGAAAGAAACATAAGTATGAAGAGTTTCCAGAACTTTATGAGCATATGAACCAACATTACTTTGGAAAGACAAGGGTGTTGTTATGGTAAGCATCAAAAAGGTCGATTCATATTAGATACCATGAGTGGTGTATGAGTCAAGGGCTAAACCTATATGTTGGTGACAAACACGGGGAGAGGTCATGCATGCCAGGAGATGCCAAGACCAAGGACACTAGTTTTAAGAGATGAATTCATACGTGGAAAGTATCTATACCTTTCTCTCGAGAAAGAGGTGTACTAAGAGACTATGGATGTCATTCATAGTTTACAAGGGAGATCCATTTTCTAAAGGAGTAGTCCCAATAGTAGGATCAAAGAAGTAATGTTGAGGCTCGCAGAGGGAAATGGATGAAGTCAAAGAAGTGTGAAAAATTTTAAGGAAAGAGAATATAATTCCTTGCTAGGAGAATGGCCGAGAGAGATGGTACCACGTTGGGGTAGAGTGCAAAAGGAAGGTTTTTATTACAAACTTTCCCCCTCACAACCTTGAATATGACAAGGAGATTACTTTAAATGTGGTTATTGATGGATGCGTTATAATAAATATCCTCTTTGACATGGGAGAAGAGGTGAATGTTCTTACCTTAGATGCCTAACATCATATGGGAAGGCCCGCATTAGTAGCCATCTTCAAATGTGTTGTATATGGAGAACAAGACTAAAAAGGTTCCCATTAGAATCCTAAAGGATGTAGTTATCACCATTCAAGGGGCCAATTTCACTAGAGACTTTTAATTCTTAGCACTCGTCGAGGTAGAAAAATTTTTAGTGAGCTCCGACACCTATGGTGTTATAAGAACAATGTTGACCTGCGGTTTAACAAAGGGTATATCAGTTTTGAGAACAAGGAGGAAAGGGTATTCATCCCTTTAACAAATGGGAGGTTAGTGCCTATACTGAGCCCTTAGGAAAAAAATTCCTTGATATAATCTATGTGTTCTCCATCGGAGATCCCGAGGTAATTCACCCCACGGAGGGAATCATAATTTGAAGATGCTAAGTCCATGATGTGACACCACT
This sequence comes from Taxus wallichiana var. yunnanensis, assembly GCA_018340775.1. Taxonomy (NCBI): domain Eukaryota; kingdom Viridiplantae; phylum Streptophyta; class Pinopsida; order Cupressales; family Taxaceae; genus Taxus; species Taxus wallichiana. The sequence goes on from CM031235.1 coordinate 489,373,113, forward strand.
AGTATGGCATGCAAAAATTGGGTGCATGGGACTTATGAATTAATTGTTTGACAACTAAGAGGATTTTTAACAAGGGTGATAAAAGCACGCTAGTCAAGTGCCTAGGAGGAAATAATTTGCCAAGTTACTTAGGAGGGGCATATCCAGAAATTTTTTCATGGGAGATGGAAGCTCGGTGGAAAAGTGAGGATAAAAGAAGAGGGATACTTAGTTACAACATACTTAGAACTATAACAAGTTGGTGGGATATGCATCAAGAGAACATCTTGGAGTGGTAGGAGGTGAGGATCATGTTTTCTATAAGGTTCTCCAAGAGCAACGCACCCAAAGTTATAAAATACTACCATGGCAAAGAGACCACTTCGTTTCATATCCAAGCGTGGGAGGAGGCCTGAATGGGAAGTAGAGAAGAATTTTTCCTTTGTTATGGGTAAATAATTTTTATTACACCTTATAAGGCTATGTACATGCTTGGTACATTCATTCGAGGATGCATCGTCAGATGGGTAATTGGCAAGAGTTGGCGGCTGATCTCATTCAATATTTCGCATATAGGAGTACCAAACCATTAGTAGATAAGGCATTGTAAGTGATCAAGTGCCTTATAATGTGGGACAGTGCAATGGCAGAGGATAGGCTACTAGAATTGCTAGGTGATCCTTCTTTGGATATGTGGTTCAATGAGGAAGAATCAGAGGAAGTACATTTTGAGCATGCATGTATGGAAAAAGAAAAAGGAAAATTGGTATATGTTGTAGACAGGGAAGAGATGGAGATGTTGGATGTTAGTCACTCGTAGGGTATGTGTGAGGTTATAGACAGCTCTAATGAGTGATTACATGCCTACCACGTGCCTTTAAAAACAAAGAAGGTTAACATTGGGACAAAGTCAAAACCCAAGGATGCTATCATCGGTGACTACTAGTCGAAAAATAAGTTTCAAATATCATTGATCTATTTTGTGAGTTCTAATATTTTTTCCCTCGTGGATATACCATGAACTCAAAGGCATCCATCATTCCTTGGGGAAATTAAGATAAAGTTGAAATAAGGTGTGCACCCAATTCAAAAGAGGCCTTGATGATGAATCTGAATTTACGCATACGGGTTAAGGAAGATATAGACAAAATGATAACATCTGGTATCATTGAGGTAATAGAAGAGTCATAATGGATAAGCCCAATGGTTATCGGTATTAATAAGGATGGTAGAATACAAATTTTCATAGACTATAGGGATTTGAATGCAGTTTGTGTCATCGATCCCTTCCCAAACCCTTTCTGAAGAAATTCAAGAGGAGTAGCCGGATGTGAAGTCTGCTCTTTCATAGATTGGATCTCGGGGTACCACCAAGTCAGGATTGTAAAGGAAGACCAGAGAAAGAAAAAATTTCCACTAAATGGGGAAGTTTTTCCTACACGGTTATGCCTTTTGGATTAAAGAATGTTCCTACTGTGTTCTCGTACATTGTGGTACAAGCATTTCATGACTTCATCCATAAGTTCCTTCAAGTTTACCTAGATGATTGGACTATGTATGGACTAGTAAAATACCATTGTGACAACTTAAGGATGATGTTTGAGAGATGTAGGAAATTGAGGATATCCCTTAACATTAAGAAATGTGTCTTTGTTACTCCATTTAGAACCCTGTTATGAGACATTATATGTAAAGAAGGATTTCTCGTAGATCCTGCTAAAGTTACAATTATTGTAGGATTAGGGAGCCTACTAGTCAAAGATCATTGCATGGATTCCTTGGGCATACGGGATATTACGGGAAGTTCATCAAAGGTTATTCCAAGATCACCACACCCTTAAAATATTTATTAAAACACAAGTGTGCCTTTCATTAGTGAGTGGCATAACAGAAGGCATTCAACACTTTGAAGGATAGGATTGTCACAAAGCCCATATTACATTTTCCTTCTTGGGATAATCCTTTCCATCTACATGTTGATGCCTCATGAATAACCATGGGGGCAATACTAGCACAACCTAGTGAGGGAATTGTTGATCATCCCATGTGCTTTGTAAGTAGGAAATTGACAACAACATAACAGAATTACACAACTACACGACCATGAAGCAAATTATTCATGATCTACGTTGCACAAGTTCAAATAGTATATGTTGGTAAAAACCCTTCACACTTTACACATACCACATGACATTGAAATACTTAGTCAACAAACTTGTTATGCAAGGGCACATATATCGTTGGGTCCTTCTATTTCAGGAGTTTGAATTTATAGTGGTGGTGAAGTCGGGAAAGAGTAATTCAGGGCCTAACCACTTATCAAGGATTGATTTGGGAGAGGACACGCAAAGCATTGAGGATACCATCATGTACACACAACTATTTAGGTTACACCATGTTCCCTTAGGCTTGGAAGTATCATTGTTTTTAAAAATAGGTGTGGTGCTAGAAGGGATGAAGGCTCTAGAGAGAAAGTAGTTGGAAATACACGTCACACCCTACATATCGATTAGTGAAGACCTGTATAAGTTAGGTCGTGACAAGGTTTTACACCAATGCATATTGGAACATGAGTGCATATCCATTATGGAAGAATCACATGGTGAGATTGTAGGAGGACATTATACAAGAAATGCTACTGCACAGAATATTTTATTAGTTGGGACTTGGTGGGAAACCATCCACAAAGATTTTATTGGTTTTTTCAAGGCCTGTGACCATTGCCAACACCTTGGAAAACCTGGAAAGAGAGATGAAATGCCTTTGCAACCAATAGCCAAAGCATTGAACCATTTGAGAAATGGGAAATCAACTTTGTAGGACCAATTGTGTGCCAGCTGGATGAAGGACTGGTTCACGGTATATCATCACTTGCACTGATTACTTGACATGGTGGGCAGAGGAAGCACCTACAAAGGATTACACCATAGCAACAACTACTAGATTCTTATGGGAAAACATAATCATCATAGGTATGGTTTCCTTTAAGTTTAACAAGTGATAGGGGTACACACTTTATCAATGAAACAGTCAGGATTTTGTTGGCAGAATTTAAGGTGGCCCATCATAAGACTACCCCATATTGCCCTCAAGAAAATGGGACTACTAAGGCATTTAACAAAATAGTAAGTCACACATTAAATAATATCTTTGACGTTGGAAGATAGGATTGGGATGATAAGGTATCAACCATTCTAAGGGCATATAGGACAACCTATAAAAGATTGAACAAAGCTACACCGTTTCAATTGGTTTTTGGTGCGGAGGCTGTTTTACTAGTGGAATTCATGTTACCTTCACTGCATATAGCGCATGCAGGAGGTTTAGCTAATGAGAAAGAACTGGAAGAAAGAATTGATAAATTGATGTAGTTAGATGAAATGAGATCACATGTTAGATGGAGTCGAAAGACAGAAAAATCAAAACAAAAAGCATGGCATGATCATCATATCAAGAACATGAAGTTTGAGGTTGGACGATTGTTATTGTTATATGATTCCAAGTATCTCGCCATCCTAAGAAGTTGAAATTCCATTGGTTAGGACCTTACTTCATCTCATCTCACATTCTTGATTCAAGCGTTTTCGATTACAACTGGATGGGATGACGTTACTAGGTCACTTCAATGGGAGTAGGTCAAGCCCTAATATAAATAATTCTTCTTGATATTTGTAAATAAGGCAAAGTTGTCTTTTCTTAGAATTTTCCTTTATGCTTTTTAGTTTCTTGTGTTCCCCTTCTCATTGCTTGTTCCTCTCTTTTTTTTATTTTATGCCTTGTGCATCGATAACCACATTATTTCTCTAATTTTTTTATGCAGATGATCGTGCATCTATTTTAGTGTGGGATGAAGTGATGTGAAGTATAGTCCTCTAATATAAGTTTTAATCGGGTAGAATTTGTGGTAAATGGACTAGTTGAAGGATAAAAAGCACGTAAGGTCAAGAAGTGTGTAGAAGAGAAGGTGGACAAGAATGGTTGGTGTCAAAAAGGCTTTGCAGAAACCATGTACATAAAGGATGAAGAGTGTAGGAATAACATGAGGTAGGTGAGGTCAAAAATTGGATAAAGGATAGAAGAAGTTCCTTTGGTGCCATAGATGTGCACGTGAGAGTCTTCATTTGGGTTGAATTTTTATGCGCCAGAAGGTTGTAAAGGGTTTTTTACGCACGATATGGCACGTGGGAAAAGTATCTTAAAGATGACTTAGTGGAAAAAGGTGCATTTAATGTTAAATTATGATGGTAGGTGGTATAGCATTTAATGCTGGAAAGAAGGAAAAGCTATAAATATGAAGTCAGACACTTCATTATTTTACCTTATGATTACAAAGTGAAGAAATCTCTTACAAACTAGGGCATCCAAAATTGATTTGTGCGAAGAAAAACTAGAGATATCTAAGAGTGTGTGACTAGGGTAAATCTACAAGCCAGTGTGGAAAGAGTACACGGGCATGAGGAAGTTTGTTGAAGAAGTGCCATCTTGTGGAATGATTTTTTCAATTAGGGTTTGATGGCTAGGCACAAAGTTAGAAGGGTTTCTTCGCAAGATTGAGCTTTGGGATTGGACAGAGTGGTAGAACAAAGCAAGGGGAAGAGGATTTAAGTGTTAGCATCGACCAGAAGAATGACACCAAGGAAACCAACCATCTCACCAAAGAAAACAAAGGGAAAGGGAAAGGGAAAATAGATCATTGTTGTCACAAGTACCAATGAAGAATGGTATGTGGAAATGCAATACCCAAATGGGGTATTGCTAGGAAAATAATGGGAGTCACACTTATGAAAGATGGTCATAAGTGATTAAAATCATCACACAAGCACAACAGAGAAGGAAATGGAACTGGAGTTTGTCCGACCAACTAATAGTAGGATGCTAGATGGAATGCCCATTTATAATGATGAGGTGAAGGTCAAACTAGAAAAGGATGGGTTGTTACAATTGTACGAGTTACCCTACTTGGAAAACCTAGGCACCTTTACCATTGGATAGTGTCACACGTATATGAAGATCATTTTTACTTCATAGAGAAAAATATATGCATCACACCACAATTGATATCCAAGTTTACAGACCTCAATTGTGAAGGAGATAGCATTGATGATGATATAAGCAATAAAGAGGCTATCAAGAAGATTGTAGCTGTGTATGACTACAAAAAGGGTTCGAGATACTTTGACATCTCATAAATACCAGACCGGTGATGAGGATGGCCATGCACTTGGTAACCAAGCTCAATGATCAAGAAATATGGACACAAGTAAACAAGGCATGGTTAAACGTATGCCGGAAGATATCATAAGGGACCATCTACAACTTTTTCACTTTCATCACGGATGAAATTATAAGTAGCACGTAGGAGGGAGAGAAGATAATCTTTGGTAATGTCCTCCTCACCATTGTGTTTTAAGATATTGGAGTGCCCAATGGGCCAGAAAAATTTGTTTGGGAATATCTAGAAGAGGATCCTCACCCACAAAGAGGTTTTTAAACTACACTTTTGAAACCAGGATGGCCACTCACAAGGCAAGCCTGGAGAAGTGGTATTAATGAATGCGTGATGAATTCATGTCTGAGTGGAGAATCCTAGAGTAGTTTCTTATGCTCATGAATGGAGTGGAAGAATTTACGGTATATCAAAACTTCTGCATTGGCAGATTTAGGTTGACATATGATAACATGAGTCTGTTGTGCAAGCTACCCTTCTCCTTCACCACTTTATACTTCCAATCCAGAGTAAATTTATTTAAGGAGGCCCAAAGACTAAGGTTCAATCTTAGTGAAGTAGATGCAAACTACCATGAGTTGCGCTGAAATCTAGTCTACCCTAATAAGTGTGTATACATGGAGAGATATGTCTCCCATGAGATACAAATGATAAATCTTGTAACACTACCAATTGATAGAAGGCCTACAAAGTAAGGATATACATTCGCATAAGGAAAAATTTTCTACAAGGAACTTACTTGGAGAATGATGTCTCCATCCCTAAAGACTCCATAAGAAGGAAGAATACCACACCTAGAAAAAGGGAAAGAGAAGAGGTGCAGAAATCACTAAGTGTTTAGACTACACAAACATTAAGTGCATCGGAGACAAGCACTAAGCCTAGTACTTACACGTGGAGGAAGAATTCCCCAGTGAAAGAAAAGACCCTAGAAAGAGAATCATTGGATCACGATGATGCCCTCGCTCAAAAGGAATTTCTAAGAAAGACATCACCTTTTAAAGAAAAATAAAAGCAAGAATCTCTGTGTCTTTGGAATCCCAAAGTAAGGAAGAAGTAGAAGGTGATGGATGAGGCTAATTCAAAGGAAACAGAATACCTATATGCCTACATTGGTGACAAGGATGATGATGAAGACGAACTAGGAGGAAAAGACCATATCATCTATGAAATACATGATTCTAAAGAAGAAAGAGATGAGGAATATAACGAAGAAGATGAGGAGAAGGAGTATGAAGAAGATGCTAAGACCCAAGGCAAGGGAGTAGGTGGGGAAGAAGTTATAAAATAACAAAGGACCCAAATCCTCACAAAGGAACAAGTAGATGAGGCCACAAAAAAATAAGTAGAAAAAATCATCAAGGACCTAGTAGAATAAGAAGTGGAATGTAACGCGGATGTGGTGATGAAGGAAGCTGAGGAGGAGAGCGTAGAGAAAGAATATGGAAGCATGGGAGGAGATCCCAGTTTGGCTATAAGTTTTCCAAAGGTTATACAAAAAGAGAGGAAGAGTGTTGAAGCATCACAAGTGCAAGGAATGGGGTACATTGATGATCCAAAAAGGTGTTGTGTGTGCGCTTCTAAAGCACCGTGCCAACTAAAAAACTTTTAGCTATGACTTCATTTGATGAGGAAGGTGCATACCCTCAGACAAGGAAAATGTTGTCATAGGCATTTGAGTCCCACATTGATGAGAAAGAATTTGAAGTAAGCCAAGGGGTATTGAAGTAAGTGGAAAAGAAAAAAGGGACAAACCCCTTGATGCATGCTTAGAGGCTATCAAATGAGTAGATCTACAATGCACTCAAAAAGTCTCGATTGAGGTTGAATTCAGGCTCTTCAAGAGGAATGACAGGGTAAAGTTCCTAGAGGTAGAGCTGGAGAAAAAGGAAGAAGAGATATTTGAGAAAACTAAGGACTTGAAGCAGGAAGAGATAATCAGTGCTCAGTTAAGGCATGAGTTGAAAGATGAAAAGGAAAGAGTGCATGAGGCATACAAGAAGATAGAGATGATCATAGATGCCATTTTCCTAAAGCATCCAAACTTAACGCCACCCACACAAAAGTATGGGTCATCCTTGTAATGTCTAGAGGACTTGACCTACATACTCACCATGGAGAGGTAACCACTTTCCCTAGAATTAGTAGAGGAGGTGTTGGCGTGCTAGGAGAAAGAAAATAAGATGAAGGTTATGGAGATTGTTTCTTAGTACAACAAGATCCTTGCTGATGTAAAATATGCCACGCAAACTATTGAGGTCACCTATGATAATTTTGCGGACAGAAATAAAGTGGAAAGTATCCTAGTTACCACCCATGAAGTGAAACTCAAGGAGTTATAAGAAAAGAACAAGGGGAAAAGGGCTAAGTGAGACAAGATCCTAGCTGAAGTGGAAAATAAATCAGAGGCCATTGAGACCTTGCAGGGCTCAATCAAGAACCAGATTAAAGAATTGTACCCTTAAATCACTCGAAGGATGGACGTGCTTGAGGATTTGGGAAAAAACTGGAGGATATTGTGGAAATAATGAGAACTAAGGGAGAAAAGCTTAGTTTTGAGGAAGTGAGTGCCCTGATGGGTAACCTCTATTAGCAAGTGCAGAACGAGGTCGACACTTGGGGAAATTAGAAGATGATTTAAGAAAGGATTTCCCTCTCCTCCTCTAGAAGTAAATAAAGTTCCCCATTATTTCATTATTTTCCCCATTTCTTCATTCCTTCATTCTTCCATTTCAACCATCTGTAAGGATCCTCCATTCTTTAATTATTTATTAAAGAGTGTTTCTAGGGACGGAGAATATGTGTAGTGTGGGGTGATGTTGGGCCCAAAAATATTAGCTAAGTACAAGAAGGCACATGGGCGTGCGGGACCTAGTCAAATAAGAGTGTGCAGGTTGAAGGCACAGAAGGAAAAATGGGTTTTATACTTAGTTACATTCGACATCCCGAGAAAGAACACGAGAAAAGCATGACCCTGATGGATAAGGTGCCATCCTGGTGACTGTGGATCAAAAAGGGAATATTTTAGAAATGCGATGGAAGTTTCCAAAATACATCATTGCAAGGAATTGAGAGCTGGGTTTTGGAAAGGCATGCTACCATGGAGGACCACTTCAACACTTGGCAACCAATTTGAAACTTCTAGAAGGCATGGTGGTGGGTACTAAGGCTATATATACAAGCACCCAGTAGAAGAAAATGATATAGTTAAAGAGAGGTGAAGCCCTGTAGAAAATAGAATGGAGGGTGTTATGGCTAGGGATTAGGGGAGCTATGTGAGTGATAGCATATAGAAGGGGATGGGTTCTCATTTTTATTTGTAATATGATGAGCATAACATAACTCTGATGCATGATTTGGCTCTACATAATATGAGGATCTGTTATGACCTCAAGGGATGTAATGTGGGTTATTAACTTTGATAGTATGAATATAATGCTTCATTATAAATCATCTGTGTTCAATACTCATTCTTTTATTTTTGTATAAATCATCTCCATGTGTTGCTTGTTATTTCTCTTACCTACATACAATGAGATGACAACTTTTCCTAAGTTCATAAGAATTTGGTTTAGTTATTTTATATCTTGCATTTGATTATCTATTCTAAAATGATGGATTCTCACAAAAATCACATAAGGAGAGACTCGGCACCTGCGAGTGCCTCGGTTGAGGGCCCATCGCCCTTTGGGTGATAGGCCGGCGTGCATGGGATTTTCATGTTCTATGAAGGGTACAAAAATGACTATAGAAGGTTCTCTACGGTGATATACATCTCCAATACTAACCGAATGAAGATCAATTTGCATATATGTTTACAAAGACATTGTGTCTTTGTAAAATTTTAAAATTTTCATGTAATGTTTTACATTTAAATTTTCCAGTCAAGGGAGTGTGCAAGGAAAGACCACCTCCTAATGGCTAACCAGTTGTTATCTTCTTCTAGTCTATACTTTTGCTCCATTGTAAAGATTTATAAAAATATATTTTTATGTTATTTGTAAACTTATCATTCTAAGTTTATGGTATACATTCAAATGTATTGCATCTCTTTGTAAAGGAGGTCTTGGTGTTATCAAAGGATCCTAGAGATTCTTGTTGATATTTTTCCCATGAGAAACTGTGAGATGTAGTCTCACAAATCACACTTATCCTAAATCATTCACTTTTGATTTATGGATTCAAAATCCTTTTATACCAAATATTAATATGAGCATGATGAAGGTGTATAAATCTTTCAAATGTGATATGCTATCCAAAACCTTCACTATGGTTTGTGGATTTGTAAATCATGTTGTATAAACAGTATTGTTGACATGTGTTCCTCACTTAATATTAAGGGGGTGTTAGGACGTATTATATAAACATTAGTTTGTAATTAAATAATTAAAAATGTTTATATTCTTAATTATTTAATATAAACTAAGTTTTTATGTTTAATTGATTATTATTAATCAATATTTAAATCAGGTGCCTTTTTATAAAGTCACATCCCATCACTTAATTGGTTCATGACCCATGGGGTCAAATAAATAAGATCATGTGGCATGATCAAATGAATTAATTCATGATGGTGGATTGTTGGAGAGAAGTGAGGAGGGATATTTACTAGACTATAAAACATGTTTCTCATATTAATGGAATAATCTCATTCACCGTGGTTTTTACCCCTTGGGGTTTTCCATGTAAATTCATGTCATTGTGTATTTATTTATTTATTACATGGTTTTACTAATTTCATTAATGTTGATCATAAAATATTAATTTAATTTTTTAATTATATCCTTGTCTAAACACAAAGAAAACTTGAAAATACAACAATTATAAGTCTTATGAACATGAGGATGAATGAATAGAAGGAACAACTAAGGCTAGTACTTTAAGCTTCATCACGTATATCCGAACTTCATTACCATAGTTGAAATCTTGGTGCTTTTAGAATGATGGTGTTTGTAAGAGTAGTTAACCAATTGTCAAGGGCATACTCCATTTATTTAGCAATTCCACTATTTTACTAAATTCATTTTACTTCTCTATAAAGAACACTATTGATTTCTAAAAGTTCTTACATTTTTTCCTTGTCAAACATTTCTTCTTTAAATTAATTCTCCTTAATGAGTGACTTGCAATTTTCCTTAATCTAATCAACTCGATTCATTTCTAATGAATTGTATTTGAAGAGTTGATAGAAAAGAGCTTGCAAGTATATAAAGATCTTAGCTTTAAGTGATTCTCCCTTTAGACTACATTCTTACATTCAATTGTGGATTCTTCAAGTAATTTTATCCTCCATTACACACTGAAGGTCCAAGTTCTAGACAATTTTTTCTTATAGTCATCAAAAACATTCTCATAGAGAAGGATTTTCTCATTTGTTAAGCTCATGATTCAAAGGTCTTTCATGCAATCTGCCCAAATCTTCAGTTCATTGTCAATGTTATAATTTCTTGAATTGATTTTTTCCTAGGATGATATGATATTATCATATGTATTACATGCTTCATCAATGTATTGCAAACATGAAAATAGAATTCCTTCCACCCAAACCTCAGAAACCTTACCAAAATCATCATGCCTATGAATTTATAAGATTTCTTTTATATTAATTCCAGCAATAGTAGTGGTTGGTGGAAGTGTGGAGAGGGGAGTAGGATTGAAAGGAGTATTATCTAATGATAAAAAATACTTGATGAAAATAGAAAAAACTTACACCTTCTCTTCTAGTTTTTCCTAGGTCTGCTTCCCTTTCTCAACCCTTTTAATGACCTTAGAGACAATTTCTCTAAGGTTATGAACCTCACCCTCATGATTTAATTCACCTAGTGAGATCCTGGTAAGATCAAGATCAAAAATTTATATATCTTACTCACTCTTATCCTCTTTTGGTCTAGGAATTTCTAGGAATTTCTTTCCTTTTGAATATGAAACCACGGGAGAAGTTTTCTTTTATTTCTTTGAAGGAGGAAATGATGTTCCAAGGAGAGAAACCAAGTATAGCAAATGCGGGAACCTCAACCTCGGATTGTTATTTCCTCTTCTTATTATCAATCATAGGTTGGACCCATGTGAAATAATCCCCTAAATAAGTGGCTATAGGAGGAAATGAAAGGGAAATTTGGGAACTTGTAGGATGAGAAGTATAAATCTTAACAATAGAAGTCATAATGAAAGAATAGATATGCCTTATAACATCCAACTTAAACCTTGAAACATCTATTTTTTCAAAATTTGGCTCAATTATTTAAACTTCATCCTCTTCTTCAACATATTCTCTAGATTCTTCCCCTCCTCCTTGTTCATCCTATTTTTCTTAGTTACTTCTTCTTCAAAGTAGGTTGTGATGTTTATTCAGGGTAGTTTCCTTTTCATTTCTTTTGTTTTCTCTTGCTCCACTCCTTGTGCAAGTGATTATATATTATTTTTAGTCTACTTTTCCTTATCTTTCTTCATGTAAACCTTGGTTCCTAAGTCCAAGGGAGAGGAGGAAGGATTTTTCTGAGTTTTGAAATCATTTTGTGAAGTGCAAGCCTCCTAAGAATATGTTTTTGAAATTATCTGAATTCCTTAATTTTTATATTGAACTAGTACCTCGTTCTTAGGAGCACATGATTATTCAAATCATCAAGGTTGTCTCTCTCCTTTTGATACTAATCAATGGTGCAAATAGGAGTGTAATTAATGGATCTTATATGGTGTACATTATAAATATCATAATCATCATCTACCATCCCTTCTAGAATCGTTTATAATTTTATGTCTTAGATTTTCTATAATGACAACTTTCCAGACATCCTTTTCCTAACTTCATACTCATCAACACAATCATCCCAATAGTCCTATAATAATTCCAAGTGATAGAAATTCATCCTTATATTCTTTACAATAAATCTCTTGTTGTCAAAATAAGCCATTTTCTCGATATGTATCGAAATTAAATTATTACATAGTATGTTCAAAATTTTAGCATCTAAGACCGATCTACAAATGTAATTCCCCACAGAGATGGTAAATTGGATGCCTATAATTTTCTTGTCCCTTTAAGTTCTATAAAGAAAATATAATTATCTACAAATATCAACCAATAATATCTTGTCATTATAATAGATTGGTAGTTTGTATGGTGCCCCCTCAAACCCAACTTTTCAAATGTAGGAAAACTTTCGAAATGAATAAATAGTCCATCATATGTAGAAATTAGTTTCTTAGCATGTGGAAAATCTCTCATTCACATTTCCTTCTAGAAATATGATCAAAAACATTGTGAAGGCATCATTTTCTCTCCTATGGTGACTCTTTTTATTCTCATTTGAGTATAGAATTCATATACACGTGATTTTTTCTTGTTATCCTACCCTGTTAGCCCCACCCATATCATGTTATCGTGTACATCAATTATGAATTCATGTGAAATTTCTGAATTTGATGAACATTAAAAGATGGTGAGTTAGATTTTCATAGATTATTTCCGCCCAGTTCAAATGTTGTTTTCCTTCACAAATTATGTTAATGTACACACACATCTAGTTCTGAAATTCATTGGTGGATGGCATACCCATTACCCTGGCCAGTAGTGTTATTATATCTGAAAGTTCCTCTAGGAATTCAATTCAATAAAGGGTCTTGGGAAATTTGGAAGGCCCTTTTCTTTTGATTTTCAGCCATGATTTAGCAATCATGGTCTTGTACTTATCTGGACTAAGGTCAAATAATCTTCGGTATTTTTTGTAGTTAAAATATTGGAGTCTTTAAAAGTAGGGATTCCTAAGGCCACATTGATATGATGAGCATATATATTATAAATGACCTTCCCTTAAGGATGCATAGTTCAAAACTATTTCAGTGCATTGACCGAGGTTGGGAAGCCAACATCATGAGCTAATCCACTATTCTTAACACATTGGGCCAATAGGGTTGGATTTTCATATGTTATTTTAGCCAAAAATTCATCCAGATTCATGTGTTTGACATCACTATCAACAATGTTAGGCACAAAGGTTTAAGGGAAGAAATATACTCATATAAAATGCATTGAAACTTTACGATGATAAATTTATAGAGAACTCAAGGAAAACAAAGGTTAGATAGTGAAATTTGAGTGTTTGAAGGGGAGGGATGAGAACTCAAATAACTACTAAAATGGAAAAAAATATGATGATTAAACTCACCCTTTACATGAAAAATATGACACACTCACAACGGTCTTAGTGCACTTTGAATTTTTGAATTTGAACAAAAGTTGAAGAAGTTATGAGAAAATTTCCTATTTGACATGTGGGAGGGGAAATTGATGAAGCACAATGATATTGATATTTTTAAAATGTGAAAATAAACTAATTATAAAATGGTTTATCTATATCTTGGAGTTAAAATAGGCAATTTCACATATAAAACAATGGATCATATGGTTTATGACCCATGGGAATAATTTTTAACCCTTTTTTCTTCTAAGCTGATTATGAAGGGTGTGGGGAAAACTAGACGAACACCATGCAATGGGGATAAAGTGGGTGTGTGTTAAATGGGTATCATGACAGAATGAGTTCTAAGTGTTCCCAAAGAGTCTACATTTTCCAATATAAATGTCAAGAAGAAGGCATGAGAAGAATAGGTGACCCGAAGGAACAATTTCAAAGTGTTCTCATCTGGGTTTCCATAAGTTCAAAGTGGTATGGTGATGCAGATATTGTGGGAATTGAAGCATAGATATAACTAAAGAATTTTTCCCAAGGTTCTAAAAAAAATCAATTTACCAAACTAAAAAAATAAATACAACTAATGTGGAAATGCAGGGCAGAAGAGGAACACAGGAACCGTTCCTCTTGTTCCTCAAAAGCACAATTTTTTTACCCAGGCCCAAATTGGTCAAAAAAGATTTTTTTTTGAATTTTCCCTCTTTTTTAGAAACAAAAGGTAAGCACAACTAATGAAAAATAAGTGAATTAGCCAAAAAAATTTAAAAATTCAGAATTTTCACATTTTCACATTTTTGGGGTCTGTGACAACACCTAGTTTTTGGTGGGTAGATATAGTATCTAAATAGCCTCCACTCTTTCTCGGATAAATATTCGTGCCTTCATTTCTCACAATGTGACCAAGTATTTTTCCTTTCGGTTACCAAAAATTTTGAATTTTTCAAGTTAAGGGATATGTGATTCCTTCTATAATAGATTAGAACTTGTTCAAGTTACAAATGTTCCTCTATAATTTTCGAGTATATCATCGACCATCTAGATATGTCATTTTGCACTTTCTCTTAAAATGCTTGAAATAAAAATCCATATATCTATTAAATATGGAACTTGTATTGATAAAGATGAAGGGAATATGGTGGCATACAAAAAATCCCCATGGAGTGGTGATGGAGGTCTTGAACTGATATTTTTTAGCAACTTCAATCCGATTGTACCTAGAAACTCCATCGAGCTTGGACACCATCTCTGATCCATTCACTACTTGTAATATATGATCCATGACTGGTAGTGGATAATTTTCCATTCAAGAAAATTGATTCATGTTCTAAAAATATACATAGATGAATATTTCACCACTTTTCTTCCATATTGGTACAATATCGGTTATCCATGTTGAGTGATGGATAGGGAAAATAATACGCAGGCATTAAACAACTTCTTAACCACTGCTTTCATGGTTCCAAAAATCTTTAGATTGTACTATCTTTTAATTTTCTGGAAGTATTTTGCATCAATATTCAAGGGGATTGAATGTTTTATTTATTGTGGTTTTAAGGATTTCAAATCATCATATTAATATTCAAAGACATCGGAATACTTTTCAAACAAAGATGATAATTTTCTATGTTCCTTAGGTGAACAAAATTTTCCTATGTTCACCATCCTTGGCTACTCACTTATTCTAATATTTATCTTGTCATATTCTGATGAATATCTCCATCGATTCTTGGATATTCCATAGATAAACATGTTGTGTTTGTCAAAAAATTCCTCCAGTGACACTGGCCCCTTCGAAATCATGTTACCTTTTAATTGGATTACTCCATATTCATATATTTTATCAACTGCATTATTTTCACTATCATTGCTATAAAATCTTATGGGATTCACTTCCTTTGACATACATAGACCTAAAATATTTGGTCTACTACAAAAAAGACAAAATTTGATTATCATCATTAAAAACTTGCCATTTTAATGAATTATTTGGCACACTTTTGTGAAATACCATTTCCACTAAAAATTTCTCCCTTGAAATTTGGATTTGGAAACATCATCAAGGTAAATATTTACAAAGATTCAACCTTGGAATTTTGATATTTAGGAATAACTATGATGTCAATACATTGAAAGCTTCAAGAAAATCCTAGACCCTATTCTTGTAGTGGAAGATATGATAATTATTCACTTCAAATGTCTCTATTCCATTTCACAATTAACTCAACATCACCTTATACAATGAGCTTCTTGATCCCCTTGTCTTTAGAATCTTGAAACTTGAGTAACAAGGATTCATATTTGGTGGTTTTGTTCATGTTGGAGAAATATAACTTATATTCTAGAGGAAAAAATCTCCTTGCAAAGACGATAATAAAATAACAACTCCTGAGCTATTTATATAATATCTCCCATCAAATTCCATATTCAATATTTTATGAGCAATGTTCGTTATCCTTTCCTCAAGAATGGGTATCTCTTTCCCTTGTTTGAAACTAATAAAGTAGTTCTAATTTTCTTTTTCCTCATATGGAACTATCGTAGATTATTTGAATGAATCATTTTCCTAACTCTCTAATCTAGAAGAGGATATTTTCCCTAGGATCATCTGACTTCTAAACCATATATTTCATCTTGGGATCAAGATGGAGTTTCTTCATCTCTTTTTAAACTAGTATCAAAGTTGAAGACCGGTCCATTTGAATCTCACCTCTCATCTCCTTGGTAAAAGCTTCTACTAGGGATCATTCCATAGGTATCCCATATATCTTCCACTAGAATATTTTATTTTAACCACTTCTCTATATAGGTCAGTAAGATCCATCACCTGCATGTTTTATTCTTCCAATAAGTGGGACCTCATTTGTTTCCATTGAGTAATATTGAAATAATTCTCAAGAGAGACTAAAAAATATATCTTGAGAAATCTTAGATGGCATGAAATTAGTAGAGGCATTGGAGTTAATAATGTAATTATTTAGGTGGTACCCATTAATCAACAGTGAAACATAGAAAATTCTCAATCTTTACGGTGGATAAAGGGGTAGAGTCTAGGATATTTTGGCTTAGGCTTGGCTCGAGAGTGGGAAGAAGGAATTTATAAGTGGATTAAACTTTTTATTTGGAGATTCCACCTTTGATGAAATTTAATAGCTTCTCAAAATACTTAGGATGGGTTTGCAAGTACTCGACTTAGAGATCGAACTTTGGTTTTTATCACATGGTCAATGATATCAAATTTTGAGGAAGGTTTTTCAATAGCATTGGAAACACTAGTTTGATTTGAATTAGAAGGAGTTTTTGTATATTTTTATCACTCTTATGAAATTAAAAAGTGGAAACATACTTCTTAGAAGGAGAAGAAGTACTTGACTTACCTTGTTTATAATTTGTCTTGTGAGGAAGCATAACTTGAGAATTCTTCTTGGTTTATTCCAAAGATGATGGAAGAGGGTATCCTCTCTTTTTTATTTTTTTATTAGTATTAGATTCATCAATTTAGGATATTCTCTATCTCTTTCCTTATTATTGGATGATTTCTCCTATTTTAAATTCTATGATTGAGTGAAAATTTCACAAGAATGATTTTTTATATCAACCACATAGTATTCATATTTATCCTCGAGGAGTATGCATACTCATAAAAACCAACCTTTATGGATCTAAATTATTCAATTAAAAACTCACCTTATTCTTCCTCACTTTACGAATCTACTTATTCTTCAATTTCATCATATGTTCAAGTCTTACATGTTGCATTCATGGGAGGAGCTTCAAGAGAAATCCTCCGAGGTGGGGGACCAATTTTTTTGTTTGATAAGTTCTTCCTTGAAATTTATTTGTATAGAGAATTTTCGGTAACTTTATTTTTGAGAGAAAGAACATCATTAGCCAATTTTTAAACTAATGAGTCTATAGTTTCAAAACTTGAAATTTGATCTTTTTCTTTTTTAAACCCTTCTTTATTTTCCCAAACACCAATAGATCATCCTTCACATCAAATGCAATTTCTTGCACCTCATCTAGTGTAGACACCGATTTTTCACCCCTACGTGACTTGAAACACATTAAATATATCAAAATTATTCACATTATTATTTATACCTAGGTCCATCATCTTTGTAATCAAAATACCATTTTAAATCCTAATTTACTTGCATAAATCTCATCTACCCTACCCTAACCACCCAAAACTAACCTAGCCTAATTTATCTTACCCATCTGAATCCCCTAACATCTTCCTATCTTGATTCCCATCCTCCCCTTATTTATCAAATAAACCTACTACTCATATGGAAAGTGGTTTTAAACATTTTCCATCTTTTCATTATTTGGTTTGTAACCTCTGGAAAAATTTAAGGGCATCTATGATCACCAAATTTTTTTGTGGACATTGTTAATTCTATTTAGCCACCCTCTTCCTCCATTTCCCAATCATTGAGACAATCTGGGTTAGAGAAAATATTGATGTACCTTCATATAAATTCATTACACTTTAAATCCTTAGCATCCTGCTAAAAATTCTTGGACAACCTCATCGGATCATCAATCAAACCTCTTACAGCTCTATCTTCCCTACACACAGACTAGAAGGGTCAATATAGTGTTACTCCATCTTTATCAATATTGATTTTTACTTATTATAGGTCTTTAACTAGTTATCTACACCTTCCCATTTATCTCCTTTACATTTAGTTCCATGTTTACTCATTTTACCCAACTTTCACAATATTTACAATTTTACAAGAAATTATGGTCGATTCTTGATTGATGTTGACTGGTGTCTTAGTCCCTTTTCTCATCATTAGCTTTTAAAAGACATTTGGATCTTTTTTCTTAATTTCACATGTTTCAAAAATCCTTCTAGTATGTCTCATTTTTTCAAACCTCATCCTGTGTAAAAATTTTTATCGATTTTACTAAAATACACCATTTCTCCCCAATCATTGTTGACCCTTGATCGTCCTCAATCCCTATCTTTTTAGTCATTTTTAGCATTATCACATCTATATCAATTTATTTCTGGTCTAATCAGTTTTTTGTAAGATGTATGTTTTGTAGATGACTATCTCATGTCCTTCACACCCCATTAACGGCTTAAACAATCTCTTGATCATCCAACATCCTTTTGTGTGGGAATAGTTCAAAATTTTCCACAAACTTAGCTTGTGCGCCATCACACTCACTCTCAACATCGAAGATAAACTTGAAGTCATATAAGAAGAACGAGAAGTAGAGGATAATTTTTGGTATGACTACTTCAAGTATTTTGAGCTCACCACACCCCTATCCTAAGCCACTTACAATGTTGAATAGGTTATTTCCATCCCTCTTGAGTTATAAATCATTTTCATTTATGTTATTTTATCATTATATCACTTAATTACACAACAAAATTTTACACCCTTCAAGGAAGACCTTTTGATTCCTAGGATCATCCTTTGTCGAGCAAATCATTACATATTTACCTAATATTTGTCTATTTAGTTTTCCTTTTATACAGGTATTCTTTCTTGGTGAAGAAGGAGACTCTTCCATTGTTCATACCCCATAATCTCAACATTGTGTTTGTTTGAACATGTATCATTAAACTTGATCTATTTGATTTTTGGTATTTCAACATATTAGCACTAACCTAAATTCACCATAAACATCTTGACACATGTGGTGGGACTAATTTAGGTCATTTTTTATTTAATGTTTCATATCTTTCTAATTCTTCTATTGTAAATATCATCTAACCTTTCAACTTGGAGCTTCGGTTGTTTAAAAATGTGTTTAAACATTAAAATAAAAATTAAAAAGAGAAAAGTGATTATAGGTACACTCTTTTTCTTTCTTCATTTGTTTTAGCATTACATTTGTGTGCATTAATCCCATAAACTTAAACATTTTATTTGGATATTAAAATGAACATTCATATTTTCTTGCTCACATAGTTTAATCGGGAGTTAAAATAATTACATTCACAAAACTCCCTTCACACACAACCAAACCACATCAAACATAATTTGCATCTAAACACTCCTTCCCGTGTCTACCTACTTGTATTTCATCGCAAGAGGATAATCCTAATCGATGTTCGCATCGAGTATAAAACATATGGTGGGTGGTATATTATCTAAGCACATGACACCCTTATCGTTGTTAGACCATGAATGGAGGGTTATGCCTCAATATCATGCCTCATACCGACAACAACGCATATCTAGGCCTCACGTACCTTTGGGTGTATTGAGGAATCAAACATTCAACTTACATGAAATCATCCTTAGCTAGCCTTATCGTAGTGCC
Organism: Taxus wallichiana var. yunnanensis; assembly: GCA_018340775.1. Lineage (NCBI taxonomy): Eukaryota > Viridiplantae > Streptophyta > Pinopsida > Cupressales > Taxaceae > Taxus > Taxus wallichiana. The sequence goes on from CM031235.1 coordinate 489,392,802, forward strand.
TTTTTATCCATTTTTCTCATTTCACACTTTTTCCTAAATTAATAAAGAGAATCAAGAAATCTTATGTGAATTATTTGCAGCTATTTAAGAAAACCTTGTTTCCTTTTATTAATTGATTATGTGTTTAGTTCATGGTGTTAACAATACAATAATTTCACCATTTAAACACCGATAATATGTTTATTCATCTTCAAAAATCCTTGGATAATCTTCAATCCAAACTTTAATACATCCCACACATGATGGAACAATTGAGATCACTTTCAACAATAAATCAAGAACAGCCACATTCTCTTAGCATCCATTTGGCCACATCATAAATATCAGATCCACCCATCCCACGTTCTTTGAAAATGGTGATCCATTTTTCACATGAAGTTATGGATTCTAACCTAGTGGCCCTTAATGTTTATCTTATTTCCCGAAGTGTCTTCCTCTAATAACTAACACTCAAAGCTGCAACATCCTATTACTACTATCACCTTCGAGGATTCTAGGATCTTTAACCCTAATCACGATTTTTAGTTATCAAAAAAATCCATCCCTAATCCAATACTAGTGAGTCCAGGACCTCAATCCTCACTTCATCATCCCATGTCATTAGTTTTGACCTTCACATAATTCGTCACATTACACATCCAATCAACAACCATCCATGTGATCAAATCCCTTGTCAATCTCATCATCTATAAAAATAAAACTACTACATATTCTTCCACACCTAGTCCTTTAGTCTCTAGTACTTCACATGCACCTCATGTAAGCTTGGTTGTTATCCCCCTAAATATAATTCCTCTTATTGCATCTCAAGATATCCCATCACAACAACTTATGTCCTTAATCCATAATCTTATCATGTTTATCCCCACATTTGTACCTCTTATTAATACAAGTTTAATTATTACCCCTCATCCATTTTCACAATAGGAATTTACTACCCTTATCTCATATTACAACACTATCCCTTCTCAATACATACCACATCCATCCCAAACTCTTGTCCACACTTCCATTCCTATCCCTTATCAATACATTCAATCCTCAAAACCCTTAGTTTCTCAACATCCCCACAACATTCCCATGAGTACCCATTTCATCATAATTTCTCATTACCATATCAGTTACATCAACAATCAAACCCACATATATATAGCCAACCCATCTCGTATTCTTCAAACATTCAACAACATCCCCAAAATGACCCCTTACAAGAACTCATGTATGGGAATGAAATTCTTGAAGCCACCACCATGGGTCCTAAAAGTATCATGTCATAAGAAAAAATATACAATGAACCCATCCATCCATCAGTACCTTTAAAATCCTATCCCCCACACTAGCAACTCTCTAGGTTTATCAAGTTCTACATTAAGGAGGATCATAAATAGCACATTAGAACTTTCTTCCACTCATATTATCTCATCACACATGATCAAGACCTTATGTTGAGTATATTTCCCATATACTCAGCAAGACCTACCCTTGATTGGTATAACAATCATCAAGTGAAGTTGTCTACCTGATTTTTAGGGTTCACTACAGGTTGGGATGGAATTTGTGTTTGTGTTGCTTATCCATGTCATTGATAGTTTTGTGGTTGGAGAATCAAAGCCTTTTGTGGTTACTAGAACCTCCTCGTTGATTAGCATTTTGTTGTGGTGTCCATTGTTGGGTTTGATTCGGATTTGTTGAGGTACCCACTATTGGTTTTTCCATGGATTTGTAGGGCTAGTGATGTCCGACCCGATAATTGTAGGGATTGATACACATTGGTGGTGGATGTGGGTAGGCCATCCAATTTTTGGTGCCCACTCAAGTTGTCTCCAAGTAGGTCGAGGAGGTTGACTAGGCCATGACATCCTCCGGGAATTCTAATAAGATTGAGGAGCATACATAATCTGATTAGTTGGCCTTTGAACAAAGTTTACCTCTTCCTCCACTTGGGAGACAACATTTAATCTTACTTTGAACTGAGGTAAGAAAGTGCAATGCTTAGTATCATGATCAACAATATCATAGATCAAACACATGTTTGTAACCTCTAAAGGACATTCTCTCAGAGGATGTCTCTTCCTGCATTTAGGGAAATATATGTCCAATGGTTATTTTGAAGCCCTAGTTTTTAGTTTTATCCCATAAATGGTTAATGTCAATTGTGAGAACATGTTTGTTTTCATATTGTCCATTTCCTCCAAAATTTCAAAGGTTCATAGGCAAGCTTGAATGTTTTTATTTTTCATATACCTCATTGTATTCTAGAGTAACTTTGGCATAGCTCGGTGATTTGTTCCATATAATTTTGTGCACATCACCTCCTCCCATAAGATGGAGGGAGTCCTTGGTTTCCTCATCCAGTCCTTTAAGGAAATATGTCTTAATGATTTCTATATGTAATTCATAACCACTCCTTGATTTCTAGATGTAATCGATAATCCTCTAGATTTTCATTTTCTTTTTGCTTTATACGGAAAAACTCTTCTTTCTTATCCCTTCACTTGTAGTAGTCGTGATATTTATCCAAAAAGGTTGTTTCCATGGCCTCTAAAGAATGAATGGAGCTAGAGGACAATCCCATGAACTATTTCATAGTAGAGTCTTTGAGAGTGGAAGGAAAGAGTTTGAGTTTTTGATTGTTTTTTTGTAATCATATGTCCGGTAAATAAATTTGAATTCAAACTCGAGTCTTTTGCAAACATTCCTCGAGAAGATAGGGAGGATGGATGGGGATATATTTTTCATAGGTGCAACCTCATCTTCATCTAAGATAATGGGATAAGTAAAGATTCTTCCCAAGGTTTGGTTCTCATTATTCTTATTGTCTCCCATTTCAAAATGTTGTTCCGGTTCCAAATAGGATGATGCATAATGTTGAAAAGGGCTTCTAGGCATTGTATTGGATTCAGTTTCACTCACGGTGTTCCCTATGTTTAGTTTGTTTGGAGATATTTCTTGGATGTTGCATGGTATAAATCTCCCTTGATCGTCCTATGGCCTATGTGTTAAGGTTGGTTATGTAAAAATGTCAAGGACTTCTACTAGTTACATAGATGAACTCCATTAACACCCATATCATATAAAGTGAATAAAATTTTGAGTTGTGCTTATGGGGTCCCCGGAAAAGGAACCAAAAATTATCGGTCATTATATTCTTCCAATCATTTAACAAATATATTAATCTACTAGTGTCATTATCAAACTAGGGCTATGTTCTAGGTTGTATGCAATGGAGTCCTATGTAACCGATTATATTTTCGGGTCTATATTGGGGGTTTCTTGTTAGATCTTTCTGATTTTTCTACTAATATACAAAAACTCAATGTAAATCTATGAAATCAAGTTACAGTAAAAGTAAAGTTGTACTTCTAACTCAAATGGAAATTGAGCGAACATAATTGAAAGAACAAAATTGAAATTTCACACTCATAATTAGAACTTGTAGTAAAAGTAAAAGCACATGCTAACTAGGATTTACATAAGGGAAAACACACATTCTGAATGGAAATTTCAATAAGGAAAATAAACACACTTGAATAGGAATTGCATGAAACACACTGAAATATAAATTGTAGTAAAGGAACTAAGTGATTATGACTTATCAAAAAATCATGTGTATGTAACCGTAAACAACCTCATGTCTCCTTGGTTGAGTGGGCCCTTCCTCTTCCTTGGGATAGAGAAAATATTAATAGATCAAGATTCTCAAAATGATATCTCCTTATATTAATTCAAATAAGTTCCATGACATATTCAGTGTGGAAAGTAAAAGTCCTAAATGCAATGAACGATATCACAGATTATAAATATTACCAACTACTACATTGTTCTTCAAGGATGTTTCTTTATATAGAAATAGTTGGTTATAGAATACACCAAAATTACCATCACTAATGTCTTTCATAACTTCGCTTTGCCAAGGATTGGAATGAGAGGATGGTCGACTATGGAGGGCGAAGATTCTTATTAATGAAGAACTCATAGCCAAGCGCGGCCTCGACTGGAAGGATACCGCTTCTTCAACAAGAGGGTTATCAAAGAGGCTGAAGAGAGAAGATTTGTGGAGGAGGAGGAGAAGCTTATATTCAACACCGCGGGTCTGCTTGTTAATTCAATTCCTTCTCCGTATGATGAAGTCACCCGCATGATGATTCGCTACATATCCTTGGAAGGCAGGTTTGTTACTGTCCCTGCCAAGCACCTTGTCTTTTTGAATCACTTTCGTAGGAGTAGGTTGGTTTGCTTTCCCCACTATCTGTTAAACTCTCTTGAGCGCTCCATTTTGGAGTTCCAGAAGCATACCCGGGCGGTTCCCCTTCACCAAGGGCTTATTCTGCTTATTCACAAGCACTGCCTTATTAAATTCCCCGGTCTCCCTTCCTCTCCCGGCCTGGCTTTGGGCTCTGTTGCTGCCAGTCCTGTCTCCCCTGCTGTCCCTGCTGCTGCCCCCGCCTCCGGTGCTGATGCCCCCATGCAGGCTGCTCATGCTTCTCCTTCTTTTCCTCCTGCTGCTGCCCCTGCCACCCACACTGTCTCTACTTCTAAACGTGTCACCAGGGCTTCTAGGAGACTCAACCTTGAGTCTATCCGCTTAGGGAGATGAACCTTTGGATGACATTGCTCGTGATCTCGTTGAACATTAGTAGTGCCACGGTCCGGGCAAAGACACCAACGGATAACCCTTCTAGAAGATTGGAGGCCTTAGAGGCTGAGCTTAAATTGCTGAAGGATGAGGTAAAAAATCTTGCTAAGCAAAAAGGCAAAAAAAGCATTGAGGGAGAAGGGAGCATTGGCAATAGCCAGCTTGATGAAATATACAAAAAACTGACCTCCCTTGACTCCCGACTTGGGAAAACGAAGACTAGGCATGAGTATAATATTGCAGCATTCAGGGCCATAGAGGAATTCATCGAAGGACATGCAAGAAGTGTTTCGCAACTCAGCGGTGTCCCGATGACTCTTTGGGGCAATGAGAAAGAGAGTAAAAGAACCAGAGAGGAGCTCGATAAGACGGATCTTTGCTCATATGACCACTTATATTTGGTATGTACCATGCTTGGAAAAAGTAAAGATGAGTATTGATCAAGCGGCCAAGAAGTAGTCTGTTTTACTACCGCTTCGTCTGTGTAGCTTCTTGCTGTTAAGTCTCGTTTGTGTTGCTTTGTTTCTAGGCTTCGGTGTTTTTTTCTTTGTAACTTTTGTGCTTTGATACTGACTTCTCTGCTCCTCTCTCTTATTCGGCTTTTAGGCCTCCTTTTGTACACAAGGGTATAGTCCCTTTCAAAAAACTATTTACCAATATTAAAAAAACAATATTGATCAAGAATCATAAATTCCTATGGATTTGCTAAAAACAAGACCCATGATTATAGGCCAATAGATGGAAAATTATTTCACTTCTTCACTCCAACTCAAAACTCTAGGCTCCTTAATTACATTGGAAATAAAATTTCTTTATATTCCTGCACACATCACCACATTTCTCTCACAAAGGTAGTTAGTAGGAATTTATACGGTTAATCAAAGTTACATGAGCAAAAGCAAGGAAAATGTATTGAACTTCACTAAGTTATACCTATACAAAGCATCCCCATGCATTATCAAATCATGTTTATATGAAATGTTATCAGTCATATGAATGATATAAACAATCCAAATAATGTATTCATTAGTGTGCACCCTAAACAAGGGGGTGCATACATTGGGTGAACAAATAACCCAATAAATAATCTCAAAGCTATAACACAAGACAATACAACACATAGTTAACACATCTTACAGTCACAACACTAGCTCGATTCATACTTGGGTTAGAAACATAGCACGTACACCAACACCTGTGCTCGATAGGATTTCTTGGGTTTTTTTTTTTTTCTCCCTTAAGTGATAATTTCCTAGGGGCATAAACAATCGGTTCATTAGTTCATCACAATTCACATAAGACTTCAAGCTTGATTTGATTGTATCAGAATAGTCCACCAGTAATAAAATGCATGCAATATCCATTTCAATCAGAACAAACATCACAATTCTAAATAACTTAGGAAATCATGAACAAAAAAAGAACACACCATCTACAAAGTGGTGTTTATCGAGCAGAGTCATAGAAGGAGAGTGACAGTAAACCTCTCTCCCCAACACTTGCTATTCGGCATAAGATCACCTAAAAAAATCACACTTGGCATGATATCACCAAAAAAATTTCTCTCCACAACATTTTAGGACATTTTTTCTACCCTTTTACACTCTTCTACATCAAGTGCACACTTTCCTTTTACAAACGTTTACATACTTTTACATACTTATGCACATTTTTCTCTTATTTATCATATACATGACTTTGATTCCATGTTTGATATTATTTTTCGCATGTCTATCCTTACAAGAAATAAAAACAACAAGCTAAAACAACAAGTACAAAATAATGCATATGCTTCTCCTCCTAGGGTCACTTTATTTTCCTAGTTTCCACACTTCACTTTACATCATTTGAGGCTTTACTTGTCCACTCGGCATGAATTTTACTACACACTCTATGTGGTTATCAGGTACACATATTCTATCTAATTTATGTTATTGAGTATTCACTCAACAATAAAGTGGGGAAAATGTAGACAAAAATTCACGCACTTTGGTACATTTATAGGTCTTAAAAACATACTTGCATTCATATGATTTATATGCAAGAAAACTAGTAATTAATGATTATCCTTGGCATCTTTTATATGTTTCTTATTTTCTATTTGGTATTTTACACCCTACATTTTAGTCGGTAGTTTACTTATTTATATTTTATGGCTCCAGACACCAATGCCCATACAGGATAGGAGTGACAAGGTACCCCTATCCCCTCTCGAAGCACCCAACCCTTTTTTATTTTACTCACTCCTTTTGGGTCTCTTTTATCTTTTGGGAATATTTTTCACTTATGGGTTGGCCTTCCATTTTTCAATTACAAAATTCAAACAAGGGAATCATATAAATACATAGTTATAAGTTCAAAATAAAGGACCAAGCACTAAGCATTACTAGCATCACCTAAGATTTCATCTAAAAGGAAGTTAAAGAACTCTAAATCATCCATCTAGGATTCAATAAAGGGATTTGGGACACAACAAACTTTTCATACACTACATAGGAAGGGGAAGTTCATTTTTCCATCCACACATTTGATTACATTGTTACATTTAGCTATATTTCATTATCAAGTAAATTTGCACAAAGGCATCCTAGGGCACAATTTCTACACACACTTAAAAGAACTACATGGAGCATGAGATGTAGTGTAGTGCTTAGTCATAAGTTCACTCTCGGGGTGACCATCAACATCAATCTAACTCCTCGTATTACATCTTTCTTTTGGGTTTTATGTGTTTTGTGGGTTTTACAAGTGAATATTTATTTTTCAGGTTATAGGTACCTCGGTGATCATATTGCGACACATACACGATCAACATGTAACAGATTATGACACTTGTGTGACACAATATAAATAAATTTCTAACCATTTTCCCAAATGAGGTGCTCGGTAGATATCTTTAGTGCCTAGGTACCTATGTCCTAGAATGGGTGCCCATGTCCGTCCTTATTCCTATAGTCTAGAATTTAATCTCAACATTGATGAAACTATTCACTTCTTATCCAACATTTTTCCCAGATCCAGATCATTTCTAGATCAAGTGTAAATCATCCAAATCATTCTTTATATATATCTTACTTAGGTTTTCATGCATACTTGTTTATTTTCTTGTGTTATATTATACTTAATAGTTTTTTTATCGTAGTTTAAATCATATACTCTCTAATTAGGGTTTGATAAAAATAATAAAACTCTATTTTTTTCAATTAGTTCAAGGAAAATTATATTCAATTTCAATTTCCTAAGCGTTGTTATTAAACTCTTCTATGTTCTCTCCGAGTTAGTGTTATGTGTTGAGAGTTCCTATGTATGTATCTTTGCCTAGCATCCCGTGGCATGTACATCAATTTTTATCTTTGGAAATATATTGGGTCACTACTAATTACCTATTCTTTCTTTAATGAAACAATTCCTATTAACGACACCAAAAATGATGTCTTAGGCGGTATGCAATAAAGACAATAAACATTTTGTTATTTATGGTGGTTCTAGTTTTTTAGGGGGATTTATATGTCTATTTGAGTCTATCTATTCACTTCACTAAAGTACTGAAAGTAATCAAAATTTTAAACTAATGAAAACAATAACTCTAAACTACTAAGAATTAAACAACAACACAAACAATATTTAGTCTATTGAAACCAACATGTAGGAAAGAAATGCTTTGCAAAATGAAGATACTTTGAAATGAAACTTTCTAGAATTAAAAGACAAGATACAATGAAATAACTATTAAAAGATAAATGGTGATTCAACTAGAATATTACAAGTGCTGAAAATGATTGTTGTTAAACTCACTTCACAATTTAGAAATGTGAGAAAAAATGAACATAAATACCAAAATATCCAATTACTTAATTGAACGTGTCCTTGCTCTCCCTTTGATTGGATTTTTGATAAAAATTTCCTCTTAGAACAACATGCTTTTATTCATTCAAAAATGATTTTCTTACAAAACAAACTTGAAATTACTTTATCTTCTATAATTTTCCTCTTACATTCGATTTATTGTAAATAATATTAAATCTTATTTACTGAGTAACTACTATGATAAATGATATGAAAATGCTAATATATAGTAATACGTAAGAAATAAATCATATGGAAATGGAACATTGGATCATCTTCCCCCTTAATGTGAAATTTCCACTTGTTCAATCAACAAAACTGCAAACTAGAACACAAAACACACAACTAGAAGCAAATACAAAACTAAAATAAAATTTTCCACTAAAGATTTGATGTAACCCCATTTTTGGTGAGTGACGAGAGCGGTGATTGACCTCCAACCTCCAATTTCATCCACCCTCGATGTAATGCTGCTATCTCATCTTGATTTGGATATGAAGCTCAAGAGGCTCAAAATTTCACCCTCTTCTCTCGACAGATCCCGACCCATTTTTCCTTTGGTTTTGAAATTTTAAAGAGCGCTTCAAGGGGAACATTTTCCTTCATTTCAACCTTCAAAATATTAATTAATATACATAGAGATCATGGTTGATTAAAGATAATTGATGGAAAATGGAACTGGATCACTAATGATAATCAAAATCATTGGAAATCAAATGAATTGTCAACGATCATTTTTAGAATAAATAGATCAGTCTAAATTCTTGTGTGTACACGTGTTTGAAGATGTTAAATGGAATATTTTGAAAAACTTGAGAAATATGGTGATTTGAAGGGAAACGAATTTCAATATTCACAAGTTTATTGATCTGATTTATACACAAAAATAACTATAAATCCTTCTCTTATAGCTTGATGTGGGAAAACCATTCAAAGAAATGTGAGAAGCTAAAATAAATTTTGTTTGTCGTTAGAGAGATCTAGAATAGTTCGATCAGATTAATTTACAATGTTAAAATCATGTGCCATTATAAATGATCTATTCCACAATACAAATATAGATCTTGTAAGGAGATGTGAGACCATTGTTGAAGTCAAATTTGAGTCAAATATATGGGAAAGTGAATAGTTAAAACATATTGAGGAGAGTTTCTTCGGTGCTTGTTGGAGCTCTTGGAATCTGAAGCTACATGATAGAAGTGTCTCGAGAGAGGAGAGGAGTTTCGGTGTTAGTGTATACGTCTAGGAACCGGTGTCCAAGTATGTTGTAGATATGGTTCTTTCGGGGCAGGATGATGTTTACTATCCTTTTACGTATGTAACTCGGATTTGTTGTCGATCTGTGAATGTACACTGTAAGTTGTAAGAAAGAAGTTCACCTTCACATACCCATAAACCACATCGGACCTACAAAGTAAAATGTAGAACGGGAGTCAAAGCCGACCTCGGATGTCACCAAAAGAGTGAACTTATGATTGAACATTTCACTACATCTCGAGACTCCATGTAGTTCTTTTGCGTGTGTATAAATGGTACCCTATAATTCCCTTGTGTAATTTGTATAGTGATAGCGGGCTAGATCTAGAATGTAGCAGATGTATAAAATGTGTGGGATGGAATAGAATGAACATCCCCTCATATCATGTGTATGAAAATGTTGATGTAATCCTTGTCCCTTGTATGATTACTAGATAGATTCCTTTGATGCTCTTTATTCCTTTTAATGAAATCCTAGGTCATGATAGATAATGCTTAGTACTTTTTCCTTTATTTTGAAAACATAATTGTGTATTTATATGATCCCCTTATTTGAATTTCATAATTAACAATTGAATTGCTGACCCAAAGCAAGAAGTAAAAATTAATTAATAAGCTAAACGGGTCCAAAAGGATTAAAAAAGGTAAAGATGGACAGGAGTGCTTGAGACTACTGTCCCAATTGGGTGCTAGTTTCGAGGCCATAAAAGATAAAATAGTCAAATTTTGAAAAGAGTGCAAGATGTATAAAGCCAATAAAAGTGCAGAAGGAAAAGTAAAAGGCTAAAGGGAGTTGTCAATTACTAGTTTTCTTACTTAGGAATCATGTAAATGCTAGCATACTTTGAGGACCTAGAAATTTACACAAGTGCATAGGTTTAGTTTGTAAAGTTTCCCCCATTTTATGTGGTTGAGTGAAAAACCGATGATAGCATAAATTAGATAGAATATTTGTTCCTTATTATCCAATAAAGAGTGTGGAAAATAGTGTGATGAGTGGACAAGTGAAGTGAGAAGTATTCGCAAAGTGAAGCATGGAGATAAGGAAAGTAAAGTAGACACTACGAGTGAAGAATATGTGTGGCTTGTACACATTGTTATAATATTTTATTTGTTAATTAGGTTGCTTCATATTACGTATTAAGGATGAAAATACAAAATAAGATCGAGAAAGTAGTCAAGTTTCGTATATAAAAACTCAAAGTAATGCATCTATAAGTAAGTGTAAAAGTGTGTAAAAGGAAACTATGCACCTAATATGTGATGGTGTAAAGGATAGAGAATTATCCGATTTGCTAAATTTGTTATTAATAGTGAGTTTTTTTGGCAATCTCAAACCAAGAGTGAGTTTTTAGGCGATATCATGCCGAGAGAATATTTTTAGGGATATAGGTCTAGCTTCTCTCTCTTTCCATGAATGCTTCCCAAATGAGCACCAATGCGAGATGATATGTCCCTATTATTTCCATTTTTTTTGAGTTGTTCTATATTTCTTTTGTATTATAACTGATTGTAGGAGATAGAATGCATTCTATAATTGGAGGAAAGTGCTTGTTGTTGGATAGCGAGCTAAAGATTGTATTGTACTAAGAAATTGATTATTTCGCCCCTAGGAAACTAGTGCTTGGGGGAGGACACAAGTGTCAGTGCTATTTTATAGGTCTAAATTCTAGTGTCCACTATGTGTGTGAATTCCAACTCTGATTCTAGACTATTTTGTGATTGTATTTCGTGTTGTTTTTGTATCATGTTAATCTGAACTGTAACTATGAGCTACCTGGAGGATTATTTTTTTACCCAATTTATGTCCCCCTTGTTTGGGTTGTATGTGATGTCTATAGGAGAATGCGATATAAAGGAGAGGACCTAATTTTTATATGAAATGGATACATGTAGAGGCTAGGGGATGTGCATGGTAGAAACCAAGGCACATGCAAAGAAAGTAGGCTAGTACAAGTGTTGGTAGTTAAATATAGCATGCAATAGAAGACAATGTAACAAACAAGTGTGTAAATAAGATGATCGTGAAAATTGGGTTTCACACTTGGGACATTGCTCACAATGTCACAAGATAATTTGGGGTAAAGAGGCCAAATTCATACAATGAACAAGCAAGACATAGGGAAAATCCTGCAAACAATAACATACAATGGACAATAAAAAAAGAAAATGTATTAGATAACCATGGTTTTATATAGTCCTACAAGGAAAATACTACACATGAAGCACCTATTACTATGTTAGAAAGATAAATAGTATGTCAAAGCATGTATATATCAGCGAAAATTAAGATCTTATAAGAAGAAGTATCAAATGATTAAACAATAGAACCTATAATGTCTAAGAGAAGTAAATGTAGATGCCCCTAGGAGCCTTGGTGGATGGAAAGGTACACATTTTTATCATCGTGCATCATGTAAGGACCTATAAGATATCTATATTAACTTTGATAGACCGAGTGAACGTGTATATGTATATGATAAACATAATGACATACTAAGAATTTGTCTAGTATAGTAATCAAAGTGCAAGATGTAAGTAGTATAATCTAGTAAGAATAAATGCAACCAAGATATGAAACTACTATGATGTTGTGATGGTATGGTATGCAAGATGTGGCATCAGGTTTACCAAATGATTTAATGTAAATGATATTAAATCTTATTTACAGAGTAACTACTGTAATAAATGATATACAAATACTACTATACAAGAACACGTAAACAACAAAGAATGTGCAATATAAAACCCAGAGTAATAAGGATATATAGAGGGACTTAGTTTATTTATGAGTGAACAAGAAGTGATCTAAGAAAGTGAATAGCTGAAATAGAATGAGGAGAGTGTCATCAATGCTCACTAGAGGTTCTAGACTATGAGACTATACAAGATAGAAACTCCTGGGAGAGGAAAGTAACACCTAGCTCTAGTGTCTAGGTGTGGAAACTGGTGTTTATGTATATGCTACATATCTAGTTATCTTAGGGCTAGATGATGTTATTTATCCTTTTTTTTCTGTCACTATGGATTCCTTGTCTAATCTACAAATGTACATGTAACATGTAAGAAATAATTTCACCTGCATACACCCATAAGCCACATCAAAACTAAAAAGGAAAATGCATGATGAGGAGTCGAACTAACCTTGGCAATCACCCAAAGAGTGAACTGATGGTTGAGCATTCCGCTACATCTCATAATCCGTGTAATTATTTTGTGTGTGTAGAAATGGTGTCGTAGGATTCCCTTGTGCAAGTTGCATAGTGACAATAGGATAGATGTAGAATGTAATATATGTATAGAATGTGAGGGATGGAATAGAATGAACTTCCCCTTTTATGTTATGTATGTAGAAGTGATGCATCACATGACCCTTGTATAAGTGCTAGATGGATTCCTTTGATGTTCTTTGTGCCTTTGAATGAAATCTTATGTGATGATAGATAATTCTTAGTACTTGGTCGTTTATTTTTAAAACATAACTGTGTATTTTTATGATCACCTTGTTTGAATTTCAGTAATTGAAAATTGAAATTCCAACCCAAAATAGTTTAAAATAAATTAAGAAGTGAAAGAGATCCAAAAGGAAAAGAAAAAGGTAAAGAGGTACAAGAGCATCCATGAGGACAGGAGTGCATGGCGCTAGTGTCCCAACCGGGTGCTAATATTTAAGGTCATAAAAATATAAAACAATCAAATGGTGGTAAGAGTGCAAGATGTATAAAGCCAATAAAATTTTAGATGACAAAGCAAAACACTAAAGGGAGCTGTCAATTAGTAGTTTTATTTCTTAGGAATCATTTAAATTCTAACATTTGTTAGGACCTAGAAATGTGCCCAAGTGCATAGATCTAATTTGACACATTCTTTTATTAGATTACATTTTCATATCAGTCAAGACAAACATTTTATACCCATTTCTACCAAACACATTCCGAGGAATCTAAGTAGATGGATATGAAAATAGTTTGGGAGTTGGTTACAACTCATAAAATAACTAGGAATTAGATTCCTTGTTTTTCAGTCTTCATTAACTTCCTTCAAAATAGTCTTCATAATGGAGTAGACAATGTCCAACCTTGACTATGACACCTTGCATTGGTGGTTATTATGAATTTATTGACTTGCACACATCACCATGCATCTTTTCAAAGCAATTAGTTAGAAAAACCTTAATCATTAGTCCACATAGTTTCAATAAGGATAAGATGCATTATTTCCCTACTTTGGACTTGATCAATCGAACCATCCAATGCATTGATTAATGTTTTTAGAGTAAAATTATTATTATTTGAAAAGTCAATTTATAGAATCCTCATTAAACTAATTCAAAATTCACATTATAAGGGTCATAAATTTACAAACCCTATAGGAGATGTCACGTGGGATGAATAATTTATCATCTATCGATAATGTGCCTTAAAATGATGATGGTCTTACACCCACATGGACAAGCCTCCCAATGTTTATTGATACCATATTAAGGGGAAATTCCATAGTAATGTATTCCTTCAACATAAATATTTAAAAATGGGGTGAAATTTATTTGTTATTTTCAGATATATATATATAATTTAAAAATAATATTTCTTACTTACAAGTAACTAACTTCAGCAACCTCAAAATACCTCATACCTAAACAACATGGTCAAAATATATCAGATAGATAACGTACATAGTATTGGATTCAAGATATTTAACCCTCAACTAATTGAACTATTGCTTCTCATTTTATTTATCTCCTTTTATCTTTCCAAAGGCATGTATATTACCTTCATATTTTCAATTAACTCTTCTCTATAAACTTATAATAAGGCATTATTTTTGTGTCTACAAATTTATTTATAATTTTAAGAAAATATATTTTTATATATAGTATAATTACATATTTATTTAATATTTTATTGGAATATGGATCCCCTCCCTTTAATCTTTATCAGAATCAAAGAAACTACATATTAGAAAATATCTACCATTAGTGTTATGCAATTGGATCTCTATCTAGATTCTAGAATATTATAACATGTCTGCTATTAATGAATCTAGTTTTAACACATAAAATAAAATCTATAAACATTATGGTAGGAATGGTCTTATGGGAAGATAGAATGTTGGGTAATAAAGTTTATTTTGTCACACCCAAGGAGGATCTTATTATTTTTGTTTTGTTCAATGATCATGTTAGACTAAAGATGATATTATGAGAGTAAAATATTTTTGTGAATGTACATATCTATGTGTTTTTGGGTTTAATCTCAAAGAATTCCATTCAAGAGCTACTCTGGTGATGTATGAGCATCACTAAAAACTCAAATAATTCATATCTTTTGAAATTTTGGATAAGGTGGCATGCACAAGATGCAAAAAGGTCAAGCAAAGATAATAAGGAATGAAATCAAAGCGTGAGACAACACAAAAAAATTGACAAAGGAAGACCCAATAGATCGAAGAATGTGAATGTTTTTGAATGGATAACAAGGGTGTGTGAATATTTCAACAAAGAAAATGGAGTGCATGTAAAGCAATATTGGGAGGCAGAAAGACCAAGTAGTAGATGAAAAAATGACTATTGATGCAAGGGCATCACTCTAGGGAAATCTAGGCATATTGAGTTCAAAATTTTAGTCTTCCAAAGTTCATTAGGGTGTTTAGAGAGTCCTTAAGTGGTCTTCTAGGGTTCTAGTGGTTCAACTTTTGAATTAGGAGGTTTCCCTCCATTTTTCCTAATTTGAAATTTTGAAAAGTCTAGATCCATTTTCGTATTTCTAATTATGTATAGGGGTCTATTAGCAATTTTAACATGTTCTTAGGTCATTCTTATCATTGTGTGTGTTCTTTAGGGCACTTTTTAAAGCAATTGGTCATATTAGCTTCAAGTTGTCACTTAAGCCATTCTAGTTATGTAGTCCCCTCATGTGAATTGGTCCCAAGTCCATGGTAGATAATTATGAGAAAATATTTGAATTAAGAAGTTATAAAGATATATTGTAACTATTTTTCATTATTGATCAATCAATGCAAAGGTTTTTGGAGCTTTGAATAGAATTTTCTTTGAATTTATGTATACTCAGTCAAGAAGAGGATATTTATTTTTGCATTAATGTGGGTGGTCCAAAGTCGGTATAAATCTAGGTGACTAGAAGGAAAGGTATCTATATGAGTGTATTTTAATCTCTCATAGGTTCTGAGTGATAAATTAAACATCTTGCATGGATTTAGAATAATTAGTCTATGAACTATTTATGAGAAAATTGTGTAATATAATTAACATTCTTCTTAGCTTTTAGGAGAGATGTCTCGATTGGAAAATTATAATGTCAGTTGAGTCATGGTAATGAGCATGATGGGATCTCTATAAATCAAAATCAAAATGAGACATTTAAAAGTTATGTTACCAAAAGTTATATAAGAAATTGATATATTACAAAAATTTGATATGTGATTACCATGAGAAATTGGTATCATATATTACAAAATCAAAATCTTAGAATACCAATCAAAATCTAAAAGTTATCTAGTTGACAAAATGAGACATCCAATCAAAAGATACATTGGAATTTTCTTCTAGATAGGACTGATAGGAAGGACTAAGCTTGGGGTGGTGAGTTGTGAAGGAAGTAGTATAAGTTTTAGGAGTTGAATCAAAAAAACTTACCCATACCTTAAAATCACTAAAGTGTACTCAAAACCATTAATATTTTATTCTAAGACCTTTTATATCATTCTAACCTATGCCATTCCATTAGCATTACCTCAAGAAGCCAAAAAGGACATTTTATGCAAAGGTGAACCAAATAGTTTATTTTGTATGCTTGAATCAATTTGTTGAGTGTATTGCAATGGTATAAGACTCTTTAATATGTAGATAATGTGTCATGAATATATTTTACCTATTGAAGAAAAATTTGGAAGTTTAGGAGTCTTCTTGAGTTGGAAATACTAGGCATATTGTAAAACAAAAGTCAATAATTGATTTTGAAGCCTACTAATTGGTTTGGGAGTGTTATAGGTGTGTGATTCTCTGAATTAACTATCATTTCAAAAATGGTGTGTAAGTTCTAGATGGAATTCTCTCAACTACCAAGATAGAAGTGGTTAGATGTCATTAACGTACTAGAGTTAAAATTATAGTTTGACCAAGATTCCGAGAGGATTCTATAAGGTATTTCAAAACTATTATGTATGGAAATATTACATATAAAATACCTACCTGTCACCTTGTTTTGGAGGATTTTTTGGAGTTTTGGATTTTTTTGAGAATTCTAATATGAGAGTTAAAATTTATTAGAAACTACCACCCAAAAGCCTATTAATTTCATAACTAATCCATAAATATCAAAAATTATATATGTTGTATGGAATTTTACAAGAAATATAAATATAAATTCTATTCTAGATTTCCACTAAGTTTTATTATGCAAATAATCCATGGTCATTTTGATCTGACCAGATTGTATTTAAGTGGTATCATAGCATGGTTACATAACTTGAAGTTAGGTTAAGAGTTGAAGGATTAATGGAGCATTGGCCATGAGGTAACTATTCAAAAGGATAAGATTTTTCTAAGAACATATCCTAATTAGCACAACTAATGTGGAAAATCCAATGATCATGGGAGCACTAAAGCAAGTGATGAAAAATCTAAGGGGTGTGAGAACTATATTAGAATTTATTAAGGAAGACATACAAAGAGGATTCATGACATCAAATATATAAAGTGATGATAAAGGTGAAGCATTGAGGAGGAATTCATGCAATGTAGAATTTGTTGAGGATGTATAAGAAGAATTCAAGGCCATAGATGCGGGAGAAGCATGATTCTTACAAGAAATTTCTAAAATGGTTCGTGGAATGAGAATGGATGTCCCTATTGTTTTCTAGAAGGTTAGACCCAGAAGAATTTTTATATTGGTTGAAAAGTATGGAAAAATACTTTGAGTTTGAAGAAATTTTTGACCCATAACGCGTTAGAGTAGTATAAACCAAGATGAAAGAACATGCAATGTTATAGTGGAAAGATGTGTAAAATGAGAGATGAAGGAGAGGAAAGGATAAGATAGTGTGTTGGGATCACATGATCATGAAAATGAGGAGTAATTTTTACTATCTAATTACCAGATGATATTGTTTAAGAAATTTCAAAACTTGAGGCAAAAAGATATCTTCATTAAGGATTACATGAGGATTTCCACTAGATCTTGATAAGATCTAGACATGTGGAAGTTGATCAGGAAAAGGTCATGTGATATATCAATGGCTTAAAATTTAGAATTTAGAAAGAATTCAGCTTGTTACACATTCAAACTATAACTTAATCCTATCAACTATCCTTGAATGTGGAAGAAAATTTGGAACACAAATTTTAAAGTGCATCTAAAAGAGGAACCCATAATGTGCACAGTAGAGGAGGAAGTGGTCGAGGATATAATAGACCTGTAAGAATAAGAGTACAATAGTGTGTAGACATTGTCCCATTATAGTTCCCAGAGTAATGAAGTGTCATACTCTTCAAGAGGACTCAAGATATTTAGTCAAGGATAGGGAAGAGTATTATTTGGAACATGTTATAAGTGTGGAACCATAGGGAACTATGCATTTGAATGTCCAAATGCATAAAATTAAGTTACTAGTAGGCACACAAAAATGGAATGCATGTGGCACATGGATACCTTGAATTGATGAGGTCAGTAGAATATTCTGAACTACTAAAACATGAGGAATCCTTGATGATGAGGAAGTTATTGTTGAAGACATCAAAAAAATAAGATGAATCTACTCAAAGAAAGAACTTTTTTAGGACCATTTTCAAGTTAGAGAAAAAATATTGTAAGGTAAATATTGATAGTTTGAGAGCATAGATAATCTTGTTTCTTGTGAAATGGTTGAGAAGTTAAGGATGAAGAATATTGTGAATCCAAACCCCTAGAAGTCTTCATGGTTACAAAGGGGCCATCGGGTCCTAGTAAATGAGAAAATCCTTGTGAAATTTTAGATTGGACAAGTATTGTGTGATGTAATGCTAATGGATGTTTTTTATATGCTTTTAGGAATGCCCCTGGTAGTATTATAATAAGGTTTTATATGATGGGCATACAAATTTCATTTTCATAGAGAAGGATGGACATAAATTTAACTTGTCACCATTAAAGTATGAGGAAAATGAAGAAGTGTGCAAAGTGGAGTTTGTGCAAAAATATTACTTGTGTCAAGTAAGGAATTCCTATGAGGAGTGGAGGAAGAAAATGAATATTATGCATTAGTACCAAAGGAAGTGTGAGAAGGTTGCACAAAGAAAGAAGTTTTTGTAGAGGTATATAAGGTATTAGAAGAATTCCCATAAATTATGATAAAATAATTTCCACTAGTATTAACACCAATGCAAAGTGTCAGTCACCAAATAGAATTGATATCAGGAGCTAGTTTACCAAATAAGACACCCTATAGAATGACCCTAGAAGAAAATTAAGAAGTGCACAGACAAGTAAAAGAATTACTTGATAGAGGACTAGTGCATGAAAGTTTGAGGCCTTTTATTATACCACCAGTGTTATCACAAAATAAAGGAGGAGAATATGTGTGTTGATTTCAATGCCATCAACAATATTACCATTAAGTATACATTTCTACTACCTAGAATGGATGATATGATGGATTTCATTAGTTGATCCAAAAATATAGGTCAATTTTTACCGACTTTGGACCCCTATATGCTTTAAATTATTTTCTAAACTTACCCCATTAAAATCAACTCAAAGGAATGTAATAATTAAAACACACTACACATATATTGATAACGAAGTTCTACAGAATTCCTATGTCTCTAGGTTCATTAATAGAATTGATATATTATCTACTTCTACGATGCAAAAAATTACAATCTCAAAATAATACCAAATAAAAAATGGAACAAAAACATTTACACCAAGTAGTTACCTTGGTATATTTGATCATGTATTCAAACCATGAATACCTTAACACATTCATTGCACAATGCTAAGTATTCTTCAAGAAACCTCCATGCTTTTTGTTGTGTGGTAATGAGTCTTCAAATGTTAGCTAATAGTCTAACGACTCATCCAACATATTGAGGTTACGAGATCTCACTTGCTTCTCATATGCTCTGTCACATCCCTTGAATTTATGATGTCTCCAAGATCCAACTTGATAAGTCTCCTGATCGGTTAGTTAAAAAATAATAACTCCCAAGCTATTTAAGGATTCCTAATAAATAATAGGTCTTATCTTCATCTCGTTGATAAAAATAATATATGTCCTCAATATGCCTATAAAAATAGGACTTAATTCTCCATATTACCTATAACAGATAATATAGGCCATCATTCTTATACTAATAAGATATAAGAATTTATATATCTCCATAATGTCTCCATTACATCTCCACAATCATCTTTGAACTTCACCATTATTCACCATGAATCAAGCTTAGAGCATTACTTCTTTAAGAGAGAAATCGTAGAGCTTCATCTTCAAATAATTCCTACATTAAAATAAATATAGGGATTAATAATAATAATGCCTATAATAATATAGGGCTTACATATTTTTAGCTCCAAATTATGTCTCTATTAAAATAGATATAGGTATTATTTCTCAAAAAGTGTGCCTTCACATTTATTATGGCCACACATTATTCTCCATCATAATATTCCTATTAAAATATAATAATAGGACTTACAAATATTTCTTCAAACTCCTTATAGCCTTGAAACTTCACCCTATTCTCCTTGGGCTATGCTTGAGAGATTTGAGCTCAAATTCTTGTTTCCAAGGAAGCTCTCCATGAACTTATTCACCAAAGCACCTCGTAATGAGCTTGGGGAAATATCGAATGGGCTTGTGGAATAAAGATCCCAATGAGCTTGTGTCAAATCTGGAGAAGTGTGGAATTGGATTATATAGCCAAGGATTGGCCTATAGTTTAGGATATAAGCCTTATCATTCCACGAATACCCTAACCAACTCGTTGGTTGAGTTAGTTGGGTCGCTCCAAGTGCTACAGGAGGTCACGAGTTCTAATCCTGCTCCCACGACTACATCGACCATTTTGTTCCTACCATGCGGGGTTTATTCACCAACCTCCATGATGTGCTTGGTGTCCACCACGTGGGATTCTAGCCCCTTTTTCTATGTCCAGTGTCTCTGTCATGTCACAATTTCACCACACTCACCACATTTTCTAGGTCCACTACGCTATACCACATCCATGTGGGTTGTATGGTTGGTGGGTCGACTATTTGACCTACTTTTACCCAACCACATCCACACTAGTTTTTCGATTCTTTTCCACAACTTATCAACTTAATGTGGATTATCCCACATTTACATAGGGAAAGATAAGGAAAGCCTTTATCCAACCATGTAAATTGTGGCTTAGGTCCACATCCTCCTATTTTCCATCAAAATATATATATTAGCTCATCAAGCTAAACTATCAACTTGCCACATAAATTGAACGTCTTGCCATATAGCCCGCCTAGAGATTTCTTTTCATTTCTCAAAGTATAAATCTGCAATATCTCATCGAGTTGTTCTAAACACTCACCCAATACACAAATCAAACTCACCAATGTAATGTAACTCATCCCATAGGTCAATGCACAACTCAGTTAACAACTCGAACTCACCAATTTATATAGCTTATCGAGCTAAATATAAATCACCTAAGTTGACTTAGGACAAAGTGGTGGCAAGCCATGTGGTAGCCTTAGGACCCACCACGTAGCATATTTTTTTGAGCAATTGACGATGATGACTATGCCACATAATTACGAGTGTGGAAGACTGGAGCTATAAAACTTTGACCCATGCTTATCACCTTCACCCAATATTTATTTCACCACTTTTCCTCCAAAATGTCTCTGCAGATCAAGCCTTCCCAATGGGAAGGCATTTTGTCCCAAAAAGCTCATATCTCCACTCCTGGATCATAAACTCTGTCCTTTGAATATTTCTTTGTAGTTGATATTGTAGTCTCCAAACTACTGTTTCTTCAATAAGACACTTTGTTTGATCTCTTGGACCTGTGGGTTATGGGCCCACCATACTTCTTACTTTTTCTTGATTTCCACATCTACCCTCTAGGGGTCTTACACTTTGAAAATCCCTAACACTTGTACTACCACATTTTCCTACTAAGGTTTTACTCTTTGGCAACACGTGAGGAATATACTGCTACATTTTCCCTTTAGGGGTCTTACACTTCAACAACATATAGTCTACATGGAAGTAGATATTGTCACATCTTCCCTCTAGGGGTCTTACACTTCGACAACACCCAAAAATATGTACTACTACATCTACCTTTCAAGAGGTCTTACACTTCAACAATACTTAAACATCACCACATCTACCCTCTAAGGGTCTTACACTTTGGAAGATGTCACATCCATGATGATTAGCTACCATTTTGTTGCACGGTCACAATTCCTTGACACGGAATTACGATATGAGCTTCCATCATTGAACTCAACTATATCACAAAAACTAACAAATATCCAAGCTTATAGATATGATTTAAATTTTATATCCAAGATGTGACAGATACTCAAAATCTTATTAGGAGATATAATGGAGTAATCCAAATATAAATGTGAGAAAAATACTGAGTATGATAAACCTTTCCCTCAACCTATCCCACCAATCTAGACTCCATAAGTACAAGTTGATGTCATCACTGTCAACTCAGCCTACACTGATCAACCTGCTTAGAGAATAACAGGTTTCTTTGGGAAGAACAACCAGCTCTAATACCAACTTGATATGAAAATCTAGGTCAAAGTTTTAACCGACTTGAGACCATTTTAGGCTTTAAATTATTTTCCAAACTTAACCCATTAAAATCAACTCAAAGCAATGCAATAATTTAAACACATTATACACATATTAATAACATAGTTTGAAAGAATGCCTATGTCTTCAGGTTCATTAATAGAACCAATATATTATCTACTTGCACGACTGCAAAAAAATTACAATCTAAACATGATGATACCAATTAAAAAATGGAACAAGAACCTTTACAACAAGTAGCTACCCTGGTAGATTTGATTCGGTATTCAAACCATGAATACCTCAACACATCTGTTGCATAGTGTGAATTCTTCTTCTAGAAACCTCCATGCTTCCTTTGTGCGAAGCTAAGTCTCCAGATATCATCAGACATTAATTTTTGCTAACGAGCTCAAAATTGAATAACGACCCTCCTCCGAAGCTAACGGTCTGATGATTCATCTAACATATTGAGGTTCTCGAGCTCTACTACTTCTCTGATGCTCTATCACATATCCCAGCTTCACAGTGTCTCTAGGCTCTATCTTGAGAAGTATCTTGATCAGTGAGTTAAAAAATAATAACTCCAAAACTATTTGAGGATGCATAATAAATAATAGGTCTTATCTTCATCTTGCTAATAAAAAATAATATTGGTCCTTAATATGCCTATAAAAATAGGACTTACTTCTCCATATTTCCTATAAAAATAACATATGCCATCTCGCTTATACTAATAATATATAAGAATTTATATCTCTCCATAATGTCTTCATTACATTTCCGTGATCATCTTAAAACTTCACCAGCTTGTTTGTCATGGCTTGAGCTCGGAGCATTAATTCTTTGTGGAAAGAACTCGTAGATTCATCTTCAAATAATGCATATATAACACTAAATATAGGTTTTAATAATAATAATACCTATAATAATATAGGTGTTACATATTTTTATATCCAAATTGTGCCTATATAAAAATAGATATAGGTATTATTTCTCAAAAATGTGGTCCTTCACATTTTATTATGGCCACACATTATTCTCCACCATATTATGTCTATTAAAATATAATAATAGGACTTAAAAATATTTCTTCAAACTCCTTATAGCCTTTGAACTTCACCCTATTCTCCTCGGTCTATTTTTGATATCTTTGATCTCGAATGATTGTTTCCAAAGAAGCTTGCATTGGTCTTATTCACCAAATAAGCTTGCAATGAGATTGGGAAAGATTGAATGGGATTTTGGAATAAATCTCCCAATGAGATTTTGTAAAAATGGAGAAGTGTGGGGTTGGCTTATATAGCCAAGGCTCAAATCGTAGTTTCGGCTATAAGCCTTATCATTCCACCAATATCCCAACCAACTCGCTGAACAATTTGGTTGGGATGCTCCAAGTTGTACGAGGAGGTTACAAGTTCCAATACCACTCCCATGACTACACCGACCATTTTGTACCTATCACACTAGTTTTTTTCACCGACCTCAATGGTGTTCTCAAAGCATCCACCACACGGGCTTCTAACTCCATTTTCTACATCTAGTTGTCCACCATGTCACCATTTCACCACACTTACTCAACAGGTCCATTGTGCTATGCCACATCCACATGGGTTGTATGGTTGGTTGGTTGACCATTCGACCCGCTTTTACCCAGCCACGTCCACACCGGTTTTCCAAGTATTTTCCATGGATCATCCACTTAATGTGTATTGTCCCACATATGTGTGGGGAAAGATAAGGAAAGACTTTAAAAATCCTTTTTCCAACCATGTAAACTATGGCTTAGGGTCACATCCTCCTATTTTTCCGCTAAAAATATATATATTAGCTCATCAAGCTAAACTATCAACTCATAGCATAAATAGAATGGCTCACCATATAGCTCACCTAGATCTTATCTTGCATGGCTCAAATCATAACTCTATCAATGGCTCATCAAGCTATTCGAAACATCTCACTTGATGTACAAATCAAACTCGCCAATGTAATGTAACTCGTCCCATGGTTTGATGCACAAATAAGTTAACAACTTGAATTTTCCAATGTATATAGATTGTAGTGCTAAATATAACTTTCCGAGATGATTTGGGGAAAAATGGTGGTAGGCCATGTGGTGGCTTAAGGACCCACCATGTGGCATTATTTTTTTCTATCAGTTGATAATGAAAACTATCCCACATAATTACGAGTGTCGAAGACTTGAGTATGAAACTTCAACCCATACTTATCACCTTCACTTGATCTTGATTTCATCACTTGTCCTCTGAAATGTCTTCGAATCGGTAGATGAGCATGGTATTTTTCCAAGATTGATCTAACGAGTGGTTATCACCATATCCTCATTAGGTAATAATTTGAGTGAAATATCACATTAAAAATGAAGGAAGGATTGTATGTGTGGCTAGTCATGCCATTTTGGTTAACCAATATCCTATGTACCTTCATAGACTAATGGATGAATTATTAAAGTCATTCTTGGGAAAAATTTTGATTCTATATCTAGATGACATACTTTTGTTTAGAAAGAAAAAGGAAGAGAACATTGAGCACTGTATGGGGTAGTGAAGAACTTTTATGAGGATAAGTTATTAGTGGACATAAATAAGTGTTCATTTATGTGTAAAGAGCTAATATATCTAGGTTTTTTTATATCCCAAAAATGATTTTGAATATACCTAGAAAATTTGTGCATAATTGTGGAATGGCCAATACCAAGGAGTGTGATGAAAGCATGAAGATTTTATGGTTTAACGAGCTTATAAAGGAAGTTTATAAGAAATTTTAGTGGATTATGTGCAAAGTGGTCACAGAGACAATGAAGAGAGATTATAAGGATTTTGTGTGGACAAAAGAGGTCAACCATAGCTTCCAAGAATAAAAGCAGAGGATTACAACTCAACTAATGTTGGCATTGCGAGTTTTGAAAAGTTATTCTAGGTGTATTTTGATGCAATTGATATAGCTATTGGCACATTGTTAATCTAAGAAAGGAAGACCATAGCCTATTTTAGTGAAAATATGCATAATTCAAAAAGGATATACTCATCCTATGATCAAGAGTTCTATATGATAATTCTTGATAAATTATTATTTTTGTACATTGATCATCCGGTGTTGTAGTTTATCAATAGTCGGTGAAATTTAATTAAAGGCACATGAAGTGGGTATAGTTCCTATAGTGTTATTATTTTATGTTGAATCACCTAATGAAAAATCGAACAAATTCATAGATGCATTAAGTATGAGAGTGTTAGTGTTGTGAAATGTGCAATGAAGTCACAAGATTTTAAAATATAAAGGAGAACTATATGCACTAGATAAGGATTTTAGAAAAGCGTGGGAGGCATGTCGGGGAACCAATGAATATGGATATGATACCTTGGTTATATTATTTTATCCAGGAGGAATTTTTTTCGAGGATTTCGGTTGTGCATACCAAAAGCGTCAATGCACCAGAGTCTCATTTGGGAATAACATAATTGAGGATTAGGAGGTGAATTTAGAGGTGAAAAAACTTTAGCATAGTTGAAGGAGTGGTATTATTGGTCGAATATGAGCATAGATGTGTGAAATTATGTACAAAGATGGAGATTTTATTATTTTGTCAAGGCTACAAAATATAGGATTATATCAACCTCTACCGATACTAAGGAGACTTTGGGAAGACATTAGCATGGATTTTGTCCTATAACTTCTAAGAACATAAAGAAGAAATGACTCCACTTTTGTGGTAGTTCATATTTTTTTAAAACCACACATTTTATTACATGTAAAAAAGACTAAATATGCTTTGAACATCACACAATTTTTAGAGAGGTGTTGGAATTGCATGGGTTACCAATGAGCATAGTGTCAGATAATGATACCAAGTTCCTATGACATTTTGGAGGACTTTATAGAGGAAATTAGACCACATTAACTTACATTTCTACTTACCATCCACAAACTAATGGAAAAATATAGGTGGTTAACATAATTTTAGGAAATTTGATGCGAAACTTAGTAGGAGACATGCCAGAAAATGGGATATGATGTTAGCATAAGATGAATTTTCCTATAATGAATCATTTAACAAGAGCATGGAAATAACCTCATTTCAAATTTTTTGGGATAATTCCAAGGATAATCATAGAGTTGCATGAAGTGGTAGATAACCTAATTATGAATGTAAAATAATATATAGATTATATGTGTGAAATCAATGAGGAAGTGCATGAAAAGTTCGTAATGAGTAATTAAGGTTACAAGGAACATGAAAATAATGGACACGGAGCCAAGGAATTTGAGGAAGGAGATTAAGTAATGACACATTTGTGGAAGGAAAGGTTTCCTAGATGAGCCTATGATATGTTGAAGTTGAAAAAAAAGGACCATGTAAGGTAATACAGAATATCGGGAATAATGCATATAAGTTGGAGATTCCAAAAGGAGTAGATATTGTTGGTAATAGAAATGACTAAGTGTCAGTTATACAAGAAGGAATACACATATGAGGATGCTTGTAGAGTATAAATAGGTTTATATAGGTTTGGATAACCACACGGAAGTGTGTGCATGATGATAAAATTGAAGCAAATTAGTGCATGGATGTGTGTGCAACACGGGGTAATAGGTCAATGCGCAAGGCTTATGTGCATGCATAAAGAATATCTAGGACTTAGAAATTTTGGAGGAAGTGCTAAAAATAGACCAAATCAGAGGATAGATTGGCACACACATAAATTTTATAAATAAGAAAGCACATGCAAACAAGGATGGAGACAACGCATGAAAGAAGACTATTAATAGGATTAAACTAGGATAAAGCATGGAGCTATTTATAGCTCAATCTATTGTTAATAAAAGTTTAAAAGCATGTGGATTATTATTATAGCATGCATATTATTATCAAAGATGTATATAATTAGTGAAGTTAAAATCCCCACCGTGTATAAATAGGCGTAGAATCCTTTTATTTAAAAACTTCTTTGTAATCCTTTTTAGTAGTAAGTCGATGATATAGTCCGTATGAACACTATGTGAGAACACATGAACAACGTATGAATGTATTGGAGAATGGATGTAATAAACTATTATAGTAGTGAGTAGATTATGTTATGGAAAATTGTGTTTACATTATAAGGATTACTAGATCTGAGTATGGCTTGATGGGGATTCAAATAATTTTGGTAATTATGTATGTTGAATGATTTCCTTATTATATGTGTTTCCATAGTTATTATGCTATGATGTATCTTCCTACATGAATGGTTATTATGATAGTCATGATGATTATGCATGTATAAAATCCTATTAATTAAAAAAAAGGAGAGACATGGTGGCTAAGCACACTTTTGGTGAGAATTTATACTTTACGGATGAATTTTCAGCATGCCTAAACAGTATTGGTAAAAAAATACTACATTTTGGTTCCATTTTCAAGACATTTTTCTTTTCACTCATCAAGATGTGGTGTGTACATGGCATTTCAATTGTCCTTAGAGAATTTTGAGCTATGGGTGTATGACAACCATCACAAGTTTTCTCATAGATATAGCATTAGACCTGACTTTAATGCATGTAAGTGGGTGGAAGAAATCCTCTATGATTACTTGTATGAGACTTTATTTAGTTTCTTTCCAATAGAGTTGTACTAGTGGTTGACGACTTATGTGCATAATAGAGGTGTTTGACTAGGAAGAAAGCAAGTGTGGAGATGGGAGGAATACAAAGAACTTTATGATTTGTATGAGTTATGGACATTCATTGTAGACCATTGGTGGTAAGGTGTACCACATAGTTATACCTTTGAGTAAATGATTTCTACATACTCATTCCTTGAGGAAGTAGAGTTCTAATTTTTATGCAAACCAAGAGGATCATGATTATGTGTGACACATTTAAATATCAAGATATTGATGATTAAACTTGGGATGGAGAACTTATTGATGGTAGGATAAAACCCCACCACATGTAGGGGTAGGAGATAAGTTTAGGAATGATGGCGTAATTCTAAGAAGAAAATAGAGAGAGAAGAGAGAGATGGATCAGGTATAACAATGCATGAAAAAGGGAATTTGAGGAGGCGATACGATTGATTATAATTATTATGGTGGGAAGTGATGAGAACCCTACAAAAGGATAGGGACCACAATATCATTTCCTCTCTACATTTTGGAAATAACAGTAGGATATCCCCTTTGGCATTTGATGATAATGATTCTAAGGAGAGAATGAGAACCAATGGTGTGTATCTGACCCCTCCTGGAACTCTATCCATTGCACATGGTGCTTGGAATCCAAAATTCATATTAGAAGATCATCATAGTAGGAGATACAAGTAATCACATATTGGTATCATATGAAAAGGTGTAGTACATTAAGGACACACATATGGAAGTGCAACAGAAACCATGTTTAGATAGATTTTTTTGGAACAACTTGGTAGGCATGTCGTCATGAAATAGTAGTGGCATGCTACTAGTTGGAAGTATTACTCTCGGCATTTTTATAGGATATGTAATTTTTGTGTAGTTTATCATGACCCACGAATACATAAGGTAGTTCTTCAACAAGTCCCTAAGTCACGGTAGGAGGCTCAAGAGGTTCAAAGTTAGCCAAGAGGTTCAAAGTTAGCCACCTTGTGGAGGTAATCCTAGCGGAGTATTAGGTTTAGGATCTAGCCCCACTCTAGTAAAAGGGCCACAATGGCTAGTACAAAAACATCAACAACCACAACAACATACACCTAAAATCTAATTTGAGATGTCTCTTCATTTTCCTGAGTATAGAGTTGTGGAAGATGTAGCTGAACATGTTCTTAAGTGTTAGTTATTATAGAGATCTAAGGGAATAACAAATTCGACCGAAAGGAAATTCAATTTGCCACCACATTTCAAGGGCGTGCACATAGTTGGTATAGAAAATATGATCCTCTTCATACTACACTTGATTATGATGCATTATGTACCACCTATTTGGTTGAATTTCATATTCTTGAGTTTGAGAAATAGAGCTTTATCACATTGAAAAATATCAATCAGGGCTATATGAGAGTGTTTAGGAATATGATGCGCATTTTAAGACCTTGTTGTCTAATATTTCCTATGATATTTATCAAATCCAACATGTGTAGTGGTTTGTTAGGGGAATTTTAACACCATTCTAGAGAGTGATTTCACACAACACATTCATTGATCCTCATGAAGCATTGGAGTTAAGTACTATGCACTAAAGCAAATTGGGAGTGTAGACATTGGGATAAGTCTTTTCATGGAATCCTAGATAGTAGCTATGGCTAGTTAGTTAGATAAGTTATCTACCAATTCAGTGTATGGCATGCATAATAGGATTTGGAACACCAATTGTGAGGTTGAAGGAAATACAAAGGATAACTACCCCCATAGAAATGTGTGTGAATTATTTACATCTTTTGAGATCTATCATAAGAATCATGATGTCCGAAATTGTCAATTTTACAACACATGACATAGAAGAGTGTTTACATGTACCGCAAGATCTATGATGTGCATACCCATGACATAGTTGATTTTCATTTGATGTATCATATCCATGAGGTATGTGAAACATGGTTTCGTTAGGAATTTGTTTCAAGTATCTCTCCAAAGTCAAGAATGGCAAAGCTTGTGAAATGCACAACAATGGCAATGTAAGTTTCCAAGGTGGATTCGAAGCATAGGTCATGGCATCCATGTAAGGTTTGCACAAGGGAAATCCTATATGTTTGGATCACCTAATAACTATTATCATGAGCATCAAAAGAATTAGTTATGTGTGTACTATGGAAAGGCACACAAGGTTGAGGATTGTCCATATACGTAATCTCATATGTGTAAGAACAATAATAAGAATAAAGGTTTGGTTATGATTAAATTTGATCACACAAAGCATGATCATTAGGAACTTAAAAGATGGTTTAACCTAAGCATCATCATGTATTAGTAACAACATGCATAGAAGCAGCATACGTGTATAAGGAAGGGTGAGGCCTCTTATCGACGGGAAGAGGTGGTACATGCAAAGTATTTAAATGCAGCCCAGCAGAAATAAGTCTATTAGGACACTATGGGTGTTGCTATAAAATTACAAGGGGAGATATAACACCTGAAGGAAGTGTAAATTTTAGTGGCTAATTTTCATTAATTCACGAATATTTGGGTTTTGAAATTTGGATTTGGTTAATTTTGAGGGGTTAGGTCGCTTACTATTTCACCTAAATTTTTTGGGTATAAGTTAATTTTTGGGTTGATTCGCCTAGCATTTACAGTAATAGCCAAATTTTTATATTCAAATCACCTTTACCACATACAAAAATAGAAATTTGTTATTAATTGGTAGCCTAATCCTACTAGCTAACAATTTCTACCGGCCGATAGTATTTCCTTTCTATGTGTGTGGCATTCTCCAAGATTTTGTAATTAATTTATAAAAATTCTCCAAGTGATATCTATGGATATTTTTTAAGGGGGTCTTAAAATTTACACTACCTAAAGGATCAAGCATGCATTATTGAACATGTAAGGAGCACTAAAATCCTTCAGAAGCATATTCATGACCTTAAGGAAGTGTGTACGATGTTGAGGAAAGAGAACATTATCCATTTATTGGGATAATGGTTGTTAAACAAGGTACCACGCAATAATATACAAATACAACACCAAATCCTACATGCAAATTTTCTACCACATGACCATAAATATGAAAAATAAATAATGATTGATGCAATGATAAATGGTTATTTGGTGTGTAATATTCTTATAGATACAAGTGCAGAAGTTAATGTTCTTACCCTTGATGCCTAGAATCAAATGGGAAGGCCACCATTATAGCCATCCTGAAATGTGTTGTATATGGCTAACAATACAAGGTACATGCCCATTGGGTTTTTAAATGATGCCTCCATCACCATTCAGGGAAAAACATTTACAAGTGGTTTTGAAGTATTACAACTGGTGGAAGAAGATAACTTACCAATGCCACTTAAATGACTTCTTGTTATGTGAATAATGTTGACTTGTGCTTCAAAAAATATATATCAGTTTTGAGAACAAATATGAGTGCATTGTGATTCCTTTAGATGATATGAAGGATATTCCCTATATAGATCCTATAAATGAAGATTATCTTAATTGAATCTACACACATATGATGTCTAACCCCGAGAAAATGGATCCAACGAAGGAAGGTATACGTCATTGGGAAGAACTATAATATATCGTTGATACAAATAGTGTGGCTTGTGAAAATTGGGCCCATGACAAATGAAATTTTGAGTGTGAAGTACAAGGGCAAGTCACCAAGATAATAAGGCCATGCATAATTAGGCATTTGGGTAAAACCAACTTGCCAAAATATCTTTGGAGAGGATAATCCTCGGATGTTCTTACGTGCTTTATGGAAGAACATTAATGCAATAAAGGTGATAGAAGAAATAAAATGGTATATATATTATGCAGAGTGTGAAACGCTTATGGGCTACACACATAAATAATGTATTGGGCTTACATGAACTAGAGGAATAATCTCCCTCTTTGGTACAAGATTATGATGGAAACACTCCTCATTTGGTACATGTTCAAAATTGTGAAAGGAGTTGGGCATAAGGGCAACATACATTATCGCCATCTCTATGGGTACACAAATTTTATTCTACCTTACATGGATGTGTGTGAGTTTGGTATATATATTATGCAGAGTGTGAAACGCTTATGGGCTACACACATAAATAATTTATTGGGCTTACATGAACTAGAGAAATAATCTCCCTCTTTGGTACAAGATTATGATGGAAACACTCCTCATTTGGTACATGTTCAAAATTGTGAAAGGAGTTGGGCATAAGGGCAACATACATTATCACCATCTCTATGGGTACACAAATTTTATTCTACCTTACATGGATGTGTGTGAGTTTGGTATTTGCACATTTAGTTAAAGGAGGATACAACAAGCTAGTGCAACTTTGATCAAGGTATCATTCACACATTTGATCAATTTTCTTGTAAGCCTCTAGTTCATGAAGCCTTACAGATTACAAGGCATGTAATTTTGAGGGATAGTGAAAAAATTAGGATCTTATGATTTAGTTGTTTAGAGAATATGATGTTAAGGCATGAGAGGACTTGATAGCAACATAAGAGACATAATTGTATGAGTGTGGAAAGAGAAACCAAATGGAAAGCTAGTGTACCTAATAAATTATGAGGAACTTGATGACTTTGACATCAAGCATACAAAGGGTATGCATGAGGTGACAGATTTTGTAGATGAGAAGGTGTTCACATATCATGTTCCTTTGAAGACCAAAAATGTGAACATTGGGACTGAAGATGCACCTAAAGAGGCTATTATTAGTGATTATTGGTCTGAATTTGAAGTTGAAAAGATTAATGAGTTGTTGCACTAATTTTAAGATGTGTTTCCTAGGGGTTATCATGAATTAAAGTATGTGCATCCATCATTGGGAGAGATGAGGATCAAGCTTAAAGAGGGCACATGACCGGTCAAGAATATGCCTTACATAATGAATCCTAACATGCATGTTAAAGTGAAAGAAGAGATAGATAAGATGCTCAAGTTAGGTATTATTGAAGCTATTGAGTAATATGATTGGATAAGATCCATGGTGATCAGCATCTATAAGGATGGTAGGATAAGAATCTATGTTGGCTACAAGGTTCTCAACACTTCATGTGTCACAGATCCTTTTCATACGTAATTCACTAAAGAGATCTTGGAAGAGGTAGCAAGGCATGAAATAGTTTCCTTCACCAATGGATTATCCGAATACCATTAGGTGTGGATTGCGTGAAAAAATATCAAGAGAATACAATCTCGCAACTGAATGGGGAAGTTTTGCATACACTTTCATGCCCTTTGGATTGAAGAATGTTCCAAAGAGTGTCCTCATGTATATTTGTTCAAGCATTCCACAATTTTATTCAAAAAAATTTGTAGGTATACTTAGATGATTAGACCATGTATGGTCTGGTGATATTTCATTGTGATAACTTAAGGCTAATGTTTGAAATATGTAGGAAATTTTGCAACTCTTTGAACATCAAGAAGTGCATTTTTCAACCTTGTTTGGTAATTTACTTGGCCATATTATTTATAAGGAAGGATTGTTGGTGGACCCAACTAAGATTGAAATTATTTTGGGACTGGAAGAACCAACAAATTAGAGTGAAGTGTGCAAGTTCTTAGGGCATACTAGTTACTACATGAAGCTTATTAAGGGATATATCAATATTTTTTCACCCCTTGAAGATATTTTGAGGGCCAAAGGAAAATTTCATTGGATCAATGTGCAGTAATAGGAATTTGTGACCTTTACGTAAAATATAACCACCACGCATATCCTATGCTTTGTTTCTTAGAACAATACTTTTCATCCCATAAGATTTATGAGAAATAAGTTGACGTTGGGTAAGAAGAACTATACAACCACCGAGTGTGAGGCCTTTTCAATTATATATAATCTTCATAAGTTCAGATCATATTTTTTTCCACACCATTCATATTTTACATAGTTCATATTTCATTCAAGAATTTAGTCAATAAACTAGTTTTATAAGGGGGTGTGTGTCTTTTGATTCTCTTATTTCAATATTTTGATTTTACGGTTATAGTGAATCTGGTAAGAGTAGTTCATGACCTAATAATTGATCAAGGATTAACTCTGGAGAGGAAGTGAAGAGTATAGAGGATACTATATCAAATTCACAGTTATTTAGATTAAGCGTGCACCAAATGACTAATTTGGAATGCATTATAGTGTTCTTATGCACCTGGAATTGCATCGAAGGAATGAAGATATTAGAAAAGAAGAAACTTGTTATTCATAAAATTCCATATCAACTCATTGGAGGAGATCTATATGATTTGGATAGGGATTAGGTCTTACGAAGATGTGTGCTACAACATGAGTGTGAATCTATCATCGAGGAATCACATTGAGGAATAGTTAGAGGTCATTATACGGGAGAATCAATAACGCACAAGATCTTGTTGGTGGGTTTATGGTGGGAAACATTGTATACTGAGATACAAAAGATTTTTTAAAATCTTGTGACCATTGTTATAGGATAGGCAAGCCTAAAAACATCAATGAAATACCACTACACCTTATAGAAAGTACAAATCCATTTAAGAAATTGGCCATTGACCTTTTAGGTCCCATTTTGCCACTTATGCACAGGATAGGTGCATGCTATATCATCACCCGTACAAAATATTTGACAAGGTGGGCAGAGGGTGCACCTACAAAGGATTGTACTATAGTAATGAAGCTAGGTTTTTCTTGGAGAACATCATAGAAAGGTATGGATGTTCATTGAATCTTACAAGTGATAAAGGGAATCATTTCGTAACTGAGACTATTAGGATGCTTTAGTAGATTTTATGGTAGCACACCATAATACTACACCCTATCTCACCCATAGGATAATCAAATTGTAGAATATTTCAACAAGATTTTGGGATATACCTTAACTACGATATGTGAAGTTGGAAGGAAATTCTAGGATTACAAAGTCTCAACAATATTTTGGGCATATAGAACAACTTACAAATAGTTGAACAAGTCCACATTCTTTCAATTGGTGTTAGCACAAAGGAAGTACTATATGTGGAATTTATGATTACATCATTGAGTATTGGGTGCATAGGAGGATTAGATGATGAATAGGAAGTTGATGGGTGTATTGACAAATTGATGCAAATGCTAGATGAGTGATGCGTGATTATGTACTATATTAAAGATACAAATAAATATAAATAGAAGTTATGGCATAATAGACATATCAAAAAGTATTTTGTAGTTGGGGGATGGTGCTTCGTATGATTCAAATTTTATGCACCATCCTAGAAAATTGAAATTGCATTTTCTAGTACCATTTTTAGTAACCAAGATATTAGTATCAAGTTCATTTCAATAGCAGAACTTTTTCACACCATGTTACCCAATTAATTCAATGGGATTAGGCTAAAGTTATACTATAAATATTCTTCTTTTGTGTTTGTAATAAGGAAGCATTTCCATTTATATTAAATTTACCTTTGATTTTGTTTTTGATAAAAAGTGCATTCACATGCAGGAGTTGATTACTTCATTTTTGAATGATGCACAAAGGACCACACATAATTTTAGTGCAAGGTAAAGGAGATACAAGAACACACAATTTGAAATGGGAAGTGGGTATTCTCTGAGGATATTTTTAAACAAGCAAGTGATGATGCTCTGTGATCGATATTGCTCATATTGGAGACCACATGAGATATGGTCATACGGTGTAACAAAAGTGAGGTATCAGTAGGTTAAACTACTTTACAAATGGTGTAGAGGAAGATTGAATGTGGGGCAGGGAAATGTGTGCAAGAAGATCTATGTCTTGGGAAGTAGTAGAACACTAGAAGGTTACGAGTGCCATGTATAGAAGATATAAAGTGCATGGAAAATTAAAAATTAATTTTAAAGAAAAAAGTGGTGGTAGGTGAGGAGTAATAAATGTAGATAAAATTGGGAAAACTATAAATAGTGTGTGAAGTGAAGTCATTCTTACCTTTCCTATTGAAGAACTTATGTGGTTTAAGAGAAAAATTGTAATTAAGTGTGAAGATCTTATACAAAGAAGATAATTGAGACAAACCAAAGAAAAGTATACATGACCTAAGTTAAGAGATCCTTCAGTGGAAGTGGAAGCATGTATAGAAGGCATGAGGACAAGAAACAAATAAGGATAGGTTTTTAGTCTAAGTTCACAAAGCTAGGGAAAAGATTAAAAAATTGAATTGAGGCAAAAATTGGAAGCAAGCAAGCATAATAATCGATCAAAGGTCTAAATGCTTGGCACTAGGACAAGAGAGTTAAATTGATAAGTTCATTTCACCATATATGGCACATATTTTTCAAGGTTAGGGTTTGTACATATTTAAGAGTTAAATTATGGCACCAATGAGGTATCCCATAGTGAAATGGTCACCCAATGGGAAAAATGACAAGGGAATGTAGTTGAGGATGCACCAGAGCATTGGTTTTCAGAAATATAGTAAACACCAGAGGTGGTAGTAGGGAAGCCATGGGTTTCACACTTAACAAAATTCAAAATTAGCTATTACAACCATCACATGGAGGCCCATAAAGGAGAGATAAGAAAAGAGGTTATGAAGGAGTTGACCCAAATGATGGAACTAGGGAAATTTATCATTAATAACATGGTCAAGAAGGACCTAAAAAGCATAAGGATATTACAAATATATGAGTTGCCTTACTTTGAGAATCCAGAGTGCCTCTATTACTCTGGATAATGTTAAGGGTGCATGAATATTTCTTCTAATTTGTAGGAATAAGGATACACATCACTACATAATTGATTAGAAGGGTGACAATTTTGTGCAAAAGCACTAAATCCAAGATAGTGCTAGACTTAGAAGATGTTGTCTCATAGGAGGATATAGTTGTGAATTTCAATTATCAATGAGGAAAGTATGCATTTACAATTACAAACATCACTAACCCAAGTATTATGGTGGCAGTGTGTCTCTAAGTTACAAATTAGGCACCTCAAAATGTTGGAGTGAGGTAAATAAGAAATATTTGCATGTCATGCACAAGATAGCACAAAATATACTCTATAACATTACATCTTTCAATGTTTAAGGGATATTTGATGAGGTTAAGGTAAATGTAAGTAAAGGTGAGAAGATAACCTAGGGTGAAATATTGTTTTTTATTGTCTTTTAAGAGATAGGAGTGCATGATGGACCATGGAATAAAATGTGGTTCTATCCATTGGAGAATAAGTCTCCTCTATAGAGGCTCATAGAATTCAATTGTGAAGGATAAAATAATCTTACAAGATACTCATGGACAAGTGGTACAAACAAATGTGCGAGGCATTCAAAAATGAGTGGTGTGTGCCCCTAGATATTTCTTCATTACTTGATGGATAAGAGGAGTTTGTTATCCACCAACACTTTTTCCTTGGTAGGTTTATGCTTAGAAATGGAGAACTAGGGCCATGGTGTAAACTTCCATTTTACTTCATGAAAAAGTACCTCCATGATTTTTGAAAAAATCAAATATGTATGTAATTTTAGCTTCAAATCAGAGAGTTTTGATTTAGATTATCATACGCTATACTAGAAGTATGTCTATACATCGAAGTCATCATATGTGGAGACCATTGAATCAAAAAACATGGATATCACTCCCTCAACTTTCATAATAGGTAAAATTTCATACATGTTCTATATCTATCTTCATCCCATGTTATAGGAAGGGAATTACATTGATGAGTGAGATATTCATATCCCGTAGCCCCCACAAATAGATAGTGGGAATTCAAAATAGAAGGTGCAAAGAAATTCCTCCCTAACAAGAGGAAGAATAATAAGTAGAGGATTAACGGGAGGAAGATGAGGAAAACTAAGAATAGTTAGACACTTTGTGCTTAATAAGATTCAGAGAATAAAGATACATTGGAAACACCAAAGGGAAAATAAGGGCTCTAGTACTTTAGAGACACCCAAGGGTCACCCATAGTCATACTAACCAATCCAAGCCCATAGAAGAAGAAGAAAAAAATTCCAAGAAAGAATAAGTTGTGGGTTTTTCATATCACAAAGAGTGAGGATGACTTAGAGAAGGAGGTGACCGAGGAGGAATTTTCTTGAAAAAGGAAACTCTGGTCATCCATAATTGGATGAAGAAGATGAGAAACAATGAATAACATTCATATGATGAGGATGTAGGCATTAAACGAGGTGATAGGGGTA
The DNA here is from genome assembly GCA_018340775.1 of Taxus wallichiana var. yunnanensis. Classification (NCBI taxonomy): domain Eukaryota; kingdom Viridiplantae; phylum Streptophyta; class Pinopsida; order Cupressales; family Taxaceae; genus Taxus; species Taxus wallichiana. Next base: position 489,431,110 of record CM031235.1, read on the forward strand.
GTACACTACATGGAATTTTGCAAAGAATGCCAAAGAAGAAATGAAATAGAATAAGAAAGAGGTATGAACCTCCACAACCACCCAAGATGAGATATATAGATGATCCTTCTAAGTTAATAAGGGAAAGATTTCAAATTACATTCCAAAATAAAGACCTCTTTGAATGGGAAGTGATTGATCAGGTTGGGGATTACTTGAGGACTAAAAATATCTTGTCACGGAACATGCAGAGGCTACAATCCTAGTTTTTCTCAAAGATAAGAAGGATAAGGACTCATAGAGGATTTTAGATAAGAAAATAAATGTAAAGCAGATGCATATGAAAAGTTTTCACAAATATTTAAGAGTATTATGAGTGTGTTCCAAGATTTAGTTGAGCTTTTCCAAGATGTATATCCCAAAGAGATTCATTTTGGAAGATTTGGTGGGAATTATCATAGAAATGAAGGATGGGTCATGACTTTTTCCAAATGAATTGGCCAAACAAAAGTAAAATAATAAGTAGGCGAGCATACGAGAAGATAGTGGATTATGAGGCTCTAATCATAGAGGTTAAGGATGTCATGAAGAAGGTTGAATATGCATTTTAAAATTACCTAGATTTTGACCCCATCCTTAGAGAACATACCATATAGTAAGAGGAAAAGATAAGACAAATATAGGCCACTATGAAGGAGAAAAAGGTTGACTAGGATAAATTCATAGTTGAGGTGGTAGAGAAGAGGGAAGTGGTTAAAGCCTTGAATAACACGCTTGAGGAAAAGCTCAAGGAAATCCATCCCATTTTATTATGCAGAATAGCTTCCTTGGAAGGGGTGAATGTGGACTTGGATGTAGTGGTGAAGGAATTAAAAGAGAAATCTTATGAGATGGCCTTAGATTAGGTTCCAGGGTATTATTAAGGTTGCACCTAAAAGGTAATTACAAAGCTCAAAAATTGGAAAGAGTTAGGTAACGTAATAAAAAAGGAATTTCATGAACTTCTTCCTCCACCAAAGGCCTAATTATAGGTGCATGGCCATATGCTTGACTCTCATTCTTTGATTAATTGGGTAAATGCCCCTCCTATTCTTTATTCTTTCATTCTTTGGCAATTCTTTAAAGGAGCATTATTTGTTTAAATATTGTTGAGGATGCATAATATCTCTAGTGTGGGGTAATGTTGGTCACAAAAATTACTAAGTTTTAGTTATTTGTGAATTATTTCATGTAGGAGGATGCGCGCATATTATAAACAAGATTATATAGGTTTTGATTACTACACAAAAGTGCATGTGTGAGGATAAAAGTGAAGCGGAATAGTGTTTGGAGGTATGCATGACATAGGGTAACAAGTCGCCATGTAAGGCTTGCTTGCATGCATGTAGAACACCTATGAATTATCCAATTTTGGAGGAAGTACTAAAAATAGACAGAAGTAGAGGATATTTTTGCACACACACAAAGGTTATAAATAAGAAAGCACATGGAAAAAGGATGGAGAGGACGCATGAAAGAAGGCTATTAATAGGATTAAAGCATGATAAAGAATGGAGTTATTTATAGCTCAATCTATTCTTAAGATAAGTTAAAACAACATATGGGTTATTATTAAAGCACTCCTATTATTAGAAGAGGTGTATAAAAATGGTGAAGTGAAATTCCCCACCATTTATAAATGGGCATAGACTCCTTGCATTTAAAATCTTCTTACTAATCCTTTTTAGTACTAAGTTGATGATATAGTCTATATGAAATCTATGTGAGCATGCATGAACAATGTATGAATGTATTGGAACACGAACATAATCATCTATTATGCCAGTGAATAGACTATGTTATGATGGGAAATTGTGTTTACATTGTAAAGATAAATAGATCTCGAGTATGGATCTATAAGGATTTAAATACTTTTGGTAATGTTGTCATGCAAATGTGCAACAAGAAAATTAATAATTTCTAAGCATGAAAACTATACCCCTGTGTTAATTTTTTCAAGTCCTATCATTCCAAGAAACCTCGGGCCTATCTAGATAGTCCAAATGACCTCTGATTAATGTTATCACACCCCCTAGGTGATTTATGAAATTCAATTCATTCCACCTAGGTGATTTTAGGAGTTAGTAAAAATTACAAGCTACAGGAAGCTATGGGAAGGGCTATCACTAGATTTCCTAGGGTTATTCATGGATTTGGAGGTTATTCATAGGTCTTGGGACATCATGGAAATGATTCAGGAAGATTTTGGAAGGACTCAAAGAAGTTGGGGCAGTTTTTCCAAAATTAGGGTTCACATGCCTAGTCAGTACACAAGTCAAAACAATCGTTGAGCTTCGGAAGGTGATTTCAGGAGTTCAGATGGAGTTAGGAGAAAACCAAAACATTTCTGGATATATAATTCCAAGCCCTACAATATGGTGAAATATTTTTTTTCGCAACACTTAGGCGCATTAGGTTTACAGGGAGTTTTTCTCAAGCACACGTGGAGTACCAAATCAAAAATCCAATTTTTCAGGGATCAAATGGAAGAATCAAGACATGAGATGCCCACAATTGGAATAAAAATACCATTTAAATTCAGTATTGTATAAATTTTTTTAGAAAAAGTCCATTGGGAGCTCAAGTTATCATCGTCGCAGTTGTCCTCTTGGAGTAAGTTCGGGAGTTAGCCAAATTTTTTGAGGACATGTGTCTGATCTCGGAACCTGGAGGGATTTTTTGTTCCGACATCCCTCAAGGTCGGGGACATCAATGTTGGAAATATTCTCCTAGCCCCCATGTGACATCTAGAACCCCATGCGACATTTAGGATTGTTAATTCAGCCCCCGGGTGTAATTTGGAGCTCAAATTTCCTACCGTCGGATCTCTACCATGTGTCAGCTCCAGGATCACCATGGAATTTGATGTCCCTCATGTCCCTCACATGTAAGGTAAATTAAACCTTGAAAAATATTCACATTCCTCTAAGGAAGACTTTTGGTCACCCATGTGACTCGCTTACAACCCCTTAGTGTTGATTGTTTAGCTCTCACTCATTGCCATCGGATTGATGCCACCTGTCATCTTCTTTCTCACCATGGAAATTAATGTCCCTCATGTCCATTTACATTGATGGATTTCAAGGACAAGAAAATTTTCCCAACCCTCTCTGTGTATATTTTTGAATTTTTTTAAAAATCCTTAATTGTCACTTTCTTCCCATTTCTTATATCTAACTCTCTCGTGCATAAAACCATATCACTTTCTCTACAACTTCCCACCATCAATCCACCATTGCTTAAATTTGAAATAGGTATATCAAGGCATCATTTTACTCCACTCCATGAAAGCATACAGGTCTCAAAAGGAAGTTTGAGTAAACAAGGAAGAAGAAGCAAAGAACGAAGAGAAGAAAACAACTAAAATCTCCATAGTCGTGAAATAAAGATTCGTAGAAACCTTGCAAACCAATGCACGAAGCAACGAACAATTTTTTTCTATTTTTTCCTCTATCCAAGACCATCAAAACATACCTTCAATCTCTCATCTCATGTAATAAATCATTCACAAGAAATAAATTTCCTTTCCACTCAACGAAGAAGAAATTGAATTTCCGTCAAACTAGTTGTCGATTTAAGAAAACTTTTACGTGAAAGCACGAGAAGAAAAAACATATCAGAAACATATTTTTTTCACAAACAAAGGAGAAAATCAAACCTGAAATATTGAGGTCCATTAATGGCTACCGTGTCCAGAAGCACTACTAGGTCCAAAATTTGAAAGTTTAAAATCTCCTGGACTATTAAGCGGGTAGGTCTAAAATTTTAGAGGGGTGATATTGGGAAAAAAAAACATATCAAAATAATTCATTTCATGTCAATTTGACCTCCAGAAGCCCACTTTCTAAAAATAGTGGGTCTTCTACATAGGGACTATTATTTTGGGAAAGTCAACAATACGAAAACTTGTGAAGGAGATAAATACATTAGATGTGCACTACATGTAAGAACTCATCGAATGAGAACTTTTTGCACTTACTAAAAATAGTAATTGGTCCCATGAGAACCTAATAAAAATAGAAAATTAATCCGAAAGGAAGGAGGAACGCATGGAGAAGGGGAAATCAAAATCACAACATTCACTTAAGGTTTGAGGGAGTTATTCTTTTTAGTTACTAAAAATAGTAATTTGTTATTCTAAGGAAAACATGAAGCGTAATTGGATAGGACGAGAAGTTGGAAGAACCCTTCACCTATGAGTATGAGATAGAAGACAATGATGTCTTATGTATGGACCTGAATGACCTAAGAACTCACATGACATCCAGAGACTGAAGGAATATTAAAGATTAGATATTCACCAGTGGCTTGTTCACTTCCATAGGACACCCAATCTCTTTCTAAAGTCTTGAGTTGGTCTTAGCCTGATCTCACCAATATAAGCCTAAAACATGAACCATTCAAGCTAAAAATGGTACAAAGCAATGGTGGTCATCAGCCCTAGAACCATCTCTCTTTCTCTATAGATACCGACATCACCTAGCATGGTCATCATCTCAAAAGACAAGTCCTTACACGATTGGGAAATAATGGATGCATACATGTAAGGGATTGCACTTGGGCCGTGGTTGAAAATAGGGAGAAATCCCTATAGGATTCCTAAGAACCTTATAAGGTGTGTTTTACGAGAAGGATATTCAGATGTCATCACTCTCCTCAGTAGAGTAATGAGCGAAGTAAGCTCAAGAGACTTCCAAGACTAGATGAGCCTTTTCATCTTAAATTTGTTAGAAGGAAAATAAAGAATTGACCGGGAGAAAATAATCAATGACAACCTCCATCTGTAACTTCTCCAAGTGCCAATGAAAAATAATTTCCATATGACTTCCTACTTTTTCTACCTTCTAGTTATCTCAAGATCATTCAAAGGATTGGGTCTCATACAAAACATTGACGCCAAGGTTCCTACATTCAAGAAACTTCCACAGGTGGTGATGGAGGAAATCCATAGGTATTTCACTTGCATGAATGACACGTTCACAATATAGGTGGTCTGAAGCTTATAAGGGGATCTTAAAGCTAGGATTTCATCACAAGGAGTGTCTTTGATCAAGAAATATGGTTCTTATTTCATATAATTCTCAACCTTCTCCTACCTGTGAGTTGTTGGATTCAACCAAGCCCTATTAAGGCTCTCTAAGTACCTTAGTGACCAAATTTTATTGTTCAATATCTATAAAGAATTCATTCAAGTTAATAATAATCTTAGAAGAAAGAGGAGGAATTTGATTCCATTTCCTATCTCTCTTGGGGTATTCACGTGCAAGAAATTGTATGAAGCATCTCATCTGGAGGTTTTTTTCTCATTTTACCTTGCATTCCTACATCACCAAGCCTAATTTTGACATACGAGAAGATCCCAACTTTTTTATGTCCCATAACTATAACATAAGTGACAAGTTAAGGAATACTTGGGCAATTGTATTGATGAATTTCAAATGCATGAAAAGGACCATATAAGGATGAAAATTAGCGAGATGAGATAATTCAAGTTCTCCTAGTATGAAGATATTTTACATGATGATGAGATAGAGATGTATGATCCTGAGGATGTGGCAGTCAAGATGTCCCCTGTACCTCTAATCAACATGAATCTTCATGAATTAGGGGATAAATTAGAGCAGAGCTCGAGAAGGTGATGAGGAGAATGTGAAATTGGTTTCAAAACAAGCAAGCCATGATCATCCAATAACAAGGAATTCCTTTGAGTCAGAAGCAAGCCTCACATCATTCATCTTCAAAATTCATAAAGGTGACTTCTAGTTCTAAACACTCTGGAGTGAGTTTGAAAATAAAGGCCATAGAATTGGAATCTTCTCCTCACGAGAAGATGCCAAAGAAACTTAGAGTAGAAGAAGGCTCATTTTCATCACTTTGAGAGGAATATTTAATCGCAAAAATATAGGAATAAAATATAGTGGCGTAAACACAATTAGATGAAGAACACATGGTTCAAGATCCATTCTTCAAGCCATAACAAGATTTTTCACCTCATGTTGCCACCCGTGCCTTTCCCATTCAGGATTTACCTCCTCCTTTTAAACATGGAACTCTTTGGTGCTCCTATCATTGATTCCAAGTCCAATGAGATGTTTCCTTGGATGTAGGAAACAAAATTCACCGACACCCACATTATGTAGCAAGTGGTAGCACCTAACCTTTCAGCAATTGTCTCATTGGCCAAAGAAAAAATATCAAGGAAGCTCACACATACACCTCACGGTTCTTGTGGGGAAAAAAATTAATCAAGCCAATAGATGAGATGACACCAACTGACTATGAAATGAGCACAATTCAACTAGGACCAGCAACTCATGAAAGGGATTTGAACATGTGTTAGTAATTTTCCGCTTGCATGGTGGCAAGGAATAAGGAGTATAAGAATAAGATTGATGAAATAAAATAGTAGGTGCAAACTCTGTCATTCTATGTGTAACATCTAGTTGATACTAATTCCATGAAAATTACCACTAATGAATTTTTTCCCATCAGTATCTTCCATCCATAATCCATAGGGAAGACACATGAGTTCACAATACAGGGGTGAGTGAATAATGAATGGATTAACTCAATTTCCAAAAAAGGGAAGTCAGTGCTCTAAGAAGCGGTCAAAATCTTCGCTTATATGTGTGCGACAACAAATAGGACATAGAAACTTAAGGAGGAATTGGAGAAAGAAAGGTACTATTGGGAACCTTTGGGCCCAATAGTATATGAAATGGGCAAAACTCATCATCAAGATTTTATTGACAAGTAAGATATTTAAAACTCTTTTAGAAGACTTGTCACATGTGTGAGCAAGGGCCTTAGAAATCAGGTTTGAGGAAATCAATCAGTCCATCACAGAGATAGAGGAGAATGAGGAACAAGCATACAAATTGTAGGATAGTGTAAATCAAAAAATTCAAAAACTTGAAGTACCTGCAATGGGAAAGGATACAACTACTAATGAGAACTCATCAGAAGGAGCACTTTTGTCACTTACTAAAAATAGTATGTGGTCCCACGAGCACCTGATAAAATTACAAAGTTGATCCATAAAGAGGATGAATTCAAGGAGAAGGGGAAATCAAATTTGTAATATTAAGTTGAGGTATGAGGGAGTTGCATTTTCATACTTACTAAAAATAATAAGTTGTTATTCTAAGGAAAACATGAAGTAGAAGTGGACATGAAAGAAGTTGGCACAACCCTTCACTTATGAGTATGAGATAGAAGATAATGATGTCTTTTAGATCAACTTGAATGACCCAAGAAATTACATGATGGCAGAGACCGAAAGAAAATTGAAGATTAGATATTCACTAGTGGCTTGTTTGCTGCCATAGGACACCCAGTGTCTGTCCAAAGTCTTGAGTTGGTCCTAGCCTACTCTCACCACTATGATCTGAAAGATGAACCATCCGAGCCAAAAATGGTACAATAATGGCAGTCATTAGCTTTAGAACCATCTCATTTTCTCTATAGATACTGACAACACCCAACATGGTCATCATTTAAAAAGACAGGGCCTTAAATGACTAGGAAACAATGGATGCATACGTGTAAGGGGTTGCGCTTTGGTCATGGTTGAAAATAGGGAGAAATCCCTTAAGGATTCCCAAGAACCTTCCAAGGTGTGAGTTTTGAGAAGGATATTTAGATGTCATCACTCTCCTCAGTAGAGTAATGGGCGAAGCAATCACAAGATACTTCCAAGACTGGATGGGCCTTTTCATCTTGATGTTGACAGAAGGAAAATAGAGAATTGACTAGGGGTAGATCATCAACGACAACCTTCATTTGTAACTGCTCCAAGTACCCATGATGAAGAAGTTCCACATGACTTCTTACTTGGTCTACCTCCTTGCTAGCTCAAGATCATTCAAGGGATTATCTCTCACATAAAACATTTCCACCAAGATGTATGTGTTTGAGAAAATTCCACAGGTGGTGATGGAGGAAATCCATAGGCATTTTTCTCATGTGAATTATGCATTCACACTGTATGTGGTATGAAGCTTATAAAGGGATCTGTAAGCTAGGATTTTGTCACAAGCGGTGTCCTTTATTAAGAAATAGTGTTCTTATTTCATAAAATTCTTGACCTTCTCCTACCTGCAAGTTGTTGGCTTTAACCAAGCCTTGCTGAGGCTACCTAAGTACCTTAGTGACCAAATTATATTGTTTGAGCTCTGTAATACAGATCATTCAAGTGAATAACAAGCTTATAAGTAGGAGGAAGAAGTTGATTCCATTTCTTATCTCTCTTGGGGTATTCACTTGCAAGATCTCGAATGATGCATCTCATCTGGAGGTTTCTTTTGCTCATTTGACCTTGCATTCCTACATCTCCAAGCCTAATTTTGACATCCAATAAGATCCTGACTCTTTCTATGTCCCAAAATTGTAACACGAGCCACAAGTCGAGGACTACTAGGCCAATTGCATTGATGAATTTTAAGTGTGTGAAAAGGACCATATGAGGATGACAATCAGTGAGATGAGGAAATTCAAGTTCTCCTAGTATGAAGATATTTTGCATGATGATGGGATAAATATGTATGATCCTGAGTACGTAGTAGTCAAAAAGTCCCTTGTACCTCCAATCAACTGGTATGTTCTTTAATCAAGGGATATATTAGAGAAGACTAAGAAGGTTATAAGGAGAACTAGAAATTTGTTTCAAAATAAGCAAGCCATGATCATGCAATACAAGGAATTCCTCCGAGTCGGAAGAAAGTCTCACATCATTCATCTTGAAGTCATAGATGTGACTTCTAGTTATAAACACTCTAGAATGAGTTTGAAAATAAATTCCACATAATTGGAATCTTCTCCTCACGATAATATAACAAATAAAATCAAGGTAGAAGAAGGTTCATTTGCATCACTTTGAGAGGAAGATCTGATTGTAGAAATGCAAGAAGAAAATATAGTGAAAAAAACACAAGTGGATAAAGAAAACATGGATAAAGATCCAATCTTCGAGCCACAACAAGATATTTCACCTCTTGTTGACACTCATTCCTCTCCCATTAAGGATTTTCTTTCTCCTTCAGAACATGGAACTTTTGGAGCACCTATCATTGAGCCCGAGTTCGATGAGATGTTTCCTTGGATGTAGGAAACAATTGTCCCTGACACCCGCACTATGCAGCAAGTGGAAGCATCTGATCTATCAGTGATTATCTCATTATCCAAAGAAAAATATCAAGGAAGCTCACACATACAGCCTCACGGTTCTACAATGGGGAAACAGTAATCAATACATTGAAGTGGCTCAGCCCAAAGTAATCAAGCCAGTGGATGAGATGACACCAAATGACTATGAAATGAGCACAATTCAACTAGGACCAACAACTCATGAAGGGGATTTACACATGTATCAACAATCTTTCGCTCGCATGGTGGCAAGGAATAAGGAGTATAAGAAGAAGATTGATGAACTAAAAGAGCAGGTGTGAACTCTATCATTCTATGTGCAACATCTAGTTGATCCTAATGCCACGACAATTCCCACTAAGGAAGTTACACCCATTAGTAGCTTCAATCCAGAATCCATCAGGAAGACACACGAGTTCACCATATAAGGGCAAGAAAATAATGAATGGATTAACTCAATTTCCAAAAAAGGGAAGTTAGTGCTCCAAGAAGTGGTCAAACTCTTTGCTTGTATGTGTGTGAAAATAAATCAGACATGGATACTCAAGGAGGACTTGGATAAAGAAAGCGACTATTAGGAACCTTTGGGCCAAGTGGTAGATGAAATAAGCAACACTCATCACTAGTAATTTATTGACAGAAAGATATTTGAAACTCATTCAGAAGACTTATCACATGTGTGGGCAAGGGCCTTGGAAATCAGGTTTGAGGCAATCAATTGGGCCATCATAGAGATGGAGGAGAATGAGGAACAAGTATATAAATTACAGGATAGTGTAAATCAAAAAATTTAGAAACTTGGAGTACTTACAATGGGCAAGGATAAAACTTCTAATGAGTTGATTGGTCCATTTGAATAATATGTCAAGAAAGAGGTAGACAACCCATCGTCCTTCACTAAGGATACCCTTGAATTCCTCTTAGAGATTTGGGCCTCCATTGCACTTATCACAGAGAAACATTCATCATGGTTTGGGAAGTGCAAAGATATCAGATTTCGATGATGGATGGATAGATACCTTGAGCTATATTCATATTCATAATGCCAACAAGGTGAAATCTGCAACATCTGGTTTTAGGAAAGATCTTGGAGGAATAAAGGCCTTCTCAGGAGCATGAAGTAGAAACCAGTGGGGAATAAGATCAAATACACTACAAGTAACTCATCCTTATGCATAATTTTCTTCTTTCTCTCTCTCCTCTTCTCACCCAACTCTCTCTCTCTCTCATCAATGTTATATTTTTGTGTTGAAGTTTGCACTTTTTAATTTAACTTTAAGCGACTTTATAAAAATAATGTAAACTTTAAGTCACCTTGTTTTTAAAAAAGAGACTTAAATATTTAAGTGGAATATGAATAGCCTAAAGTCACATTAAAGTATTTAAAAGTCACTGAGAAGATGAAGATTTGCCTCTTCTTCTATAAATTGTAACAAGCTCTTCATTTGGGCTTCTTCTTAGACAACTTCAAACTTCTTAGATGTTGGAGCTTTTTTTTTCAATTCATGAGAGATATATCCTTGTGAAGAGAGCAAAGAGATCACAAATTTATTCCATTTTCCTACTCAACAATGTCTTATATTTCTATGTTATGTACAATTTTTCTTGAGCTTCAATAAAGGAAGAATGAATTTTAACCTCTTTTTTGAGGATTTCGGTAGTAATTTGTGCTCATTAAAAACTATTTGGTCTTGTTGCTATTGCATAGATTTGTTTTCTTCTAAATTCAATTGCATGTAATAAAATTTCTTGCTGAAGTCTGTAAGTCTCTGATTTTCTACTTGTAGCATTAGTTTCTCTTCTCCAACTTTCTCACTCCCTTTCTCGCTTTCCTAGTAAATTCCTCTCTTACAGATATATGCAATATTTTTCCACGGGGTCAGTGGAGTGCCCCTATTGGATCCCCGACCAAAATTCAACCAAGATAAAACTCACTTTTTACTCGTACATGCACGTACAATAGCTGCACAAGTTAATTAGAGGGACTTAGACTCCCAAAGAGTTGGCTAGATAACCACCAATTTGGCCCTAAAAAATTTTCTTGCCAATAATTTTTTACACCCACCATGGGGTAAATTTAACAACATCTGCACCTGAATACAACCAAAAGATCAGAAAGGTTAAAAAAATATTAAAATTCAAAATTCAAAAAATAAAATTTCTAGATTTTGAATAGCTATATAAGCCTCATGTCTACAAACCAGGGCTATTCTGGGAAATCCTCTTCTTAAAAGAGATGAAATTCTCTTCCACTTCCAAGAGGATATTGCTTCAGATTTTAGAGAAGCTATTTGGCATAATATGTGAATTTTCAACCACTACTTCATTTCCATAAGAAATCTTGACCTTGAAGAAGAACGTGCAGCTGAATTGGAAAGGCAAATATAAATTCCAGCACCATAAAGAAGAGCATAGATTTCCAAGATGAGGGATAGAAGATACACCCACAAAATGAGATAAGGAGGAAAAACCAACCCCACTTTTAAAGAGCTTCAAATAAGACAAAATCTTCTCATAATTAAGAGGTATCCATTTCATCAAGAAACTGGTCATGTTGGGATCTTGAGTGTTGTTAATCCTTTAGATGTTGAATTTCCATACATTAATGATAACCTTGAATACTTCACTAACGTAGAGACCAAAGAAGAAGCTATAGAAAGAGAAGAAAGAGCAGAAGAGGGAATAAGAGATTATATTTAATAAATTGAAATACTTGGTGAGATGGAAGAAAGATCGATGTAGCGGAAGCTTGAGCCTTAGCAAGGTTAGAAGCTAGAAATAAAAATAGAATGGGGGATTGTGATTTTGAGGTTTGTATGCCTAATGTACCTTGGGGGTGGAAACATGGGACCACTCACCCTTTCTCAACCACTTCATGAGCTACCAGAAGGCTCAATGAAACAATTTCTAAAATTCAAAGGGGATGGTTCTCAACTCCCTGAAGAACATGTAGTAGCGTTTATCACCTCTTGCGGTCTATCATTGGGCGTTGAGAAAAAATATGTGGTAGTCCAAATATTTTTGGATTCACTCTAAGAAAAATTTGACAAATGGTTCTTCATGCTACCTTTGAGATCTGTCACTGCTTTGTGAAGATATTATAAGTACATTCGAACATAGGTTCAAGACCATGAAAGACTATCAGGATCTATTGGTCCAATTGGTACAAATGAAGAAAGAAACCTCCAAATCAATGAGAGAATTCATAGAAAGATATAATAGAGTGATAAGAATAATCCCTGAAGATGTGGTGCCTCCTAAAAATAATTTGAAGAGATTCTTCATCAATGCCTTGCCATCAGAAGTAGGTTTCTTCCTTAGAAGAACCCAACCAAGAACATTGAGGGAATCTCAAGACCACGTGATAGAAACCGATGATGATCTAATCTTGTCTAGTAAAGTTAAAGGCCCAATGGAAAACAAAAATTATAGAATTCAATCTTAGTCACCATGGACCCAATATTACAAAAATGGTAAATGACTTGGTCACCTTGAAGAAACAACTCTCCCATATCACAATGTGGAACACTCCAAGGAAGCCAAATCCTTGTCATAGACCAAGGATTGATCCCCTACTCATTTTATCACTCTCAAACCACCACCATTCAATGTCGCATGTGACATCGAAGAACCAAAGGAGGGAGTGGAAATTGAAGAACCTGAAGAATAAAATGCGGGGGATGATGAAAAGTATCTTGAGGTCGAGGAAGTTGATGGTGATATGCACAATGACCTAATTGAGTATGTTGATGATTAATATGATGATGGTGAAGAATATCTAAGTTTCTCATGTGTAGTTTTCACTCACGCACAATCCAAGAAAGGTGCTCCATCCTTAATGGCTATAGTAAAGGACAAGAAGAAGAAAGAAGATTCTCTTGTAGAGGTTCCACAAAATAAAATCATCAACAGAGGATCGCCGCTACCACCCTCAATGGATTCAGCTAAAGAAAAATATGACCCACTAGTTAGCAATGATCATGCTTTCATACTAATTAAGTCTTCTAGTCCTCCTAGTTTAAAAGTTACTAAAAATAATTCTCCTTAATATGTTGTTCGTGCAAAAAATATAAGGTTACTATCAAAACCTACATCCTCACCTCCTTCCAAGCTAGTTAATGCACCCATGCAAAGGAAAATTAAACCCCCAAAGTAGGAAAACCTTCACCACGTAAATCCTATGTCATTACGTAACATCTTCCTTTCCCGCCATAAACCCATTTGAATTTTTGGAACATAGGAGAAAAATTAAATTCCATCTCACAGAAATAGAATACCTACAAACACATCCTACCCAATTTGATAGGTTCATTGATGTAGTCCATGGTGGTAATCCTATAACCTTAGGTCAAAATTAGAAAGGATTACTCCCCACACCATCCATACCACCTTCTTGAAACATGTTAGCCCTCAGTTTCTCCAAAACCAACAAGGTTGAACCTTTCTACCTATCACTCCTCATTAAAGGCTTCTAGCTAAATAATTGCATCATACATTACGAAGCATCGATAATGTGATTCTGTCAAAGTTGTAAATTCTCTAGGCCTCACCTTGACCCGGAAAATAGCATCTAGTATTTAATGGAATCCAAACAAGTTTTGTTGGTAAGAATAATAAAATATGCACATGTAGCATTAGATAATTTTATAGATAACAAGGTGCTTTTAACTATCCTAGTGGTGGACATCCCAACATCCTTTTGCATGCTACTAAGCCAAAGCTTGCGAGATACTTGGGTGGAGAAATAAAAATGGATTGGTCATTTATAACTATTTCAATTAAAGGATAGATGAATAATTTTCTTCCAAAGTAAGGAAGATGAAGTTCGAATACAAAATTATGATGATCTAAAGGCAAACATTCTCTTTCAAGATAGTGGGCTAGGCAACTACTTCCTCACACCAGAGAAATATGAGAACTTTCCACTCCTTATGGAAGAGGAAGAAAATCAAGTTTGGATGATAGAATTTGATGGTAGTAATTCCAGTGTAGGTTTGGGAGAAGGCGTGGTTTTTACTCTCCTTCCAATGAATTGTACCCATTTGGCTACAAGCTACAATTTGATAATATAAATAACACAGCTGAATATGAAGCTCTCCTCTTAGGCATGGGCATGGAATAAGACATGGGAATCAAGAATTTGAGATACCGAGGTGATGTGGAGGTGATAGTAAAGAAAGTATGATAGCAATATCAAGTAAAACATCCAAGACTCTAGAACTATAGAAACAAAGTAAGGGACTGCATTGAATCTTTTCATGCATTATCCATCAAAGCTATCTTAAGAGAGGATAATAAAAAGGATTATTATCTTGCAATGGTGGCTTCCTAGTGACACCTCATCCTTCTTTTGGTAAATACAAGGTGACCATTGAAATGGTATTCAGGCCTAGTGTACCAGATAATGTAAATCATTGGCAAGTCTTTAATGATGATAACCAGATTTTAGCATTTTTGGAACAAAGGGATAATTTCAATAATCTCTTCTTTGAAGGAAGAAAAAATCCACACCAAGAAGTAGTAGCCAAAGAAGAGAAAGAAGGAATTGAATGGATTGATGAAAAGGAGTGATCAAATTGAAAGGAAACAAGATTCCTAAAGGCCTATTTTCTCTAGAACACCTCTTTGAAAAACACGACAGATTCATTCAAGAGAAATCAAAACAATCTTCCGGTGCCCAGCTGATTTTGATAAGGAAAACATCGGCACCCTGAAGGAGCCAAGGATGGTAAATATTGGAAAATGTTTCTCACCCAAGTAAAAGAGAGGGTTTGTTGTGTTACTCAAGAAATATTCATGTTTTGGCCTACTCTTATGATGAACTCAAATCCTTCCAACCAAATGAAATGCATCACTTAATTCCCTTGAAGAAGGATTTCAAGTGTAACACCTTGGACAAATTTTTATAATTATCTTTTGCATTACAAGCATTGGCATGTGATTTTCATGAGGTGTGTTTCCTTGATTTTTGAAAATCATGCTTGTTATGGGTAAATCATTTCTGCTCTTGGATTCATTGGACTGAAATGTTATGACTTGCAAGAATCCACTTTCACTTCTTATTGATAAGCTGCAATATAGTTTTGAGAGTTACAAACTTATCTCATGTACTGACTCATCCTTGGATCAATTTCAGTGATCCAAGGAATGTTTTAAATCTTCTTAACGAATCTGAATGGTAAATTGACATTCATTGGTGAAGAGACATAGCAGACTAAACCTTGTATGTTACAAGTTCTTTGGGCTTGAGTGATTGTGTCTTCATTTGGTTGTATGTTGTGCTTGGGTCTTTGGGATTGACCTCTGCAGGACATTATTGGCGTAAATAAAATTATTTTTCTTCATGACTACGAAGGGGATCAGAATCCTAAAACAAAAGGACTATCCTAACAGTATCCTAAACTAGGTAAGAGCACCTACTTCCTAGCTACATCTACTTAATTAGAGGTTATAATATAACCTAAGCTCTAGTGCTAAATGAATAAGGGGAGATTACTATGGTAATACTAGACTATGTTAACCTAATGCCTAATACTAATGGTTGTGAATTTAATCTAACCTAAGGTGGTATTACCTATGGAAATGTTTTAGACCTAAGGAAATTATTTAGGAAATGATTTTTGACTAACCTAAGTTTTGGGGACATCTAGCCTAAACTAATTAAAGAGGGGCCTATGGTCGCATGACAATGGCGATGGTTCCAATGGATTTGATTTGATTTGATTGGGTATTAATGCAAGGTGGTACCACCAATTTTGACAAGGGCTAGTTAACTTTAGTGGGGCTTACGTGGAGGCTTCACTAAGTATGGAATTGCATGTTGATTTGGAATTGGTATTTGCTAGTTTTGGGAGGGTGGCAAGGAGAGAGAAGTAGGAGAATTGGGAGTTATGGAATTAATGGATCTCAATTTTTGTGTGCAAACCATCTTGGAAACAAGGGAGGTAGATTTTTGGGAGGTTGTTTGGTTTTGCATGCCTCGCAAATTTTCTCTACATGGAGCTATCTGGTTCTTTGAACCAATAGTTTGACTTCTTATTCTTCTTTGCTATTTTTAGTTTATCTGGTCTATTTTTTATCAAGGGAATGTATAAGAGGCATTGGAAGAAAAATTATTTTGTTGTTGATCTATCATGGAGAAAAAAAAGGGTTGGAAGCTTGGCTAGAAGTCTCCTTTGAATTGGTAGAGGCACTATCAGGCATGATAGGCTCTACCCATTAAGATCTCTTGCTTTCTTCTAAATGAATCATTAAAACAACTCTGCTCTCATGAGATAATTAATTTTTGGATTTTTCTGGTTATTTACTTGCATATTTTAGGAAATCTCTGTGGTTTTTGGAATGAAAATCCATTACTAGCAATGATAGTTTTTAGGAAACTTTCTCTATGTTAGTTTAATGGTGGCATGCATGCAAAACTTGTTTTGGGAGCTCTGTATTGCATTCTGAAATTTGTATGCCAGGTTGATGTTGACTAAACTGGCATTCGTTGCCTTATGCTTTGTTCTGAACTATTTTTAGAGCCTGTTTCTTGTTTGAATTTATAGTGGAGCTTCTTGGTTGTTCTGGAATGGAATTTTTGCTTGTATGGTTATGAATCACTATTGTAGTCTTATGTTTCATTGAGCTTGTATTGGAGCATTCAATTTTTGCCAGGAGCTTGTAATTAAACTTTGTGTTATTGTGAGCTGAGTTGGATCTTGTATTGTTATGAAATTTTGTTGAAGGTCCATGATCGATGTTGTACTCATGTTCAGTACTTGCGTGATTCGAACTTGAAGTCAAACCGATGAGTTTTGTTCTGTACATATACTCTGAACTGGAAGGTTATTATTTTTCAAGGATTTGAAACTACTTGAACTCGTATTTGAACTTCATGTTTGTTTGAACTAGTATTATAGTCTTATGAAGTTCTGAACTTTTTTCAAATCTCGTGTTCAATACTTTACTAGTATTCCATTTGTGCATGTTTGAACTTGTGTTGGAATCGACGTGTTTGATTCTATACTTGTATTCTTGAGCTGGAGTTTTGTGGGTATTAAGGATTTGAAAAGCTTTAAACTCATCATGGACTATCTGCTCGAAAGGGGTCTTGAGAGATTTTTTGTTTTGAAGTAGACTTGGTAATCTCTTTTGAGATCTTCTTCTTGTAGCTTCTTGTTGGACCGATTGTGGTACTTCTATCTTTAGACTATACCACCTTCTTTGAACATGACAGGGCGTGTGAATATGAAGTGTATCATATTCTTCTCTTCCCTGAGTGAACCCGTGTCCTGATGAAGTTTGACTATTTTGTTCATAGGATTAATGGTCTGTAACAATGTCTTGTTGTGGGTTTGATTGATTTTTTTCATTCGTTTGGAACAGTCGTAACAATTTTGGAGACTTCTGGAAATGCAATATTTACTCTCCTTCTTGTTTTAGATGTTGAAACAAATACTTTCCCTTTGTCTTAATCTTTTAGCTGGAACTTGAGAGTTAAGTTTGTGATTCTGTTTGATCGAGTTGGAGGTAAGATTAGAAGATATCTTGACTTAAGTGTCGTTGGGGTTTCTTTCTCTCTTTTGATCTATTGTTTGATTCTTGGGTTTTATTAGAAGTTGAATTTAAACCTATTATACTAAATTTTGTATGAAAGGATACAATATCATTGTTCAGAATGCTTTGAATTAATGTTCTTATTTCGGATCATGAACTACTTATTTTGTTGCATTATGTTGTTGAAGCCTTGTAATGGGATTTCAGTCTTTGTGTCATAAGTTGTATTGAACCCTGTATATCTTACACTGTTTGTGGATTTCTATTCCTTGTTGGGTTCATTGAACGAATCTCTGGGTTTTGAAAAGAGAAATGAACATGATCTCTTGGGGACAGTATATTGTTTTAGGGACTGTACTATGTAATTCATTCTGTGAACTGAATTTGAACTTGTGTTTGATGAATGGAATAGGTAAACCAGTTTGTAATATTTGTAATGGAAAGTTTGAAGTGTGCTTTCTTTAACTGTGTGTTCGGTTTTGTGTTCTCTTTTGGAAACCAGTTAAGGAATTCTAATTTTGGAATAGAAATGAGAATTCATTTCATAGTATAAATGAAATGAATTATGGATTGGGTCCTTTTCTATTTAAGATCTTTTTCTTTTATTTGGATAAGTTGACTAAGCTTCTTTGAATTTGATTCTCTTCTGAGATGGAAAATTCTTGTGGATTGTTTGGTCTACTTTGTATAAGTCATTGGTTGTTATGAAGTGGAAATAAATTAACTAAATTGGTATGTTGGAAAGAAAATAATAACATACATAGATCGAATGTTTTTCTTGATTGAGTCACACTCCATTTGGATTGATATTGGAGGGTTTTCTTTTTGCACTCTTTTTTTATTATGAACCCTTCTAGGATGGATTCAGGATTCTTGTTTAGATTTTGTCTCTTATTTATAGAATCCTTATATTGATATTCTTGAACTGAAGCAGTTAGGTGAGTTCTAAACCTATTTTTGTCTTTCAAATGATGAAGTGTGTAAGGAGTAGTATGTATTGATTCTTCTTCTTTGCTTAAGTTGTAGGATGAATCATCCTAATATGAGCTAGGATGAAATTAACTTCTTTTTCTTCTTAGAAAAGATAAATGTGTATTTCTATTCTTATGGAATTATGAAACAATTGGATGACAAGACCTATTGATTGTTTTAAAGTAATTGATAGGATCAATTAAACCATATGATATAAATGTAGGTGTTGCAAATTATATTATGATCTTTCCTTAAATGTGAATTCAAAATCTTTAATTGTACTTCTTTTCTAGATGTTATTACTTATGATTATTTTTATGATATATTAATTGTTTCATTAAAGCAAAGTTGTTTTAATGGAACAATTAGTGGAATGCACTTCACTTTAATGCTTAGTGCTTATCATGCTCGGTTCATTGAAATAACCCATGCTAGCAATTTTTACAGATGGAAATCATAAGTGATAAAAGAAGGCAAGAACTTTCATGATATATTGGCTTATTGAATTCTAGATCTTATGTAAAGAGTTTCGAATCATTCTTGAGTTGTAATGAAAAAGAAAAGTGATGTTATTTTAAGATATTAATTATGATTGACGTGCGAGAATGTTTGAATTGCATAGTCTTGTAAATGTATATTTAAAATCATGAATTGAAAGGTTTTGTGTTGGACTACAATTTGTGATATGAATACTTTGGTACTTGTATGATGGAGATAATAGTGATATCTTTGTGGTATTCTTCATATCTGTTTATACTATTGCTGATATAAGATAATGAATTGGATTAAGGAGATAGTATAATCTCCCTTATATTAATGAACTTTTAAATTGCAAGGATTTCATTCTCTAATTACACAACTAGAGTTTAATAATGAAATATGCTTTGGACATACAATTAAACTATGTAATTAATGAAGCGATAAAAAGGTTATGTTAAACCTGACATCTAACCATGAAGAGGAAGACTCTTCCTCTCATGGAATGAAAGGTAAAAGGAATAGTGGTATGATATTTAATCGTTATACTTCATTTTTAAAGTAAACACTAGTTGAATCTAAGTGAATGACACACTTGATTTGGATAGCTAAGTTGAGTTAAGGATTAAACGTTCGATGTTTGATGTCATGTTTTTGGGATAACTATTTGTTATGCCATGAAAACTAATAACAAATGCAAACATAAATTAATGAATTTATCTATATCTAATCGGGAAAGTGTTGGATAAAGAACTTAAGTAATATTGGAATTAGGGTTAGGCATGGTTGTTATAATATGAATCTTAATCCAATTTAATTATGATTAATAACCAATAAGGGAGTATGTACATCTTGATGATTCAATTCTAACGGATGTTGGCACATGCCAATTGTAGGAATGTACCCTCGAGGAGTCCCCTGGACTTCTCAAGGATCTGATGTTGTAGTTTACATGTAGAAAAACCCTTCTATATTTGTTCATCTAGATCTACACACATCTAAACTTGAACTTAGTTTCTCTCTAGGTCAAGTTAGTAACATGTTCAGGATAGGTAGTATCTTTCTATGACTTAGGGTACCTTGGCACATTTGGATGACTTAGGTCAGCTGAGTATGCCCATATACCCTAAGCCATCGTGAGTGTCTTCCTATAACAAATTATGTTGCTAACTGGGGCTAGGGTCGAACCTTGGGCAAGTGGACTAATAGTAGTCAGTAAAGACCATTCTAGATAACAAAAGAGTGAGGTGAAGGATGTATTCTAGAATGACGAGTATGTCATCTAGGAATAGTAACATGAATAGTATGTTGAAAATATTTGGCCAAAGTATCACAAGTTGCTGGTTGCATTTTCCTATGTCACCTAGTTTAAAGCAACGTGATGTCAGATGAATATTGGTAACAAATATTTAGATAGGTTATTTAAATAGATAACTCAGTACCTGGAATAGGGTAGGTGAACCAAGTATGCGTATTATACATAAAGTATTCTATACTTTAAGTAAACATGAGAGATCAGTTGGTAACGAGTCATGGAATAAGAGATCGGTAGTAACCGATTCATTACACTGTATATGGTTATACTGTTATGAGATTGATTGGCATGAATGTGTGTTCTAAAGGATTTTTATTTAGAAAAAATAACATCCCTTATTTCGAAAGTCTTAAAATGGGAATGTTACATCCATTCAAGCAAAAACAAAGGCCATATAACCCAAATATTGTTTATATCATTAAAGAGGAGGTAATGAAGATTCTTAATGCAAGGATTATATTTCCCATCCATCATTCAACATGGGTGGCCAACATTGTGCCGGTGCGAGAAGAAGAATGATGAAATAAGAATATGTGTAGATTTCCACAACTTGAACCAGGCATCATTGAAAGACAATTATCCTCTCCCTATCATGGACCACATTTTGTAAGCAATCATTGGATCTAAAATTATTTCATTGCTTGATGGATTCTCAAGGTACAATCAAATCAAAGTGGTAGAGGAGGATCGCACCAAGACAACCTTCACAATGCCTTGGGGCACTTTTTCCTACAACAGAATGCCTTTCGGCCTAATCAATTTGGGAGCTACATTTAAAATGGTGATGGATTTGGAATTAAAATATTTAAATCATTTCATCATCATATATCTTGATGATCTCACGGTGTTTTCAAAGAAGAGTTGAGATCATATGCATCACTTAGAACAGTACTTACAAGGTGTTGAAAAACATGACATATCACTAAACCCCGAGAAAGTGCATTTTTGGAGTTATGGAAGGCAAGTTACTAGGGCACATTGTGAATAAACATGGAGCACACATTGATCCTGAGAGATTATGATCCATTCAAGCACTATCTCTACCCACAAGCAAAAAAGGAGTTCATTCCTTCTTTGGAAAGGTGAATTTTCTTCGTTTCTTTGTTCTTGAGTTTTCTAAATTGACAAAGCACATCACCACCATGATGAAACCATAGGAAAACTTCAAATGGAATAATTAAGGGAAGGAAATGTTTGAAGATATCAAAAAATCCATTGCTAAGGCTCCGACCCTTGTGTCTCCATATTTTAATAAAGATTTCATCATGTATTGTTATGCATCAGAACATACCCTCTCTGTCATTATTTTTCAGAAGAATGATGAAGGCATGGAAGCACCTATTGCTTTAATTAGTTGTCTATTGAAAAAGCATGAACTAAACTACAGTAAATTGGAAAATCATTCTTATGCAATGGTGAAGGCTATAAAAAAAATCAGATTTTACATCCTCAACTCTCACACAGTGGTGATGGTTCTGACAGTGCACTCAAGTCCATCTTGACACGTGAAGATATTAGAGCTAAAAGAGGAAATTGGATTGCAAAGACTCAAGAATATGACTTATAGATTCAACCCTCTAATCTGGTAAGGGGAAATGGCTTGTGTAGGTTGATTTGCTGAAGATGAAACACTCAAATCTCAACACGGTGAAGACAATTATGCTTGCTTAACTTGTTCCAAAAATAATCCATAGGTTATCTTTGTAACCACCACTAATGAGTGGTATGCTGATATTGCATATTACTTAACCTATGAAGAATGCCATTCTCATATTTATTACAAGGAAAGGAGAGACCTCAAACCGAAGGAAACAAATTTTGTAACTGGAATCATGCACTTTACAAAAGAATTTAGGATGGATGTTTCCTTAGGTGTGTAGATAAAGAGCATCAAGAAAAAATGATTAAAGCATACCATGACCAAGCATGTGGTGGAAATTGTTCATCAATGGTCACTACACACAAGATCCTCTAAGGAAGGTATATTTGGCCCACCCTCTTTGTAGACACTCAGGAATGGTTTTCCAAGTGTGAAGCATGCCAAAAATTCATTGGGAGACCACAAGTTGTTGCACTACTACTTGGGCTAGTTTTTATTGAAGAGTCATTTCAGTAGTGGGGACTAGATTTCATTGGTGTTTTGAATCCTCACTTAATCCCAAGACACACCTACGTTCTCATAGTGATACACTACTTCAAAAAATGGGTGGAAGCGACTCTAGCCAAGTAAGCCAACATCGAAAAAGTATGTAACTTCATTAAGGAAAATATCATAGTACATTTTGAAGTGCCACAAAAGATTATAGCAGACAATGCTACCTATTTCTCTTTAAGGGAGTTGACTGAGTTTTGTTATGGCTATGAAATCTCTTTATCTCATTCATCGAACTACTATCCATAGGAAATGGACAGGATGAATCAAGCAACAAGAACATTGTAGCCATTATCTCGTAAACTCGTAGATGAAAACCAAAGGAATTGGCACAAAAATTGTATGATTCATTGTGGGTAGATAGGATAACTCCCAAGAAGGTAATAAGTATGTCACCATTCTAACTATTGTGTGGGGTCGAAGCAAAAATTTCCATCATGATTGAGATGTCGGCTCTCAAGTTTCTACAAGGAATAGAAGATGGACAATACAAGGATTCCATTAACAAGAGGATCCTCTTTCTTGCGAAGCTAGAAGAAAATAGAATCCGAGTGGTGGACCATATTAAAGAGCACCAATTGAAAATAAAGAATATTTTTGACAAGAAATCCAAAGCAAGAGAATTCAATGTTGGAGACTTCATCTTGTTATGTGACAAGAGAATGGGCGAAAGGAAGCCAAGGAAATTTTGATTCATTATGGCTCGGACTTTTCCAAATTCGTGAAGCTTTGCAGAGAGAATATTTTTCTACTCTCATATTTGGATGGAATGCCACTAGAATTTCCTCACAGTGGGAAATACCTAAAATTGTATCATTAATAGAAGTGGGTTGTCCCGTGCCTTGTACCATAGGTGATTGTTAGGTATGATCCCCTTTATGTTGTGTTTCATGTATTTCCTTTCCGTCATTTTGTGTGTGTTTGTGTGTGTTTTCTTCCTTCTTCATTATCCTTCTCTCTTGTAAATTGTACATGACTATGAAAGACCTAATGGATAAGGCCTTTGGTCGATGAATCATATGGTCTAAAATTTAAATTCTAGATTTCTCGTGTCATGTCTTCGCTACACTCATTCCATGTAATGTCCCCAAGCTACAACCAGCTATTGTCATGCAAATGTGCAACAAGGAAATTAACAATTTATGAGCATAAAAACTATACCACTATGTTATTTTTTTCAATTTTGATCATTCCAAGACACCACGGGTCTATCCATCCAGTCCAGGTTCATTCCCCCTAAGTTATTTTAGGAGTTCATAAAAATTGAAAACTACAGGCGGTTGTGGGAAGGGCTATCATTAGTCTTCCTAGGAATGGAGCAACACCATGGAGTGGAGAAAAAAATATGAAATGGACGTGGAGGTGATTCAAAGGTATTGGGACATCATATAAATGATTCAAGAATATTTTGTAAGGGCTTGAAGAAGTTGGGGTAGTTTTGCCAAAATTAGGGTTTACATGCCTAGTCAATACAGGCCAAATCAACATTTGAGCTTTGGAAGGTGATTCCAAAAGCTTCAGATGGATTTAGGAGAAAAATGAAACATCACTGGAAATATATTTCTAATTCCTACAAGATGGTGAAATCCATTTTCACAACACTTAGGCGCATTGGGTGCGAGCATTTTTGCTCGGGCACAAGTGGAGTACCAAATCAAAAATATGATTTTCAGGGATCAAATGGAATAATAAAGACATGAAACCCACACCATTGGATTCAAAATTTAATTTCTAGTCAGGATCATATAACATTTTTCTGAAAAAATCCATCAAGAGCTCAAGTTATCATCATCGTAAGTTATCCTCTTAGAGCAAGTTCGGGGAATTAGCCAAATATTAAGAGGACACGTGTCATCTCCTGGAGCTTGGAGGGATTTTTTTGTCCCCAAAATCCCTTGGGGTTAGGGATATAAACCTTGAAAAATTCTCCCAACCCCTATGTAACCTCTAAAACCCAATGTGACCTTGAGGATTGTCGATTCTCAACCCCACGTGTAATTTGGAGCTCAAATTCCCTACCATCAGATCTTCGCCACATGTCAGCTCCAAGATCACATTGGAATTTTATATCCATCATGTCCCTCACATTTCAAGGATATAAAACCTTGGAAAAATTTCCCAGACCCTCTAAGGGAGACTTTTGGTCACCCATGTGACCCACTTCCAGCCCCTCGAGCTGATTTTCTAGCTCTCACTCCCTGTTTTTGGATCGATGCCATGTGTCATCTTCTTACTCACCATGGAAATTAATTTCCCTCATGTCACTTTTAGGTGAGGTACGTCAGGGACAAGAAAATGCACCTAGCCCTCTCTATGCATTTTTTTGAAATTTTTAAAAATCCTTAATTGTCACTTTCTTCTTGTTTCTTAAATCTAACCCTCTCGTGCACAAAACCATCTCACTTTCTTTGAAACTTCCCACCATCACTCCACCATTTTGGACATATAAATAGGTATATCAAGGTATTTTTTTCCTCCACTCCATGAAAGAATACATTTCTCAGAAGGAAGTTTGAGTAAACAAGGAAGAAGAAGCGAAGATCGAAGAGAAGAAAACAACTAAAATGTCCATAACATTGAAACAAAGACTCGTAGAAACCTTGCAAACCATTACACGAAGAAAAAAACCATTTTTTCATGTTTTTTCCTCTATCCAATACCATAAAAACATACCTTCAAACTCTCCTCTCATGCAATAGATCATTCACAACAAAGAAATCTCCTTTCTAGCTCAACGAAGAAAAATTAAATTTCTGTCAAACCAGGTTGTCAGATTGAAGAAAAATTTCACATGAAGCACCAGAAGAAAAAACCCATATCAGAAATATAATTTTTTTCAAAAACAGATGAAAAAAAGACCTGCAATTTTGAGGTCCATTAATGGTTGTTGCGTCTAGAAAACTCTTGCTAGGTCTAAAATTTGAAAGTTTAAAATCTCCTGGACTATTAAGCAGGTAGGTCTAAAATTTTAGAGGGAAATATAGGGAAAAAACCCATATAGAAAAAATTCTTTCTATGTCAATCGACCTCTAGAATCCAACTTTTTCATAGGGGACTACTATTTTTGGAAATTCAGCAACAGAAGAACTTGTGAAGGATATGAGAGACATTGGAGGTGCACTGTAGCTGAGAACTCATCGAGAATCAGCACTTTTGGAACTTACTAAAAAGAGTAAGTGGTCCCATGTGAACTGCTAAAAATATAAAGTTGATTCGAGAAAGAGGGGGAATGCAAAGAGAAGGGAAAATCAAAATCGCAACATTCAGTTGAGGTTTGAGGGAGTTACATTTTCATACTTGCTAAAAATATTAAGTTTTTATTATAAAGAAAACATGAAGCATAAGTTGATAGGATAGAAGATGGCACAACCCTTTTCTTGTGAGTATGAGATAGAATATAGTGATGTATTTTACATGGAACTAAAAGACACGAGAACTTGCATGATAGATACTGAGACCAAAATAAGATTGAAGATCAGATATTCACTAGTGGCTTGTTCGCTTCCGCAAGACACCTAGTGTTTTTCCAAAGTCTTGATTTGGTCTTAGCCTTATCTCACCACTATGATCTTGAAACATGAACCATCCGATCTTACAATGGTACAATAATGGTGTTTATCAGCCCTAGAACCATCTTACTTTCTCTACAAATACCAACATCACCCAGCATGGTCGTCATCTCAAAACATGGGGCCTTGCACAATTAGAAAATGATGGATGCATACTTACAAGGGGTTGTGCTTTAGTCATGGTTGAAAATAGGTAGAAAGCCCTCAAGGATTCCCAAGAACCTTCCAAGGTGTGAGTTCTAAGAAGGATATTTGAATTTCATCACTCTCCTTAGTAGAGTAATGGGTGAAGCAATCACAAGAGAATTTCAAGACTAGATGGGCCTTTTCCTCTTGATGTTTTCGCAAGGAAAATAGAGAATTGAATGTGGGAAGATCATTAATGACAACCTCCATCTACAACTACTCCAAGTACCCATGAAAAAAGTTCCACATGACTTCTTACTTGGTCTACCTCCTCACTAGCTCAAGATCATTCAAGGGATTGGCTCTCACGTAAAACATTGTCACCAAGGTGCCTGCATTCAAGAAAATTCCACAGGTGGTGATGGAGGAAAGCCATAGGAATTTCTCTTGCGTGAATGACGCATTCACAATGTATGTGGTTTGAAGCTTAGAAGGGGATCTAGAAGCTAGGATTTCATCACAAGCAGTGTCCTTGATCAAGAAATATGGTTCTTATTTCATACAATTCTCGACCTTCTCCTACCTATGAGTTGTTGGCTTTGACCAAGCCCCGTTGAGGCTTCCTAAGTACTTTAGTGACCAGATTTTATTGTTTGATCTCTACAGATAGATTAGTCAAGTGAATAACAAACTGAGAAGTAAGTGGAAGAAGTTGATTCCATTTCTTATCTCTCTCGAGGTATTCATGTGCAAGAGCTCGAAGGATGCATTTAATCTAGAGGATTTTACTCATTTGACCTTGCATTCCTACATCTCCAAGCCTATTTTTCACATCCAAGAAGATTCCAACTCTTTCTTTGTCCTAGAATTGCAACATGATACCCAAGTTTAGGACTATTGGGCCAATTACATTGATGAATTTGAAGTGCGTGAAAAGAACCATATGAGCATTACAATCAGTGAAATGAGGAAATTCAAGTTTTCCTAGTATAAAGATATTTTACATGATGATGGGACACAAACATATGATCCTAAGTACGAGGTATTCAAGATGTCCCATGTACCTCCAATTAATTGGTATGTTCATGAATCAGGGGATATATTAGAGTGGAATAAGAAGGTGATGAGGAGAACTAGAAATTGGTTTTAAAAGAAGCGAGCCATGATCATCCTATCACATGGAATTCCTATAAGTTAGAAGAAATCCTCACATTAGTCATCTTCAAAATTTATAGAGGTGACTTCTAGTTCTAAACACTTTGGAGTGAGTTTAAAAATAAAGGCCACATAATTAGGAGCTTCTCTTCACGAGAAGACACCAAATAAACTTAGGGTAGAAGAAGGCTCATTTACATCACTTCAAGAGGAAGATTTTTTTGCAGAAATGTAGGAAGAAAATCTAGTGGAAAAAACACAAGAAGATGAAGAATACATGGTTAAAGATACACTCTTTGAGCCAAAATAAGAGGTTTCACCTCTTATTGACACCCATGCCTCTCCCATTCAGTATTTTCCTCCTCCTTTAGAACATGGAATTGTTGGTGCACCTATCATTGAGACCGAGTCTGATGAGATGTTTCCTGGGATACAAGAAATGATTTTCCTGAGACCTCCATTATGCAACAAGTGGCAACACATGATCTATTAGTGATTATTTCATTATCCAATGAAAAAATATCAAGGAAGATTGCACATAGAGCCTCATGGATCTACAGTGGGGAAAAGAGTAATCAATACATCGAAGTGGCTTGACCCAAAGTAATCAAGCTAGTGGATGAGATGACACCAGCTGACTATGAAATGAACACAATTCAACTAGGACTAGCAACTCATGAAGGGGATTTGCACATGTATCAACAATATTTTTCTCACATGGTGGCAAGGAATAAGGAGTATAAGAAGAATATTGATGAACTAAAAGAGTAGGTGTGAAATCTATCATTCTATGTGCAACATCTAGTTGATCCTAATGCCACAAAAATTCCCATTGAGGAATTTGTGCCCATCATTAGCTTCAATCCAGAATCCATCAGGAAGACACACAAGTTCACCATACAGGGGAGATCAAATAATGAATGGATTAACTCAATTTCTGAAAAATGGAAGTCAGTGCTCCAAAAAGTGGTCAAAATATTTTCTTATATGTGTACGAAAGAAAATTGGACACAGACACTCAAGGAGGACTTGGATAAATAAAGGGACTATTGGGAAATTTTGGGCCAAGTAGTAGATGAAATGAAAAACACTCATGATGAGGAATTGATTGATAGGAAGATCTTTTAAAATCCTTTGAAATACTTGTCACGTGTGTGGATGAGGGCCTTGGTAATCAGGTTTGAGGAAATCAATTGGGCCATCATAGAGCTGGAGGAGAATGAGGAACAAGTGTACAAATTATAAGATAATGTAAATCAAAAAATTCAAAAACTTGGAGTACTTGCAAAGGGCAAGGATACAAGCTATTCATGATTTGATTGGTCCATTTGAAGAATACATTAAGAAATAGGTACACAACCCATCTTCCTTCACTAATTATACCCTCAACTTCCTCTTAGAGATTCCAGCCTCCATTGCAATTATAGCAGAGAAACATTCATCATGGTTCGAGAAGTGTAAAGACATCAATAGTGTGGCAAATAGATGGACAGACACCTTGAGTTACATTTTTATTCCTAATGCCGACAAGGTGGAATTTGCAGCATCTCATTTTAGAAAATATCTTAGAGGAATAGTGGCCTTCTCAGGAGGGTGAAGTTGAAACCATTCAAGGAGTGGGATCAAATCCATTGCAGTGGCTCAACCTTCTACACAATTCTTCTTTTTCTTCTTCATGTTCTTCTTTCTCTCTCTTCTCTTCTCACCCAACACTCTCTCTCATCAATGTTATATTTTTGTGTTGAGGTTTACACTTTTTAATATAACTTTAAGTGACTTTAGAAACATAATGTAAACTTTAAGTCACCTTGTTTTTATAAAAGGGAATTAAATATTTAAGTGGAATATGAACAGTCTAAAGTCACATTAAAGTATTTGAAAATTCACTAGGAAGATGAAGAGTTGCCTCTTCTTCTATAAATTGTAACAAGCTCCTCATTTGGGCTTCTTCTTAGAAAACTTCTGAGACTTCTTAGATGTTGGAGCTATTTTTGTGAATTCATGAGAGAGATATCCTTGTGAAGAGAGCAAAGAGATAGAAAATTTCTTCCATTTTCCCTACTCAACAATGTCTTCTATTTCTATGTTATGTACAATTTCTACTTGAGCTTCAATAAAGGAAGAAGGAATTTTAGCCTTTTTACTGAGGATTTTAGTGGTACTTTGTGCTCATTAAAAACTTTTGGTCTTATTGCTATTACTTACATTTTTTTCTTCTAAAGCCAAGTACATGTAATAAAATTTATGGCGCTAATGTATGGAAGTCTCTCGATTTTCTACTTGTAGCATTATTTTATCTTTTCTAACTTTATCACTCCCTTTCCCACTTTCCTATAAAATTCCTCTCTTGCAGATATATGAAAGCTTTTTTTCCACGAGTTCAATGGATTGCCACTTGTCGGATCCTCAAGCGAAAGGCTACAGGATAAAACTCAATTTTTACTCATGCATGCACTTACAACATCTACACTGATTAAGTAGAGGGACTTAGACTTTGAGCATTGGCCGGATAACCACCTATTTGTCCTTGACAATTTTTTTCACCAACAAGTAATTATTATGTTGAATGATTTCCTTATTATATGTGTTACCATAATTATTATTTTATGGTGTATCTTCTTGCATGAATTGTTATTATGATGATTATGTAGGTCTAACATCTTATTAAGGAAATAAAGGAGGGAAGCTGGTGGTTGCACGAGCTTCGTGTGAGCGTTTAGACTTTTTCTAGATAAAGTGCCGGTGCACCTAGCTAGGTGTTGGTACAAAATTAGTATAGATATCTCTCGGATATTTAATGTTTTAGATTTGTATGAGTTTCATGAAGGAGATATTGATGTTAAGAGTCAAATCATAAATTATCTAGATAAATATGCACTAGAAGTTGAAGAAACTTTAGACCGGAGAAAAGAGATACCACAAAAGAATTTTAAAGAAATTGAGACCATACTAGACTCAAGAGTGACAAATAAGACACATAGAAAGGAGCACATGCAATATTTAGTGAAGCGGGAAGATCGTGCAAAAGAAGTGACGTGGATAAGTTTGAAGGAACTTGGTTAGCTTAGCCATACTACGGAGCCCAACTCATGAGACAGACCTCACTTTTTTTTACATGGGCTACTTGATATAGGAGCATCGCAAAAACTCAAAGATTGCATGTATTTTGACATTTTCACTAGGAAGGTGCACACACAAGATGTAGAATAGGCCATCAAAGACAATAAGGTGTGGAAGAAAAGCTGTAAGGTAGCACGTAGAATATTTGACAAAGGAATACCCTATGTAACCAATTACTTGAATGTTTTTAACTAGATAGTGGGGAATGAAAATCATTCAACGAGGAAAATGGAAAGTGCATAAAGCAAATAATAGGGGGGAAATACCGGGTAGTAGGTGAGCAGAGGACTATCAACTCGAAGTGACATGGAAGTTCCTTTTATGTTATATATGTTATCTTAAATGTCCCTTTCCCTAATCCTCCTTCCTATCCACTTACATGTTCACAAATCATTAAAGATGATCCTATTGTTGTTGATAATGATATTCATATACCCTCTTCTTATTATTCTCAACCAAATACTTGTTCATTGAATATTTTTCTTCCTAATGATGTTAATGTTAGTGCAAAATCACAGCACCCCTGGATGTTGATCAGATTTCTAGGTTGATCACTCTAGCATCCAGTGTGATTGCACAACATTGAATCCTTCCTCCAAGTGTGGGACTTGCAAGAATGAGAAAGGAATCTCCAGAGAAGGCTGGTTCCTGCTCCTAAACTACCTACCACAAGCTATTCCAGTGCAGGAAAGCTAATCTAAACCTAATCTAACCATGCCAAGGAGACAGAGAGAGAGAGAGAGAGAGAGAAAAGGGAAAAACAGCAAAGGCCTACACTAAAACGGTGATACACCGAGAGAATGAGAATGTTTAACATCTATCAAAACTGCCACGGAACAAGGAGAGGTGAGCAATGGGAAGGATGGACAGATGCATCACAGGCCCAAGGATAGATTTCACATAGAAAATGTCCCAAAGCTCCATGAACACAGCTCCAGACCTGCAATGAACATTCAAACTTGCACAAATACCTGTAATGAAGAGAGGCAAGAAGAAAACAAGTGAAAAATGAGCAAGGATGGACAGATGTATCACAAAACATGTTTTTGTTGCTTCAAAAGTTTGCACAGAACATCATTTCAATAGTAAAAGGTAAAAACACCATTATAGAGCAAGGGAGGAGGTTCGAAATCCATTTTCAACCACGGAGAAGAAAGCGAAGGGAGGGAAGAGCCGAAAAGATGAACAACTTGAATGTCTTTTTCTAAAATGAGCCAAATCTAGCTTTTACATTGCATGGGTCGAGCCCATGAGAGAGAAAACGTACAAAAACATGGGAACCCATTCCTCATTGACTAAAAATGCACTAAATCAGCATGGAGGACCTCACAAACCCATACCCTATCATTTTTGGTTGTCCGAGAAGAATGCGACCCATTTACGCATTGGCGGTTGTTGAAACGTCACTTCTGGCCATGACCACGCATCAGAGACATCTTTCAAATTTTCTCTATCCAAACTAAACCAAAATTAGAGATTGACCATGGAATCCTATAGATAATTTCATAAGCTTTCCAATGATATAAAGAACATGCAAATCTGAGCTCTGGATCAAAAGATATGGGGTCTCGAAGTTTTAGGAAAAAAAAAGTACAAACAACCAGATTTTGAATATTTTCCCGTGCTTTGCTACTGGATGACACGTGTCGTCAGTGCTGATTGGCTGCACAATTCTCTCTCCTCCACCTTTCCATGGGCTTTCCTTTGAAATTTTGACCTTTTTCATACTTTGGAAAAATTCTCATTTTTTCCCCACGCCCCGCCACAGGACACATGGCATGCTTTGGTTGGTTGTGAGGGTGCGGGGCATCTTTACCTTTTAGTTTTTTGGCCAAAAATTTTGCCAAATTCTCTAAGTCCTCCCCGAGCTCTGTACTTCCCCCACCTTAGGACATGCGTCCTCTTTTTATTGGCTTGGGCCAACACTCCAACTCGCTCCCTTTAAAACTCGGCCAAAAACACTTAGTCGAAATTTTTATTGTGCGTCCCCTTGTGACACGCGTCACATTCTGATTCGTTGGTGGCTTTTTTGGGTCTTCTTGTCCCTCGCATATTTTTGGCCCAGATGTCCCAAACTATCTGGGAAAAATTTCTCCAATCCGCCCGATTCGGGCTTCCCATCCCCTCTTTAAGGCGAAGACACGTGGCACATTTCCATTCGCTTTCGACTCTTTCGGCTCCTCGCGTCCCTCATGTACCTTTGGCTCGGATGTCCCAAACAAAAGTCCTCTATTTCAGCCAATCTGGATGGTTCGCGTCCTCTGCGTACTTTTGGCGCAACTGTCCCCACTGTGCGAAACAAAGACTTAGGCATTTTTTCAACTTTCGGCCGGTTCGCCTTTTCGTGTCCCACGCGTACCTACAGCCCAGATGTCCCAATTGCTGCGTGGACTGCCTAGAAGCTTTTTGCCAGTTCGTGCCTTGATGTCCCAACTATCCCAAGGACCGCTTGGACTAGTACTTAGCCGTTTTTCATGATTTTTTCTGCCCCAAGCTTGGTTTTTGCAACTTTTTCACCCTTTTTTAGAACTTGCTCTTTTCTTCTTGGATAGGAGAGTTAGAAAAAAGCTGAGGGGACCCCAAAAACATGATTTTTAACTTGAATCAATCTATCTTGCCTAGGACTTGAATATTTCGATGCATGTTATCAAAATTACCTGGGGTGAATTTTGGATAACAGATTAATAGTCATTTTCTTTCTCATAATGTGTTAAAACCTACAAAATTTAGTGATGCATGTGTTTCTACTCTTGATATTCCTAAATATAGTGTACATAATGATGATCATAAGGATAATAGGTATGTTGCTCGTGTTTCTTCTTCTATTGAGCTTGTTGATAAAATTGTGTAAACTTATTTCCTATTGATTCTTCTTCCCATGTTTATATTCCTAGTTTTCCACTTGCTGATCCCAAGGTTGACTTTCAACCCAATAATGTCCCTATGGCTACTTATAATGGCAAGATTCAACCCCTTAATGAACCCCTTAATGTTTATGTCATTCCTCCACAAGAAGTTCTTTCTCTTATGCATGTTGTAGGTGATTTGCAAAATAAGATCCATACCCTTACCCTTGAGAGTAGGGCCTATTATGCTATCACTGATAATAATTCTCTTCATGGAAATCATATTCCTAAAAATATTTACAATTCATCTTTTCCTAAGGGTTTTACTTTTCCTACTTTTACATTTTTTAATGGAACAGGTAATCCTTATATACATCTTAAGGATTTTAGATTTGATCTAAAGGAAATTTTGTGACATTTGATAGTTCCCTAAATCTCCCTAAACCAATGTCGATTAGTATATCATTCGGTGATATTTTTGTAAGTACTGGAATGTGCAAAATAAACTTCATATGCTCAAGATATAGCCAATTAATTTTTGGTCAACAATAAGACCCAACAGGGTAATCGACCAATGTGGTAGTGACATGTGGTGGAAGCAGAGTGTACTCGGAGGAGAAAAATTAAATGTTGGTTTGCGATATCGGTCTTCAAGACTTATATTTGGATGGGTGGACCCTATTTTTTGTTGGCTAAGGGCCCTTGGCTAGGTTTGACACTATTTTCACGGAGGGGTGCCTTTACCACCACATCAATATTTCACCACATGGTGGGTCCTTAAGATACCACGTGGTTTTTCCATCAAGATGATAGTTCACTAGACCAAGATAACTCAATCGATTTATCACTTAGCTTGGTGATCTCCTTATCTTCATTACAAGGTGAGATCTTTATCTAACTTAGTGTGCTCTCTACATAACTCAGCAAAGTATACATTTCATGGTTTAGGATACAAAAAGTTCACAAGTGGGGGTGAGCCCATTGGGAATCTCAATGATCTCCCCACTCATCCTCATGGATCGGGAAAGTCACATTATTCCATCGACCATATACATAACATTCTATATAATGCCACCATAGTTTATATTCTTCACCACCACTATTATATCATCCATGAGACCATTATGAAGTATCCACTATGTGCCAAAAACAAAGATAAATGCATGGCCTAAGCCACTTTAAATGAAATAGCCAATGTGTATTTAAACACACCACCCACACTTTATACAATTCATGTGGCACTATCATTATTCCCTTATCCAAAGTGCTCGGGAAACCCACGTGGAAAGTGGGGTGATGCAACAAGTTACGGTGGTGGTCAAAATTCGATGCCATGCAGAGGTGTTGGTGAATAGTCCTATGTGTATATAGTGGGATGTGAAGATATTAAGGATTTTAATAACCTAAGGCTATATTTAGCATGCCACGTAAATTTTATAACATTCACGGTTATGTGGATTTAAATCCCAATAAAAATTTATAGTTGTTAGGGAGGATAGAACCCCAAGTACCCCCTTATTAAAAATTAGCACTCACCATTACGGTATAAGGGGGTAACTTATCCTATATATAGGATCATTGGGATTTGTATAAGCGGGAGTTACGTGAACAAGTCATAGGCTTAAGGAGGAGCGATTCAAATCACCATTTTTGGAGGGTTTAGGTTCAAAATTAGACTTTAGTGTAAAAATGAGATACGTACAAAACTTCCACACGCTCCTAATGGTGGTATTGTTTTCATAATTTTTAGTATGTTTAGATATTTCCTACCTTATGGAAGTAATATTAGTGCTTGAAGTTCATCTGGAGCCTTTTCAAGAGTTCCTCTCATCAAAGGAAGATTTTTGTAAGACTCATACAAGCTGCGCAATTGTCACTATACACAGGTTGTTGCTACTCATTAGAATTGAAGGAGCTATTTTATTCACCTTTTCTAGTTTGAATTCATACTAAATAAACTAGATATTTGATCACCTTTCTTTATTTGGTTCAAATTCATATTGAATCAAATAGGTATGTAGTCATCTGGGTGGAATCCCTATAAAACTATTATTGGGTAGAATCCCTTATTAAACTATCATATGGGCGAGAATCCATTTTTAAAAACTATCATATGGTTATCAGTTCAGATATGTTCACCACTATCCTCATTAGGTTTGTCACTTCATTGTATGTTTGTACTTGTTTACAAATCAGAAGTGTAATGAACCATTTCTTTCGAACTTTGTTATTAACTTTATTTGCGGTGTGTGTGTTCATTTTATTTACATTGCAATTTATTTTAAGTTGATAATATTTATGGATTTTTATATAATTTCCTATAGGGGCCCGAGGCCAATTATTTTTTTCCTATTTAGAGATCAAGTTAGTATCGAGTTGGTTGATTTTGTGATTGCTTGATTGCATTTGGACACCGGTTTGTGATTTATTAATCCCATTAGTGTAGACTATTTGGTTTCATCTTCCTATTTGGAAGTTTTTCAATATTCTTGGAGACATTTTATTTGTAAGTAATCATGCATAAATTATTAAAGAGGGAAATATTATAAGATCTTGAAAGCATCATGAGAAAAATTCAAGAATAAAATGCATTCTTGTAATACAAGATCTATTCCCTCAAAGAGCAAGTTGATCATTCTAAAATGGAGCTAGCATCAAAGGATGGGCTCTATCAGTTTACATTGTGGTGATGAAAAGAAGGATTTTCCTTCTACTTTAGATGTAGAGACTATGACAGAGTGCCCGTAAGTTTATCACCATGGAAATATTCTTCTTCCTCACATTCGGTTTGATTACGGTAATGAATTCTTTGGGTTTTTTTAAATCATACTAGAGGCATTGGATCCAAATTGTTATTTAAGATGGGTTATGATGGAAGAGGTCTTGGAAAATATAGTCAAGTAATTTCTATCCCAATACAGGTCAAGGATTATCCTCATTTTTTAAGATTGGGTTTTACTAGTGTGGTAATGGATAATGGAGAATGTTCTAAGCACGCTAACGGGAGACAAGCTTCCAAAACAAAAGTGAATAGCCCACTAGTTTTATATGTAGATTTGGTGTAGGAATCAAGTGATTCTTAGTTAGAGGATGGAGTTGGTTAGAAAATTCAACATAGAGGTATCGCTATTCCACCTCCACTTTCTTACCATAATCATAAGAACAATTCAAGTTGTAAAACTTCTGATCCACTCTTTTAGTTTGAGAAGTTTGGATTTGATATTTAGAAAATGTGGCATGTGTTTCCTTGTACGTTTTATGGGATGTATAACCATTCTATTGTCAGATGTTGGAAGAGAAGGAATTTTTTGAAGAAGTTTTTTTCATTCATCGGGAATAAGGAAAATAAAAACGTTCATCTCATCATTCGAGGAGGAGAGAAAGGGAAAGCAGATTTCCTCAACTCGGAGAAGAAGGTAACGAGGAATTTTTTTCTCATTTTCATGTGAATGGGAATTAGGTGGAGACTTGTTGGAAAATTCATTCATCACACCATTAGAATAATGGTAAGAAAAATATGGAATACAAACCTATGGCAAAGGTAAATGAAGTTGTGAATCCACTAATGAGTTTAAAATTCAACCTGGATCGGGTAATACCTAAAAATGAAATTCTGTCATGTCAATACTTTTTCAACTATATATTACATAGCTCTTGATTGTTGAATAACATGTATTTAAGACCCATTTTTTGGAACTATTTGTAATTATGATGCTTATAAATATAAGAACTGCAAAGAGAGGAAAACTATGTACTAACACATAATGTTCTGTGTATAAAAATTTATTTTGTAATAAATTATGCAAACACATTTCCACGAGCTTTCATCCTTAGTACATTGGACAAGGATCATGAATATTATTGAGCTTTTGACATCAAATCAGAACCTCATTCTATGTATAGGAATAGTTTTTGTAGTAGGATGAAGATTACCAGGAGATGTCAAAATCGTGGTGCGGATGCAACCTATCTAGAGATTGAGCCATTAAATATCGATTATAGAGTAGTAGTGTACTACATATATCTCTTCTCAACAACACCAAGTCCATGGTTCACAAATATTTTTGTGGAAAAAATCCTTATAATTGGGGAAGCATGATCCAGAGGACATTTGGGAGTTACTTAAATCTCCCTAAACGAATGAAAAATTGGTATCATTCAATGAGCTTTCTATCGACACCTAGAACATGGAAAAAGGAATTCATATGCTCAAGATATATCCGGTTAAAGTTTGGTCAAAAATAATACGATAAGGGAAACTAACCAATGTGGAAGTGACACATGGCGAAGTAGAGTGTACTCGAGAGGAGTAAAAGAAAATGTTTGTTTATGACATCGATCTTTGACACTCGTATTGACGGTATACCCCACTTTTTGTTGGTCAGGGACCCTCGACAAGGTTTGACACGCTCTTATCACGAGAGGGGTGCCTTTACCCTTTGCATCATTATTTCACCATGTTATGGGTCCTCATGCCACCATGTGGCCTACCACCATAATTATAGTGCATTAGACTGATCCAACTCATTCGATTTATCACTTAACTCAGAGAGATCCTTATCTTAATTTTAAGGTGAGATATTTATCTAACTCATTTATCTCTCTACATAACTCAATGGGATACATTTCATGGTTTGAGCTATAGCAAGTTCACATGTGGGGGTGATCTCATTGGGTAGCTCGTTGAGCTCCCCACTCATCCTCATGGTTCAAGAAAGTCACATTATTCCCTTTGTCCACATACATACCATTTTATATAATACCACTTTGGTTTATATTCCTCATTATCACTATTATATCATCCACAGACTATTATGGAGTAGCCACTACATGGAAAAACAAATATCAATGTGTGGGCTAAGCCACTTTCAAATTAAGTGGCCAATGTGTATTTAAACACACTACCCACACATTATATAATGCATGTGGGACTATCATTAGTCCCTTATCCAAAGAACTAGGGAATCCCACATGGAAATCTGCAGTGATGGAGCAAGTTACAGTGGACTAGTCAGAATTCCATGTCATGTGGAGGTGGCAATGAATATGGCTATGTGTATATAGTAGGCAGCAAAGGAATTAAGGTTATTAATAACATAATGCTATATTTAGTCGGGCATGTAATGTTTATAACATCCATGGTTATGTGGATTTAAATCCTTATCAAAATGTAATGGTGGTTGGGGAGTATAGAACCCCAACCACCCCTTGTTAAATTTTACTCACCATTATGGTGCCTGGGGGTCACTTAGCATATATATATAGGTTCATTCAGATTTTTATAAATAGCAATTATGTCAACAAGCCATAGGCTTAAGGAGAAACTATTAGAAATTACCATTTTTGGAGGGTTTAGGGTCAGAATTAGCATTTAGTGTAAAAGGAGATATGCATAGAATTTACAAACACTCCTAATGTTGGTATTGGTTTCCTTATTTGAAGGATTTTTGGCACCATTATACCTTACTAAAATCATATCAACGCTTGAAATTCATATGGATCCTTTTTCAAGTGTGCCTCTCATCAAAGGAAGACTTTTTGAAGACTCATACTTTTGTAACGATCAATATACATCGGTTTTACGCTACTCAATGGAGTTAGAGGAGGTATTGTCTTTAAATTTTTTGGTTTGGATTCATATTGAATCAACTAGATCTTTAATCACCTTTCTTTATCTCGATTGATTCATATTGAATCAACTAGGTATGTGATCATCGGGTAGAATCCTATAAAACTATCATTTGGCGAGAATCCCTTATTCAACTATCAAATGGGTGAAATCCATTTTTAAAAACTATCATATGGTTATCAATTTAGATACGTTCACCGGTATCCTCATTAGGTTCATCACTTCATTGTATGTTTGTACTTTTTACAAATTAGAAGTGTAATGAATTAGTTCAACATTTGAACACGAAGACATAGGCATTACCGAACTCTATTTTCAACTTTCTTTACGAGTGTGTGTGTTCATTTTCTTTACATTGTAAATTTTTTTAAGTTGATAATATTTGTGGATTTTTATACTAGTTCTATAAGGTCCCGAGGCTAGTTAAATTTTTGGCTTTGTTTACAAATTAAGATTAGCTATGGATTCACATTATAATGATAATTTAATTCTCAAATAATTTCATAGTAGTCTTACTGATATTGATTATCATTGGTTTCATCATTTTCCTAGTGGATATATTAGTACTTATCCTTATATGGAAGAAGAACTTCTTAAACATTTTATTTTTAACAATAGTCCTAAAGTTACATTTGAATGCTTGAATTTTTTTGCACAAAGGAAAGAATGAAGTTGTTAATGATTATATATTAGTTTTAAATATTACATACATCATTTAATTTCTCAACATATTGATCTAGAAATGTAATATATCTTTTTGTGGCTTGATTTTTCCTTTGAAATAAAAATTATTATATGGTACATGTGAATCTTGTACACTTATTTTATTAAGGTTATAAATTTAGAACAAGAGATTCTTAATGAACATTATGTTGTGCATGTTCCTAGTTCTTTTACCAATCTCACATTAACTACATCTTCTCTTCCTCCTATTACAACCATCTCACAATCTCCATATCCTACTAGACTTACTCATGATCATTCCTCTCATTTTTTCAAATCTCCACATTCCAATCCCCCTCCTAAGCGGGAGCCATTGTACTTATCACATTTTTATAGGCGTCATGATATTTAGTACACATTTCTTAATGAGAATTTGATTCATTTACCTTCTAGTTAACATCGTCCACATCATTTACAACATAATCATAACCATCCATTATGTAATTTCCATAGGATTAATGGTCATATAGATAATGATTACTATGCACTCAATGATAGGTTTTAGTTACTTGAGGATAAGGGTGTCATTGTTTTTGACACACACCATGTTGATATATCACATTATTTAGTGTCTTAATTCCACACACCGAAATCTATTAATTTGAATACCTATCATCCTCCTAAGTTCATTTTATCTCCTCTCTCAATTTCAAATATGCATGAGGTGCATGCACCTTTGCTTCTTATTTGAACCCAAGCCACATGGGTCCCAAAGGAGAACCACTTGTCATTTCATGATTCTATTGTTGTTGTGATCACTTCAGGTCTATCATTTATAACATATGCTTATAACACTACATCATTTGAGCCACTTGTGCATATTCATTGTCTTCTTTCTCGATAGATGTTATTTTTCCCTTAGTGCTACATGATTTCACATTTATTATATAATTGTATGCCACTATATATTGTGTTACTTATTATTTCCTAGTTATCTTCATCCTCTTTATCATTACTATTATAAGTTCAATTCAATGATCATATTTTATCCATGCCTATCATCATTCTAATATCTATCATCATAATGTTATCTACACTATCAACACATATAGTCTACTCTACAACATCTTCCCAATTAATAGCACTTCATCATCACATAATTAATAAATTAAATCAAATCAAATCAACTACTCAATAAATCATTAAATAAATAAATTACACATCATTATATCAAAAATGATCCCATCATATATATACATCTCTCAAAATTTTCATGATACAAAATCGTGGGAAAATGACCAATATCATATATATCATACATCCTCCTCGCTATTATTATATGCCACTATATGATCTCTAAAACGTGAAGCCTTGCCACTAGATATTTTCCTCTATGTTGGGACTTCTACTCCTCTATCCGAGTCCATAGTCATGTTTCCTCATCCACCTCATTTTTGTATCAACCCTAGGGCTCCACATATCTCTCAACCATGTTTTTGTCGGGCCATCTCCTATAACTACCTCTCTCACCTATGTTATCTCTATCTTATACAAATATTGTAGAACTATACACATCATTACCGCTACCTCCATATGATCAAATAAGTGTGCATTCTCTCTGGAAATGTGATCCACTCTTTCCAAGATCTCTCCTATGAAGAAATTTGGGGGCACGTTACATTCTAATGTATGTATCATTGTATCTATGACCATGCTCCAATAATCATCACATATAAGACCTAACCATATTAGTACCTCATCACCACATTACACACTCAATATGAATCACACTATAAAAAAAAATCACAATATATCCTACTTACATCATGCAACCGATGTTTGCTATCACATAAGCCTCGGGGTTAGGTGTGTGACCTATTATTGGCCCTCCTCCTCTTTCCTATGCACCTAGTGGTTATCATGTTACATCCACCACTATAGGAAATAATAGCACCCATCGGTGCTCTACCAACCATTGATTTTAGGTTGGGGTACACCTAGTATCATCCACTCGAATCGGTACTATCTCTTGATCTACCTCATCCATACCTAGAAATTGTACCTAGGATCCTATGGGACTTGACCTCACCCTACACTCATCATGTCACAAATTAATATATTCCATATTTATGGATCTAGAGGCACATATTGGGCTATTCCAAACTATCATGACACATGCTCATACTAGAAGAACTCATTCGCTCTTAGAAATCTAACCTTTAAGCAAATATTGTGTCGGATGCATCATAGTTCAACACGGTCCTTAAACCAGCCACCATAACCCTTATAAGGTCTCCAAATAACTACACATGGCCCCATCCTATCCAAAATAAGCCAATATGACAAGGTATCAAACCCACAAGCCCTCGGTCTAACCTATATAGCTATAAAAAAGTGGTCCCACCCAATCCACTCATGGACCACCCAACAACCTCACTTTGCTTCTATGTGCTCATATTCCCATACATATAAAAGTGTAGTAGCACCAATTCCTATACCATTATCCTCATAGGAAATACCCTATAAATATTTATATAAATGATCCAACATGCAATAAATCTAAGCATACCATC
This sequence comes from Taxus wallichiana var. yunnanensis, assembly GCA_018340775.1. Lineage (NCBI taxonomy): Eukaryota > Viridiplantae > Streptophyta > Pinopsida > Cupressales > Taxaceae > Taxus > Taxus wallichiana. The sequence goes on from CM031235.1 coordinate 489,473,407, forward strand.
TCCTATGTTACTCTATACTCATACAAATCTAGTATATTCTTTATGATATGATCACAACTCCTCTATCAACAGCTACACATCAGGCCAATACAATTACAATAAACTTCCACAAAATGGAACACCTTATCTCACTATGTTCTTAGAAGCATAATGGTGAGGGGGTGAATCAATCCTTTAAAATCCTTAAACAATTTAAATTAAATTACATACACCATTTAACATTCAACCATGCATTAATGTGATCTTAACAATATGAAATAACCATCCACAACATTAAATAGTACATAAGAACACAATATATAAGTGGGAGACCCTCGAGGGGAAGAAAAATCACTGAAACTTTTGATTATATTACTCAAACCAAAATACTTGCATGAATATGACTCATCACACAAGATTTTTTTAGTGAGGCACTAACCCCACAAGGAGCACCAACCCCTAGAAACCCTTATTGATATTACTCACAACAAATTACTCATGTGAATATTACTCATCACACAAGTTTTTATCAAAATACCACTAAGGATATGTTGCCAACACACATAGTTAATAGTGATCACAAGATTTAGATCATACACCTTCAAATGCACCTTCTCCTAACTCGTTCAAAATTTATATTTCATGGACTGATTTTGACACAAACCATTGCAAAAATTTATTCAACACTCTTAAAACATTCACACACACTCTCAGTTATATCTTTATTCCCTTTAACCACTTTCACTCTCTCACCTAGCTCACAATTTTTCCCTATCACTCGACTAGCTCAAAAATGAACCAGCACATGCACATTTATACTTGACTCATTTCAAAAAAATGACATGGTATGCCATGAAAAAGAGGCATGTCATTAAAACTTAACAATATAACATTTTATTCAAATGAATTCTTAACATTGACCCATATAGGTCGGCAATGCACCAAGACACAAGACAATACAAAAATGTCTGAAACCGATCACCAAGCTCATCAAAGACTCCAATCAATTAATTAATATTTTCATACATTAAAATGATTCAAACATGTCCATGATGTCCTATCAACATCATCCATCAGCTCAATGAAATCTACATCGATCATTTTCTTCATATCTTTATCAAGTAGGATTGTTTCCTACTCAAAACAAATACTTCAAGGAACCATTATTCACCAATGAAGCTTACTATCACACCAAAACACTTCAAATATGTGATGTAACTACTCATTGTAAATAAATTGATCTTTATAACACACACATGCTTGTTATACTTCATGAAACATCAAAAAAAAAACGAATCCAAATTTCCTCTTCAACAAATTGAATTTCCCAGGAAGTAGTTTTGGAAACTCAATTAGTTTACACCCTTGATAACACATTCAAGACCTATAAATATGCTCAATATGAAAAAAATTCATCCCTCTTCACTCTCAAATGGATATCCATCATCAACTAAGCCTTTACAAAACTAGAACACGGAGAGGGGGAGTAAATCGGTGTTCAATTTAACTTCCAATCAGATTCTAGAGTTATGTATCAAATTTCAATAACAAAAATTAAATGTAACAATGAGAAAACACAAGATAGAGAGACAAGATTTTTAAGTTGGAAACAAAATTTGGGAAAAAAACCCATTGACCCAAAGGACTAATTTCTTAATGGTTATAATATTGTTGAGCTACAACTCAACCAATGAAGCTATAACTTGTAAGAAAGCTCCAACTTTCTAATTATAGTCAGCTACAAATAAGTTATTACATAAGATATGATAAAACACTTCAATTTTTTGTTGGACAACTGATGGTGACCCTAAATTGTCTTATCAACTCTCTCACTCCATTTTCACATTCACTATTTCGTACTCTCTTGCTCATTGTTCTCTGAATTCAAGGTATTCACTCCCTCCTTTTTCTTATCAGTTATATGTCTTACACATTTTACACTAGAAGCCACTCAATATTTCAATATGAATTCTATTCATACTACTTCTCAACTTAAACACCTATTCTCATAACAAAAATCATTATTTTTTTAACAACTTAGCATGCATTAATACTCTACCTCTTTCAACTCTATCCCCTTCACAACTTGTCTTTTTATCCTAGAAAGTGGAATTGAACTTTCACATTCTATTTATTTTTAAGACTCTTCAACTTTACACCTTGTTCCTTGAGCTAGCAAATATTAACACTAACTTTGTAAATTATAACATTTTTATTTCTATTCCTATAAGATTGTTCACTATGTTTGAACAAAATAACACTCTTCACATTCTTTTCTTCTTATGGATCAAGATATATAATGAATTATAAAGATTGAAATTTTCCACAACCTTTGAGCTTCTCCATGGAATTATTCACTTCAAACAAGGATGTTTCATGACTTTACAACTTCACAAGAAGCTCACGCAAAATTTAGTAACTCAAATAACATTACAGTGTTTTGAGCTACACCACTAGACTATGATAGCCACTATTAGGAATTATGGGAATTAGTTTCACTTTATCACACTCCCTTTGATTTCAAATAGATCATACTTCACTATTTCAATATCCTTTTGAAGGAAATTTGCATTTGTTCAATCAATTGAGGAAGGGAATAGGAGACTAGTTTTCATTTACATCACTGTCACGAATGTTCATACTTTCAAAATATTTCAAGACCAAACACTAGTTCATTGAGCCATTCCTTAGCATTTTTAGGTTTTCATGGAGTCTCAGACCTTCAACAATGAATAAATCTATTGAATTTTCTTGTTAATACAATAGAAAGAGAGAAAACCTTGCCTCAAGAAAACTATCACAAAATTCCCTCTAAATATTTGATGAAATGAATTAAGACTTGAAAAATCCTAATGATGAGGTAAAGAAAGAACTTTGTAGGAAATTTTAGTCAATTTCATTGGTTAACATTTGAGTTTCAAGCATTTACATTCTTAAAACCCTAGATAGAGGGTTTCATAGCATGTGCATGCCCGAGAGGCTCCAAAAAAATTTCTTGGTGATTTATCAATGAAATTAAAAAATATATATATTCTATGGACTTATAGAAACATTATCCACCTATTCCAGGCTCTAATTCAGCTTGTAGAAATTAAAAACTCCACCAACAATTTAAAAATCCAGTGCACATTGTAGTGATAACTATAATGATAAAGTGTTAATCATGTCAAGAAGCAACCTAATTTTGGGTCTAGGAAGACATTATAAAAGCTTTGAGAGGATGAATGAATCATTATATACCTTCTATCATGGCTTAGAGATCATGAACATTCCAATAATTCACGATTTGATATGCCAAACCATGTTTGCACAATGACATACATTTCACATTATGATCAACAAATAGCTTCATAAACTTCAAAGGAACCTCTATCCTGTTAAAAATTTATTGAAGGAATAAATGAGAATTTTAGATCCACCACCTTATTAAAAATTATCTGAAACCAATAAAAAATTTGTCACATGCATTGAAACCAGTCTTAGCAGTTCAAGCTTGAACCATGAAGAGTGCTCTAGAAGGCATATTTTAAGACACGAAGAAACATGCCCCCAATTTTTCCTATAAGGACCATTATTCCCTTTAACATGTAATTTAAGAGGAATAAAACTTCAATTACATCCTCAAAATTTGATACAACCACAACTTTTATGATTTTACTATCACATTATGCCAGGAGAATGCAATTTGTGCCTTATTGAAAAGAGATTGAAGGAAGATGTCATTCTTAAAAGTATTAAATGACTTAAAAACTTTGTGTCAACATTAAACAACCCTAAAACATGTTAATATATATTAAACACAATATTTTAAGAAAAACAAACCACTTTTACCTCCATTGATTCAAGAAGGTGCTTGGGAGAGAGAAAAATAAGGCTAGAAAAGTGATCATAACTTCTTTGTTACTTGTCCAAATTTCCTCAAAAAATTTACAAAAACTTAGGCTTGGAATTATATTGAAACATTACATCTATGATTTTTCTTAATAATGCTCCATAATTTTTTTTTGGATGCTAATAAGACAAGGTGCTCAATTTGCATTTCTTAAGAAACTAGTTTTAGGAAAACTTTCATAACTTCCACAAACCTCTTCAAAACTTGATGAAAATTTACATGAAGAACTAAAAGACACCCCTATACACACTCCATAGGTTGGTTAGCCATAAATTTTTCTGTACATCTCAGACCTATCTCATTTACCTCAACATTTACTATCAGTCCTCAACAAAAAATTTAGTGAACTTTTGAAATTTGGCTCCAGGAGCTAAAAAACGATTTCCCTTGCTCATACATGCCATAATAAATTTTTCTAGGCTCTTCTCATGCTCACATAGTATTTTAATGACATTTATTGAACTCTCACACCTCATTAGGCTTTAGAACTAGGCCTAAATGAACCATTTTCAACTGAGGCTTTCAAAATATGACCTTAAACTCACTCCAAGATCTCTTTCACATGTTGAACCCATCATTTTTGACATGTAGAACATCTAAACGAATCATACCAACCATAATCTGTACCTTCAATGGACATCAAATTCATTTTTCAAGCGTGTAACACTTTGAAATCACCACGAAACCATCTTGAAATTTTAAAGAACCAACTTGAGACCACTATACACCACTGAAAGACACCTATCTGCATGACATTTCACTCCTTCTTTTCCATCAATTCCATGTGACATCAATGAAAACACCAACCAATGCAACAGGGTTCAATAATCTCCCCTTTTTCATTGATGGCAACAAGCTCAGAAACTTTGATGGCAAGCCAATGCACCAAACACCTTCAGATATGCAAGCCAATGAATTATTATTTCTAACACACTCTCTCCCCCTTTGACATATATGAAAAAGGTACACACACATATAAAAAATAAGTAGCAGGAAAGAAAACATGATAAAGCATGTTCTTACCTCAAGATTATCCCCTAGAAAGATGTTTCTCTTTTTCTTGATAAAACTCAAACATACGTAAGTCTTTCTCGCACTAAACACCTTCAATACTCACTATGAGCTTAGTTCCTTATATATTCATCCTTTTCACTTTCTACACATGCCTTTAATGGACTTCTTGACTTGTGCCTTGGGTTAGAGAACAAAATGCCCCTATCTAGACTCAACCTGAGCCTTCTTGGACAAACTTTGGCACTTGATCTACTCCCTTTATCATTCTAAGATCTTTATTTATTTTTATGGGCTGATCTTACCCTCAATTTACGCTTGAACTATTCAAAATTTTCTCTCGGAAAAGGTTTAGTCGTTATATCATCCACTTCTTCTTTTATAGACACATGTTCAAGCCTAATTATTTTCTCATTGGTGTGTTATCTTAGAAAATGATATTTGATGGGTATGAATTTTAACTTAGAATGCAACAATAGATTCTTTGAGACACTTATAACACTTTTTTTATCACATTATAGAGGAATAAAACCTTCACTTTCAATTTTGTAGTCTTCAATAGTTTTCTTCATCCACATCACTTGTGTACAACAAATGGATGTTATAATATACTCAAATTCAAAAGTAGAAAGAGCTACAAGAGATTGATTTTTACTTAACCATGAAACAAGGAACTTACCTACAAATAAGGCTCCACCAGTTGTGCTTTTTCTATCATCTATGTTTCCTTCCCAATTAGCATTTGTAAAATATTTAATATGAAATTCATTGCATTTTGGATACCAAAGACCATATTCCAATGTCCCCATGAGATACTTGAATATTCTTTTGACTGCTTGGAGATGAAATTCCCTTGGGTCTTCTTGAAATATTCCAACCAAACCAACTTCTTGCATGATATCAAGTCTAGATGTTGTTGAATACAGAAGGTTTCCTATCATGGATCTATATAGGGTCTAATTTACCTTTGGTGAGCTATCTTCCTTGCTGATTTTACACCCTACACTCATGGGAGTGCTTACTGGCTTACAATCTTGCATCTAAAATATTTTGAGCATTTCTTTGATGTACTTTGTTTATGAGATAAATATTCCTTCTTTTTCTTGAAGAATTTGCAGCCCTAAGAAGAATGAGAGTTCACCTAACATTGACATTTCAAACTCATTTTTCATTACCTCTGAAAAACCATGTGACATGCTCTCATTATTTCTCCCAAAAATGATGTCATCCACATAGAAAACAACAATCAATAGGTGTTCTTCTTCTTCTTTTATGTACAAATTTCTATCAGCTACACATTTTCTGAATCCTTTCTCAATTAAGTACTTTTCTAACTAGTTATACTAGGCCCTATGTGTTTGTTTGATCCCATAAATAGTATTCTTCATCCTGCACACATAATCCATGTCCTTCATAAGAGAGAAAACATTTGGTTATTCAATTTAAACCTCATCATTCAAGTGACCATTGATAAATTTTGATTTCACATCAATTTGATATACTTTGAAGAGCCTTTTTGATTCACATATGCTAAGAAGATCCTAATGGCTTCCATCTTATCCACATGATAAAATGTCTCATCAAAATCTACTCCTTCCACATGAGCATATCCCTTTACAAGACCATTCTTTCCTTATTTATAGTAACTTGGTATTTTTCGTTCAATTTTTTTCTAAACACCCACCTAGCTCCAATAATATTTTTGTCTGTTTTCCTAGCTAAAAGCTCCCATGTTTCATTCTTTTCAGTTTGGTCCATCTCTTCATTCATTTATTTCACCCAATTCTGATCCTCACTAGCCTACATGACATTATTTGGTTCCATTTTGGTGAGAGAGCAATATTTTTTGATTTTGATAAAAATTAGCCTTTTTCTTGTTTGAATGCATTCTTCCTCATTTCCCATGATTTGACTTAGAGGATGGTATCTCTTAACCCACCTTGGTGGTTCCTTAGTATCAGGTCTCTCTTCTTCTTCATGTTCAACTTCTAAAATTTCTTCATCATCTTGATTTACAGCAACTTGTGGAGTCTCTTTGGGCTGAGTTATGACCTTCTTTGGATAGGATTCATCAATTGTGACATTATTACTCTCAACTATATTTTGTTGGATCTTATTGTAGCATCTATATGCTGAACTAACAGCTGATTAGCCTAAAAAGATACCTTCATCACACCTTGAATCAAATTTACCCAGATTGTCATCATCTCTCTTGATGTAGCACTTGCTTCCAAATACTCTAAGGTGCTTCACACTTGTAGGTATACCTTTCCAAATATCATATGGTGTCTTCTTGTGATTAATTATGATTTGAGCTTTTTTTTAACATATATTATTGTACCCAGTACTTCTCTCCACTATCCATCAAATAGTTTTCATTCGTTAAGCATAGTTCTAGCCATTTCTTGTAAGAGTTTGTTCTTTCTTTATACTACCCCATTTTTTGAGGTTTCCTTACAGTTGATAATTGTCTTCTTAGTCCACGAGTCTCAAAAAAATCCATCAAATTCATCTAACCAAAAATCTCCTTGTCTGTCATACCTTAAGCTTTTTATTTTGACATTTTTTCATTTTCCACTAGTGTTCTGATTGCTTTAAATTTTTCTAATGCCTCTTATATTTATTTGAGGAAGGAAACCCATTTCATCCTTGTGAAATCATCAATCAACAACATGAAATATCTATCTCCTTATATACTTTTAGTTTTGGTTGGTCCTATAAGATCAGTGTGTATCAACTCTAGAGGTTGTGTAGTAGAGTATTCTTTTGTTTCAAAACTTCTCTTAGTACGTTTCTCATGAAGTAATTCTTTAAAAAGATTGTAATTTGGTTTTCTATTCTTAGGCATGTTCCTTACACATCCCATTGAGCTAATACTAAAATTTTATCAAACTTTAGGTGTTCCATACTTACGTGTTAAATCCAACTCTCATCAACTTTATTAGTGAAACATTTTTCTTTGTTTACCTCTTTTAAAACATACATATTATTTTTATTTCTCTTTTCCTTTCCAACCACCTTACCTAATTTTTATTTATTTTTGTCACATCCCTTGTCATGAAAAAATGCTATATATCCATGTTTACACATTTGACTGACAATCAAAATCTTATGCTTCAATCCCTTGACATAAAACACATTTTCAGTGATGGTTTTTCCATTGTCAAGACTTATCTTACCTTTCCCAACAATATTAGTTGACATATTGTCTCCAAATCTCATTATTCCTGATTCATTTTATTCCACAAAGATAAAATTACTCTTGTTTTCCGTCATGTGGCTTGAGCACCCACTTTCAATATACCACTTCGTGTCTTCACTCTAAGAATGGAAGGAAATTTAAGCTATTAACCCTTATTCCTTTGCATTTGTAGGATCTGATTTGACCTTGTAAACAATATTGTTTTACATTAGAGGTTTTTGATAACAAAAATAAGTTGTATGCCCATAATTTTGACAATTGTAGCAAATCATCTCTTCCTTTCTTCTCAAATGATAAAAATTAAGATGTCTACCATGACCTTTAGCATGATTTCTACATTTTGAGGCTTTATGACCAAATTAATTGCATGAAAAATAGTATCCATAAAAGGAATGACCATATCTCATAGCATGATGTTGTCTAATTCATGATATCTCTTCCTAAAATCATATCTCTTAGCTTGAGGAGGTTCTTAAGTTTTCTTGGCTATATTTTTGCTTGTTGATTTGTCATCCTCATTATTCTCCTCAAATCCTAAACCATATTTTTCATTTGCATCTCTTTTCTTGGCTAGAAGGTCACCTATATGAGTTGTGATCTTTTCAAACTTGTGATAGGTCTTCAATTTGGTGGAGGTATGATCCAATTGGGTTTACAGTAGCTCTATTTTAGACTTGAGCTTTAGGTGTTATTCTTACTTGATTTTGAAATATTATTCAATCATCATTATTTGTTCCTCAAATTCCTTAACCATATCTTCATGTTCTTGGGATTCTTTGTTTTTTTCCTCAAGAAGATTTATTTTTCCTTCATACTCTTTCACCATCAATTTTAGTTTTGGATTCCTCTTCCTTTGATGTTTCAAATCTTCTAAATCATTTATTAATTCATTCTCGAGGTTAACCTCATATGAACTATCATATTCAGTTTGAATTTTTCCTTTTGAATTACTTGCAATACATATTTCCACATCCATGAAAACAAAATTATCTTGAGTCCCTTCATCATCACTCTTAGATTTGTTGAAGTCACTTGATTGAGAAGAGCTTGAACCTTGTTGTGTGTAGAAATTATTCTTGTTGTTGAAGTATTTCTTCATTCCCTCTTGCTTATTGAATTTATAATTTTTTCTTTGAGAAGATTCTTCATCATATTGATGCCCTTGTGTTTTTGGGACATTTTGAAGCAAAATGACCAACTTGGCCACAATTGAAACATTTAAATGGCAAATTTCCCATGTACTTACCTATTTTATCTTTCTCACAAACATGGTTTCAACCTTCTCATCATCTATTTCCATTTCAAACTCATATTTATTCTTCTTGACATGTGTTTCCTTCTCATCCTTTAAGGATTCCATTTTCTTGATTGACTTTGAATCACTGATTCTCATCTCATATGCTATTAAAATTCCATGAAGATCATTCATTGTCAAGGTGGTTAAACCTTTGGCTTCCTCTAATGCTGACACCTTGGAATAAAATTTTGAGGATAAAGATCTTAGAACTTTTTGAATACCAACACTCTTTTATATTTTATCTCTTAATCCTCTGATCAAATGTATAACTTCATCCATTCTCTACAAATATGAAGTAACATTTTCACCTTCCTTTATTTTCATGTTTTTAAACCGAGCACGGTAAGTCTGTAATTTGTCTAATTTTACCTTAATAACTCCTTCAAATATTGTCTTCAATATGTCCCATATTTCTTTGTTTGTAGTACATTTCATGGCCTTTATGAACTCAACCTCAACCAACCCCCAGAGATTTACAGTCATGGATTTCAAATTGTTTTCAATTTCTCTCTTTCCTGTCACATATGTAGGAGGTGTAGCTAGAATAGTGTATCCACTGAAACTGATTTTCATATCTCAAATACAAGTGACATTATGTAAGTCTTCATTTTGACAATCCGAAGGCATAGTTTGATCCATTAAATAGGGGTGCTTTGGAGGTAGATAATCCACTTGTTGACTGATTTCTTATCATTCTTGAATTATCTGGATCTCCCTTGAGCTGTTAAACTCACCACACTAGGGCCAGCTCGATACCAGTTATTAGAAACTAAAACATTGAGAGGGGGTGAATCGTGTTTAATTCAACTTTTAATCAGATTCTAGAGTTATTTATTAGATTGTAATAACACAAATTAAATATAACAATGAGTAGACACAAAAGAGAGAGATGGGATTTTTAAGTGGAAAACCCAAATCGGAAAAAACAATTGAACCAAAGCATTAATTTCTCAATGGTTATAATATTTTTAAGCTAAAGCTTAACCAATGAACGTACAACTTAATATCAAGATACAAATTTATGATGAGTAAGCTACCACTTGCAAGAAAGCTACAAATTTTTATTATATTGAGCTACAACTCAGTGATTACATAAACTTTGATCACACACTTCAATTATTTTGCTGGAAAACTAATTGTGACCCTAAATTTTCTTACCAAATCTCTCACTTCATCTGCATATTCATTATTTCTTACTCTCTTTCTAACTTTTCTCGAAATTCAAGGCATTCACTCTCTCCTTTTGCTTATCAGTTATATGTCTTGCACATTTTACACTAAAATCCACTCAATATTTCAATATTAATTCAATTCATACTACTTCTCACTCAATTACTGTTCTCATAGAAAAAATCATTATTTTTCCAACTTATCATACATTAATACTCTACCTCTTTCAACTCTATCTCCTTCACACTATCATCAACAGCCACTTACCAAAGAATTATATTTGTATCCTAGAAAGTAGAATTGACCATTCACATTATCTCTCTTTTTTAAGACTCTACACCATGTTCCTCGAGCTAGAAAATCTTAAGATTAAATTTTTAACTTCTAAAAAAATCTATGCCCCTTGGACTGTATTCACTATGTTTAAACAAAATAAGACTCTTTAAATTCTTGTCTTCTTATGGCTCGAGCTAGATAATGAATTACCAAGCTTGTAACTTTCCACAAGCTTTGATCTTCTCCATGGACTTATTCACTTTGAATAAGGATGTTTCATGACTTTACAACTTCACAAGAAGGTCACACAAAACCTAGTAACTCAAACAACATTACGGTGTTTTGAGCTACACCACTAGACCATGAAATCCATCATTAGATATTAGGGGAATCATTTTCACTTAATCACACTCCCTTTGATTTCAAATAGATCATACTTCAATGTTTCAAGAGCCTCTTGAAGGAAATTTTCATTTGTTCAATCAACTGAGGCAAGGAACAGAGATACTAGATTTCATTTGCATCACTATCATGAATTTTCATACTTTAAAACTCTTTAAAGACCAAACACTAGTTCATTGAGATATTCCTTAGCATCATTTAGGTTTTCATGGAGTCTCACCTTTAACAATGAAGAAAGACATTGAATTTTCTTGCTAGAATAGTGGAAAGAGAGAAAACCTTGCCTCGAGAAAATTGTCACAAAATTCTCTCCAAATCTTTAATGAAATGAATTGAGACTTGAAAAATCCTAATGAAGAGGCCAAGGCAAAACTTTCTATAAATTTTTAGGAAATTTCATCAATTAACATTTGAGTTTTGAGCATTTCCTTTCTCAAAACCCCATACATAGGGTTTCATAGTCTCGTGCATGCCTCGAGAGGATACTAAATTGATTTTATTTATCATTTCTTGATGAAATAAAAAAAGTATAGTTTCTATGTACCTATGTAAACATTATCCACCTCTTCCATTCTCTAATTCAGCTTACAAAGAATCAAAAATTACACCAAAGAATCTGGAAATTCTAGTGCACAATTGTAGTGCCCACATTTTTATAGCCTTAGTTATTTGTTGTTCTCTTTACTCATAGACATGTTTTGACAGGGATTTGATATATTTTGGACATTGTGTTAGGATATTTGACCTTCTTAGACATGTATGGAGATTTGGGCGTATAGTGCCAATTTGACTTGATTACTATGTTGACACCTTATCTTATGATGTTATGGATACTAACTGATATGATATTGTTTGGATTTTATGGATGTATGTCACTTTTATTTATCGTTATGGCTAACTCATGGTAAATTGTGTATAATTATGCATGTTGTCACATTTTCAATTCTAGGATGATGATATGCTAGCATAGATTTCAGTGATCATTTATTGAGTAGTTGATTTACATTGTATCAGACATGTGTGTTTAATGTGTGCAATGAGTGTGCAGGTGATAGGTCATAGGAGAACGTGGGATTCAGGGCAGCTACACAAATTTTGCACAAGCGGCCCATGGGGCTAAGTCCTAGCCATGTTTATTGTATGAGGTCTTAGTATTATATTTTGCACAAGTGGCCCATCCATCCTGCCACACTCCCTAAGACCGTGCACCTACCCAGCCACGGAAAAACTCCAAAGCCCACATTATCTCTCCCCACACCTGCACTTCAACCCTATGGCTCTTCTCCTTCATTTCCCATACAACCCTTCCCTTTCCAAATAGACCCTACCACCACTCTCTAGCACCACCCTCCACTCCTCACCCCGCTGGAATCATTGTCCGCCACCCCTCCATTACCAATCCTCGCGAATATATTTCCAAATTCCTCCATTTATTTGCAAATTTGTCTCTGGTTCATTTATTTATATATTTACATGCAGATACTTCACAAAAAAATATACATTACATACACCTAAACCGGTGGTTATACCAGTAAGTGAAGTAATACAAAAGGAGGGAACCAAATAATCTAATTGGTGCAAATCCATAAATCAAGCCTCAATGGCTCCCTCTACCCTAACACGCACAAGAAAACAAAAATGAAAATCAAATGAAAAGAAAATAAAAGATAAAGTTGTACTAGGGAAAATTTAGGGCAAGATGAGATCTAGGGTTAGGATTAGATCTATCCTAGGGCTCACAATAAACCCTACACTCTTTAAGTTTTGACTATTTCATGGGAATGGGAATTAAAATAAAGAAGGGTGTGTGGGGAAGTTGATAAATAAATGGAGGATTTCCAACTAATACCAAAAAGGGGGCTGGTAGACTCCTTCTAGGGTGTTTATTGTATGAGGCCTTAGTATTATATTTCAATATTTTGGGCACCATGAGTGACCCTAATTTTTCATGTAGTATGCCAATGTAATATTAATCTTGTTTAGGACGTTTAGTTTTCTTTGTAAACTTGATTTGGGGACTTAATGGTCCCCACTTACATTAAGTTTTTGTTTGGGTAATTGTGTATTTAATTAGAGGGGATTAGGGTCTCATGTGAACCCTTGGTTGGGCCCCACATCCTCTACACTTGTGCCCAAATGTGCCAAACCTGAAATTTGTCTATTTTAGGCATTTTAAGTGACCCCTTTTAAGTTTAGGAGTTCACTTAACATGAAAATAGCCCCTTGGAACCTACCTAATAGGTAGGAGGGCTTAAATTCAAGGCATAGAGGGAGTTTCCTCCCATTTTTCATCTCTTTGGTCACCAACCATGTAAGATGGATTGGTATGTGTGTTTTTAAAAGTTGCACAAGTTTTTTTGTTTTCATTTTTGGGTAATTTGGGAGAAGGGTGTTAAAGGTTGTTTTATCTTTTATCTCAAATATTTTGAGAATATTTGACCTTGAGGGAAGAGAGGGTGAAACATATCACCCCCTCATTTGTGAGGATATTTGTTAGCTTCTCTTCAAATTCTCCCTCATGGGGAAAGAAAAGAAATTTTTTTGGGGAGCTTTTGCTTGGAGGCTTGTGGATTTTAGATCTAGAACTTGCTTGGATAAAGAAGTGGAAAAGCAAATTGTTGGAAAGATTTTGGAGGTAGGCTCCTTGAGCTCATTTTATGTTTTATATTATGATTAGATTTTATCCTTTTTGTCTAAAATGTGTGTGTGTTGTTCTTGTGTGTGGCTATTTGTTGAGTATGCTTGTTGTTTTTATTTTTTTCTCCATCCATCATATGACATGATGGATTTTGGAGTTTGTGGGGGAAGAGAGAGGGATTTTCCTTCGCAATCCTCATGAATTGATGGGAAAGCCATTAAGGATTCTTGTTACTCCCCTTAAATGGTTTGAGGTGGGGAAGGTGGTTCATATGGTTTGAACCCCCTTCCCCATTCTTGGAGAGGAAACCCAATGGGTTTGAAAATCCTCCCAAGAAGGATTTTGGTGAATGGGTGGAGAAATAAGGAGGGTTTGATGACTTTGGAGGAATAAGGAGGTTGTGAAGATTATTTTTTATGTGCATCCAATGTTGGCTACACTTTTGGAACTTGGATATCTCTTCTTCTCTTCCCCATTTTGGAGGTAGAATATGGTTTCTCCTCCTTTCCTTCTTTGAAAAATTTGGTGTTTTCTTAGTATTTTTCTTGTCTTATATGTGAAAATAATGTTGGATTGTCTCCTTAATATTGTGCAAAGTTTTTGGAAGCTATTCCTCTCTCCTGTGGGCTTAAGGGAGGATATAATTTCTTCTAACATTGGAAAGGCATGTAATGATGCCTAAATGTTGGGTGATTAAATATGCCTTTTCTCCTTGTGTTGGTTCCTTGAAAGTATTCAAAGTTGGAGCTCAATGTGGAAGATAGTTAGAGATCCTTGTCATCTCGGCTTCTCATTGCCTTCTTCATCTTGTTGTGGATATATTTCTTATTTTATGTTTAAGAATATGGCTTTGTGGAAGCTTTCATTGTCTTGTAAAATCTCTATTTTTGGTATTTGGTATTACTTATAAATTTGAGTCATATGTTTTTTAGTAATCTACTTCAAGCTTCTAAAGAAGATTTGTAATGTGTTTTCTAAAATATTTTAGGTATGTAAAAATTGGTATTGGGAGCTTAAGTTCATTGCAAAAGAAAGGTTGGGAAATGAATGTTTCCTTTAATTTAAATATGCTGAAATCCCATGTTGAAATGAAAGTTGGTTCATTGGATATATATATATATATATATATATATATATATATATACACACACACAAAAAGTAAAAACATATTGTGATTTGTTTTGGTACTAAAAGAAAGTGTTATTTCTTCCTTGTTGAATCTCCTTCATTTGTAATTCTCGAATGTTTATTTAATTAGAGCATTAGTAAATTAAACTAGAAAAAAATCTTTTAAATATGTAGTACATATTGCTGATTTTCTGAAATGCTTCAAGCTTTTCTTTAGTTGAAAGATTTAGTTTCATTCTTCTTCTTATCACATAAATAGAATATATATTTATATCATTTATGTGAAGATGCATCACAACACCTTAAGTTTTCTTACTCCTGAAGAATAACAAATAATAATAGATTTACCATAGTTATATTACATAACTATATTTAATTCCTACAAAATAACTTTTACTTTGCTATGATAAATTTGTGTGTGTGTGTGTGTATTGAATTTGTATTTGAATTTAAGTATGCAACATAGATATATTATAACTATACATTATAACATAAATTTATTATAACTATACCTTATAATATAAATTTATTATACTATACCAAGTTATTACATGTTATACATTGTATATATATATATATATATATATATATATATATATATATATATATATATATATAATGTAATAGTAATCTTTTAATATTTATTATTAAATGAAAATCTTAACAAAAATAATTACTTGGAAACATTTGGTGAAAATTAATTTGGTTCTAAACCTAACTAAATAAATGAAATTAAAAAAATATTTGGGCAGAGCCAAACCCCTCCCCACATCTGTGCCAAACCATCCCCTCCACCTCCTTTCACATAGTAATCATCCCCACACCGGCCACATCCATGCTACCACACTCCCTAAGACTCGCGCACCTACCCTAGCCACGGAAAAACTCCAGAGCCCACATTATCTCTCCCCACACCTGTGCTTCAACCCTATAGCCCTTCTCCTCCATTTCCCATACAACCCTTCCCTTTCCAAACGGACCCTATCACTACTCCCTAAAGCACCACCCTCCACTCCCTCACCCCGCTTTGGAATCATTGTCCGCCACCCTCCATTACCAATCCATGCGAATATATTTCCAAATCCCTCCATTTATTTGTAAATTTGTCTCTTGGTTCGTTTATGTATATATTTACATGTAGATACTTCACAAAAAAAATATACATTACATACACCTAAACCGGTGGTTATACCTGGTAAGTGAAGTAATACAAAAGGAGGGAACCAAATAATCTAATTGGTGCAAATCCATGAATCAAGCCTCAATGGCTCCTCCACCCTAACCTGCACAAGAAAACAAAAATGAAAATCAAATGAAAAGAAAATAAAAGATAAAGTTGTACTAGGGAAAATTTAGGGCAAGATGAGATCTAGGGTTAGGATTAGATCTATCCTATGGCTCACAATAAACCCTAAACTCTTTAAGTTTTGACTATTTCATGGGAATGGGAATTAAAATAAAGAAGGGTGTGTGGGGAAGTTGATAAATAAATGGGGGCTTTCAACTAATACCAAAAAGGGGGCTGGTAGACTCCTTCTAGGGTGTTTATTGTATGAGGCCTTAGTATTATATTTCAATATTTTAGGCACCATGAGTGACCCTAATTTTTCATGTAGTATGCCAATGTAATATTAATCTTGTTTAGGACGTTTAGTTTTCTTTGTAAACTTGATTTGGGGACTTAATGGTCCCCACTTACATTAAGTTTTTGTTTGGGTAATTGTGTATTTAATTAGAGGGGATTAGGGTCTCATGTGAACCCTTGGTTGGGCCCCACGTCCTCTACACTTGTGCCCAAATGTGCCAAACCCTAAATTTGGCTATTTTAGGCATTTTAAGTGACCCCTTTTAAGTTTGAGAGTTCACTTAACATGAAAATAGTGCCTTGGAACCTACCTAATAGGTATAAGGGCTTAAATTCAAGGCATAGAGGGAGTTTCCCTCCCATTTTTCCTCTCTTTGGTCACCATCCATGTAAGATGGATTGGTATGTGTGTTTTTTAAAAGTTTCACAAGTTTTTTTTGTTTTCATTTTTCGGTAATTTGGGAGAATGGTGTTAAAGGTTGTTTTATCTTTTCTCTCTTTTATTTTGAGGATATTTGACCTTGAGGGAAGAGAGGGGTGACACATATCACCCCCTCATTTGTGAGGATATTTTTTAGCTTCTCTTCAAATTCTCCCTCATGGGGAAAGAAAAGAACATTTTTTGGGGAGCTTTTGCTTGGAGGCTTGTGGATTTTAGATCTAGAACTTGCTTGGATAAAGAAGTGGAAAAGCAAATTGTTGGAGAGATTTTGGAGGTAGGCTCCTTGAGCTCATTTTATGTTTTATATTATGATTAGATTTTAGCCTTTTTTGTCTAAAATGTGTGTGAGCTGTTCTTGTGTGTGGCTATTTGTTGAGTATGCTTGTTCTTTTTATTTTTTCTCCATCCATCATATGACATGATGGGTTTTGGAGTTTTGGGGGGAAGAGAGAGGGATTTTCCCTCTCAATCCTCATGACTTGATGGGAAAACCATTAAGGATTCTTGTTATTCCCCTTAAATGGTTTGAGGTGGGGAAGGTGGTTCATATGGTTTGAACCCCTTCCCCATTCTTGGAGAGGAAACCCATGGGTTTGAAAATCCTCCCAAGAAGGATTTTGGTGAATGGGTGGAGAAATAAGGAGGGTTTGATGACTTTGGAGGAATAAGGAGGTTGTGAAGATTATTTTTTATGTGCATCCAATGTTGGCTACACTTTTGGCACTTGGAGATCTCTTCTTCTCTTCCCCATTTTGGAGGTAGAATATGGTTTTTCCTCCTTTCATTCTTTGAAAAATTTGGTGTGTTCTTAGTATTTTTCTTGTCTTATATGTGAAAATAATGTTGGATTGTCTCCCTTAATATTGTGCAAAGTTTGTGGAAGCTAGTCCTCTCTCCCATGGGCTTAAGGGAGGATATAATTTCTTCTAACCTTGGAAAGACATGTAATGATGCCTAAATGTTGGGTGATTAAACATGCCTTTTCTCCTTGTGTTGGTTCCTTGAAAGCATTCAAAGTTGGAGCTCAAGTGGAAGATAGTTGGAGATTCTTGTCATCTTGGCTTCTCATTGCCTTCTTCATCTTGTTGTGGATATATTTCTTATTTTATGTTTAAGAATATGGCTTTGTGGAAGCTTTGATTTTCTTGTAAAATATCTATTTTTGGTATTTGGTATTACTTATAAATTTGAGTCATATATTTTTTTAGTAATCTACTTCAAGCTTCTAAAGAAGATTTGTAATGTGTTTTATAAAATATTTTAGGTATGTAAAAATTGGTATTGGGAGCTTAAGTTCATTGGAAAAGAAAGGTTGGGAAATGAATGTTTCCTTTAATTTAAATTTGCTGAAATCCCATGTTGAAATGAAAGTTGGTTCATTGGATATATATATATATATATAAGTAAAAACATATTGTGATTTGTTTTGGTACTAAAAGAAAGTGTTATTTCTTCCTTGTTGAATCTCCTTCATTTTTAATTCTCGAATGTTTATTTAGTTAGAGCATTAGTAAATTAAACTAGAAAAAAAAATCTTTTTAAATATGTAGTACATATTGCTGATTTTCTGAAATGCTTCAAGCTTTTCTTTAGTTGAAAGATTTAGTTTCATTCTTCTTCTTATCACATAAATAGAATATATATTTATATCATTTATGTGAAGATGCATCACAACACCTTAAGTTTTCTTACTCTGAAGAATAACAAATAATAATAGATTTACCATAGTTATATTACATAACTATATTTAATTCCTACAAAATAACTTTTCTTTGTCGTGCTATGATAAATTTGTGTGTGTGTGTGTGTATTGAATTTGTATTTGAATTTAAGTATGCAACATAGATATATTATAACTATACATTATAACATAAATTTATTATAACTATACCTTATAATATAAATTTATTATACTATACCAAGTTATTACATCTTATACATTGTAATATATATGTGTGTGTGTGTGTGTGTGTGTGTGTGTGTGTGTGTGTGTGTGTGTGTGTGTGTGTAATAGTAATCTTTTAATATTTATTATTAAATGAAAATATTAACAAAAATAATTACTTGGAAACATTCGGTGAAAATTAATTTGGTTCTAAACCTAACTAAATAACTGAAATTAAAAAAGAGATTTGGGAGAGCCAAACCCCTCCCCACATCTCGTGCCAAACCATCCCCTCCACCGCCTTTCACGTAGTAATCATCCCCACACTGGCCACATCCATGCTTTGCCACACTCCCTAAGACCTGCACACCTACCACCCCGGCCACGGAAAAACTCCAAAGCCCACATTATCTCTCCCCACACCTGCGCTTCAACCCTATGGCCCTTCTCCTCCATTTCCCATACAACCCTTCCCTTTCCAAACGGACCCTATCACCACTCCCTAGCACCACCCTCCACTCCTCACCTTGCTGGAATCATTGTCCACCACCCCTCCATTACCAATCCCTGCGAATCTATTTCCGAATCCCTCCATTTATTTGTAAATTTGTCTCCTGGTTCATTTATTTATATATTTACATGCAGATACTTCACCAAAAAATATATATTACATACACCTAAACCGGTGGTTATACCAGTAAGTGAAGCAATACAAAAGGAGGGAACCAAATAATCTAATTGGTGCAAATCCATGAATCAAGCCTCAATGGCTCCTCCACCCTAACACCGCACAAGAAAACAAAAATGAAAATCAAATGAAAATAAAGTAAAAGATAAAGTTGTACTAGGGAAAATTTAGGGCAAGATGAGATCTATCCTATGGCTCACAATAAACCCTACACTCTTTAAGTTTTGACTATTTCATGGGAATGGGAATTAAAATAAAGAAGGGTGTGTGGGCAAGTTAATAAATAAAAGGGGGTTTTCCAACTAATACCAAAAATGGGGGTAGACTCCTTCTAGGGTGTCCCTAGCAAACGTAATAGAAATTAAATAAATAAAATTGTCTAGGGCTAGCGATTAAGTAATTGGGTAAATAAATTTAGTTTAAAATAAATATTAATGGGAATCGGTTTTGTATTATTAGTATTTAATTTCAAAAAAATTTACCCAAATTTTTAGTAACTTTTGGTGTATTTTTCGGTGTCTCGAGGTGGTACGCTACATTTGGTATCAGAGCAAGGTTCGCACACGCAGACACTCTAGGTAATTAATTAACTAGTCAACGATATTTTAATAACATTAAAATAAATAAATAAGATAATTGATTAAAAAAATTTCTGCAACCGTTTAATTATAATTTAATAATCCACTTACTTTCCTCATGCATAGGATGACACCCATGAGGCGACGATTGGTTAGGGGTTTGGGACATAGATCACCTACGCCCGAACCGTAGGCACCAAGTTAGGACCCTAGATCTTAGAGGCTCTTCAGCAGTTGATCGGTGTGGTGCAATAGTGTCTCCCACCACCACAGGAGGTGAGAGAGGAGGATATCTAGTTAGGAGATGAGGAGCCGATAGGTGAGGATGCACACTCGGAGCCACTAGAGCATGCTACCCCTAGGTCGGAGAGGTCACATAGCCCTTCCATTCACCATGAGAGGGTGGCCTCGTACCGTCGTATCCATTCGCATAGCTTCGAGGGACTATTTAGAGATAGACGACCCCTTTCACCTGTTGGACCACAGTGTCAGGATTGTGACATAGGTAGTGTAATTAGGGATCTTCTTTTCTTACACCCACCTATGTACACAGGTTCTACATATGGATTTGGGGCTGAGTCATGGATCCTTAGCCTTGATAGCTTCTTTGGCTTGCATTCTTATGAGATAAATGTCAAAACTAGGTTCACCATACACCTCCTCCAAGACACAATAGGCATTTGGTGGAGGAATGAGAAGTGGAAGCTCAATTTGAATCAAGAGATAATGACTTGGGATTTGTTCAAGTAGTGATTCGTGGCTTGCTATATGTCAAAGCATCTCGCATGTAAGAGGATTGATGAGTTTCATGACTTGAGATAGGGCTCGCACAATGGCACAAAGACGAGAGTAGGTTAATGGATCTTCTCGCAGCATGTGGACTACCTATAAGATGAAAAATTAATAGGTTTATTCAGGGCCCAAATGCAGACATAGTAGGAGTAGTTAGGATGTTATCCCCTCCCACACTTGAGAAGGTCATTAAGAATGCCTACTTAGCTAAGGAGAGCAAGACCAGGACACGGAGCACCGAGATAAAAATAAGAGCAAATTTTAGGATAAGATACAGGCATTTCACAGTTAGAGTTCATGGGGTACAACACCACCTCCTAGAGGAGGATTCTAGCCTCCACCAGTAGCTTCGAGGGCTCCATCGCATCCACAGTAGTAGACATAACATCATGGCCACCAGTAGCAAAAGGCTAGACAGACTCAGAGATTTCAAAGGGGTGGTACTAGAGGAGGTTTTGGTGGAGCTAGGGATAGAAGATAGGGGACTAACTAGGTACATACAGCTTACACATAGCAGATCTACTAGGATCACTGGCAGGATCAGTTCACCAAAATACAAGAGGGACCCCATCTCAAAGGGGTATAGGAGGATGTTTTATTTGTGGGTCCCCTGATCATTATGTGAACAATTTTCCATGCAAACCAGCTACCATGGATATGTAGAAAGCTCCTAGATCTAAGAAGATGTTGGGTGACATAGGACACACCCATCATGTATATGTAATGGTTTACAACCACCAAGCCATGCATTAGGCCACAATTATTAAGACAACAGGTACTATTAGGGGTATTTCTGTCTCAGTACTCTTTGATTTAGGAGCTTAGATTCTTTTATATCTCCTTCTGTAGTGAACCAGTGTGGGCTATTGGTGGTTAGGCAACCAAATAGTTGGCAAGTTGAGTTGGCCTCTGGGGCCAAACTCACCATGGACTCGTATGTGGAGATTTGTGTACTTGATTTGGGAGTCTTCTCCACTACACTTGACCTCCGAGTTATTCCTCTAGGATCCTATCAAGTATTTTTGGGTATGGATTGGCTTGAGGCTCATCGGGATAAGGTAGATTGTAGGAATAAGGTCATTGAGTGCCAAGATGATCTTGGGAGTGTAATTGTGATATCAGGGATGTAGAGGCATATCTCTTTACTCATGATTTCATCTAAGAAACTCAATCGTAGCATGCATAAAGGTCAATTTTTTGCTATCACCATTAGTGATCAATCAGAGAGAACTCCAGAGCATTCACCCTTAGATGATCATGCAGTTTTAAGGGAGTATGCAGATGTGTTTCCAAGTGAGATTCAGTGGTTACCACCCCACACGAGAGGTGGATTTCACCACAAATTTAGTGTCAAGATCTACACCAGTTTCTAGGGAACCCTATCGGATGACGACTCTAGATCTTCATGAGCTCAAGATTTAGTTAGAGGAGTTGTTGGAGAAGGGTCTCATTCATCGTAGTGTATCTCCTGGGGAGTACCAGTCATATTTGTGAATAAGAAGGATGGTTCTCTCAGACTTTTTGTAGACTTGTGCAACTCAAAAAAGTCACGATAAAGAACCGTTATCCTCTTCCTAGGATTTATGACTTGTTTGATCAGATGCGAGTGAGCTAGAGTGTTCTCCAAAATCAATCTCAAGTTAGGGTATCATCAGTTGTGCATTTCAGATGCATATATTCATAAGATAGCTTTTCATACATGTTATGGGCATTATGAGTTCACCGTTGTTCCATTTGGTTTGACCAATGCCCCAATTGTCTTCATGAGCCTCATGAATGGAGTTTTTAGGACCTTTCTAGATCACTTTGTCTTAGTGTTCCTAGATGATATATTGATATATTCTCATTCCGAGGAGGAACATGAGGAGCATTTGAGATAGGTACTATAGGTTTTGAGAGAGCATAAGTTGTATGGAAACTTGGAAAAATATAGCTTCTTTTAGACAGAGATTTAGTATTTGGGTCACATCATATCAGGAGAGGGTATCTTAGTATATCCCTCTAAGATACAAGCTATCATGGATTATCCAGTGCCCATGTCAGTCACTGAGGTGAGGATTTTTATGGGTTTAGCAGGTTACTACCATAGGTTTGTTCAAGATTTCTCTAGAATTGCTCACCCTATTACTTCCCTTCAGAGAAAAGGGAAGAAGTTTGATTGGTTAGAAAAGTGTGAGTAGGCCTTTCAGTTGCTTAAGGAAAGGTTAACCACGGCACCCATCTCTAGCAATTCTAGACCCGACAGAGGATTTTGTTGTTTGCACTGATGCATCACTAGAGGGTTTGGGAGCAGTTCTTATGCAGGAGTGTTAGGTTATTGCCTTTGAGTCACGTAAGCTCAAAGACTATGAACTTAATTATCCTACACATGACTTAGAGCTTGCAGCAGTTGTTCCATGCACTTGTGCATTGGCATCATTTCCTTTTGGGTAGACCTTTCATTTTGAGGATTGACCACCATAGTTTGCAACACATCTTCTCACAGCCAAACCTCAATGCTCGACAATGGCATTGGATGGATTTCCTATGTGAGTACAACATGGAAGTGCAATATATCAAAGGAAAGGAAAATGTCATTGTAGATGCACTTAGTAGGTAATGACATGTGCTTACATCTTTGACCTTGCAGTCAAATTTGAGAGGCAAAATTCTTGAGCATCTTCTAGAGGATAGGTTTTATGAGGGTGCTAGACAGATGTTGGAGTCACAGGGTTCATTAGAGGGCAGATATTCAGGGTGCATTTTTGAGACAAATGGTTTACTTTGGTTCCATAGGTGCATCTATGTGCCTAAGTCTAGTGATCTACGTAACTTTATTCTCATAGAGGCTCATCAAGCTCCATATGCAACACATCCATGAGTAAAGAAAATGCACACCGATTTGAGGGAGTTATATTATTGGCTAGGTCTTAAACGAGACATAGCAGATTTTTGCACATTACCTTAAGTGTCAGAGATTCAAGTCAGAGCATTCTCATCTCGAAGGATTCTTACATCCTCATGATATTCTAGAGTGTAAATGGGATGTGATCTCTATGGATTTCATAGTCGTACTCCCTATGTCTTCTTATCACCATGATGCCATTATGGTCACCATGGATAAGTTGACCAAGGTTGCACATTTCTCGCCAACCAAGGTCGCCTATAATGCACAAGTGATCGCCAAAGTATTTATGGAGGACATTGTTAGGTTGTATGGGATTCTAAAGACTATCATCAATGACAAGGATACCATTTACACTTTAGTTTTTAGACTTCCTTTCAGGCCACTCTGGGTACTTAGATTAATTTCAGCTCAGCTTATCATCCAGAGATAGATGGACAGACAGAGAGAGTTAATCAGGTACTAGAGGACATGTTGAGGATGTATGTGATGGACCAACAGAAAAAGTGGGAAGATTATCTTCATTTAGTTGAGTTTTCATACAAAAACAACTATCATAGTTCCATTGGTATGGATCCTTACCAGGATTTGTATGGATGACCTTGCAGGACACCTCTGAGTTGGGACAGACTAGATGATAGGATTATTCTTGGACCAGCTTACCTACAGGACTTAGAGCAGCAGGTTGTTCTAATTAGATAGTATCTTGAGCAAGATAGAGCACGCCAGAAGGTGTATGCAGACATAAAGAGGATTGATCATCACTTCTCAGTGGGTGACAAAGTCTTCTTAAGAGTTTGTCAACATAAGAGTCCAATCCGCTATGGGAAGGGTTCTAAGCTATCACCTCGTTTTATGGGACCTTTTGATATTTTAGAGGTCATCACCCAGTCGCCTATAACCTAGATTTACCACCACACCTTGCTTGGGCCCATGATGTATTTCATGTTTTTGTACTATGTAGATATGTACCAGATGTTTCTCATGTTTTGGATTGGTCAGCATTATAGGTAGAGAATAGATGGCAATGGAGACTAGAGCCCGTACACATACTGGAGCACCGGAGGTTGGCTCTTTGGGGTCGAGACTTGGACCAGGTTAGAGTGTAGTGGGACAAATATGATGAGACAACAACTACCTGGGAGGATGCTACACCATTGAGGGTCCAGATATCCCTATCTCTTTCAGTGACTTCCAGGAGGAAGTCTAATTTTAGGAGAGGGGGATGTAGTGCCCACATTTTTATAGCCTCAATTATTTGTTGTTCTCTTTACTCATAGACATGTTTTGGAAGGGATTTTATATATTTTGGACATTATGTTAGTATATTTGACCTTCTTAGACATGTATGGAGATTTAGGCGTATAGCGCCAATTCGACTTGATTACTATGTTAACACTTTATCTTATGATGTTACAGATACTAACTGATATGATGTTGTTTGGACCTTCTCTATATATGATGGGTACTTGGTTTAGTTACATGTTTGGATTTTATGGATGTATGTTACTTTTATTTATCGTTATGGCTAACTCATGGTAAATTATGTATAACTATGCATGTTGTCACATTTTTTATTCCAGGATGATGATATGCTAGCATAGATTTTAGTGATGGCTTATTGAGTAGTTGATTTACATTGCCTTGGACTAGTGTGTTTAATGTGTGTAATGAGTGTGTAGGTGACAGGTCATAGGAGAATGTGGGATTCACGGAAGCTACGTAAATTTTGCACAAGAGGCCCACGGGGATAAGTCCTAGTCATGTTCACTGAATGAGGCCTTATTAGTAGATTTCATTATTTTGGGCACCATGAGTGACCCTCATTTGTAATGTAGTATGCCAATGTAATATTAATCTTGTTTAGGACATTTAGTTTGCTTTGTAAACTTGATTTGGGGACTTAATAGTCCCCACTTGCATTAAGTTTTATGTTTGGGTAATTGTGTACTTAATTATAGGGGATTAGGGTCTCATGTGAATCCTTGGGTGGGCACCACACCCTATACACTTGTGCCCAAATGTGTCAAACCCGAAATTTGGCTATTTTAGGAATTTTAAGTGACCCCTTTTAAGTTTGGGAGTTCACTTAGCATGAAAATAGGCCCTTTGACCCAACCTAATAGGTAGGGGGCTTACATTCAAGGCATAGAGGGAGTTTCCCTCCCATTTCGCCTCTCTTTGATCACCATCCATGTAAGATGGATTGGTATGTGTGTTTGTTAAAAGTTGAACAAGTTTTTTTGTTTTCATTTTTGGGTAATTTGGGAGAAGGGTGTTAAAGGCTATTTTATTCTTTCTCTCTTTTATTTTGAGAATATTTGACCTTGAGGGAAGATAGGGGTGACACATGTCACCCCCTCATTTGTGAGGATATTTATTGGCTTTTCTTCAAATTCTCCTCATCAGAAAGAAGAGAACTTTTTTTGGGGGAGATTTTTCTTGGAGGCTTGTGGATTTTAGAGCTAGAACTTGCTTAGATAAAGAAGTGGAAAAGTAGAGTGTCGGAGAGCTTTTGGAGGTAGGCTCCTTGAGATCATTTTATGTTTTATATTATGATTATATCTTAGCCTTGTTTTGTCTAAAATGTGTGTGTGTTTTTCTTGTGTGTGGCTATTTGTTGAGTATGCTTGTTGTTTTATTTTTCTCCATCCATCATAAGGCATGATAGCTTTTGGAGTTTGTGGGGGAAGAGAGAGGGATTTTCCCTCTCAATCCTTATGACTTGATGGGTAAGCCATGTAGGATTCTTTTTACTCCCCTCAAATGGTTTGAGGTGGGGAAGGTGGTTTATATGGTTTGAACCCCCTTCCCCATTCTTGGAGAGGAAACCCAATGTGTTTGAAAATCCTCCCAAGAAGGATTTTGGTGAATGGATTGAGAAATAAGGATGGTTTGATGAATTTGGAGGAATAAGGAGGTTGTGAAGATTATTGTTTATGTGCATCCAATGTTGGCTACACTTTTGGCACTTGGATATCTCTTCTTCTCTTCCCCATTTTGGAGGTAGAATATGGTTTCT